>NW_017564110.1:1024034-1187551 GCF_001854935.1 Bemisia tabaci
CACCAAGCTTCGCCGCGCGCGCGTCAATCAAGTGATTCAAGTGGAGATAGCGCCTTTTGATTTAATTCGGAATCCGGGTTAGCGCATTAAATCAAATGGACCTACGTGCAAAAATCCCCTATATCTCGCTTAATATGCATTTTTTCCTAATTTTGGCAACGTACGTAATTAGAGGAACTCTTTAGCTTTCAAACACGCTAAAGTAAACCAAAATCGGTCCATTAGCACGGAAACGCCAATTGTTTTAGTCAAACTTGCTTTACTGAGAAGTTTGGAAATGGCGTTTAGCGCCTTTTCACATAAATACGTCCAAATTATGAAAGAACAAACATAAATGTGGTTAAAAATTTTAACTTCCCCGCGCCGACCACACTGTGTTGGCGCAATGCGTGAAGTATTCATGCAGTCTTGTAGGCGCTATGCGTTTCACGCCAACCGCTGCTGACCACACTGTTTGGCGCAATGCGTGAAGTATTCATGCAGTCTTGTAGGCGCTATGCGTTTCATACTGACTGCCGCGCCGCTCCGTTTAACTCGACTAATTGAAGGTGTTGTCTCTTGTATCACCGAGAGACGACAAAATTAGAAATCATTATACTTTCACTCTGAGGAAATGAGATTTTGTCGTCTTTTCTCGTTTGTAATTTATTTTCTGAAACCGATTCTTTTCTCTCTTTTTTTGATACCTACATTCAAAAAGATTGCAAAATTTGCTACTCCCTACATTTTGCCGCCACGGGCCGCGGCCCATGTGGCCACCCCCTTAATCCGGCCCTGTAGTTGCCAACTCATTTTTACCTAAACGAGGTACTTCCTTTGGTTTTTTTCGCCCGATTTTTCAGGGATCATCCCTCGTGGGCTCTACTATAGGAAGTCCTGACAAGGTGGACAAATCTGTGGTGGTAATTTCAAATTATGGCGCCACTCTCAAATATTGTCATCAAATTTTCATTGGTTATCTGGGTATGATGACGTCACTGAATAATCCATTATGATTGGTTACTGATTATGGTGGTGTTATCACTTGTAATCAAAGTTTGTAAACACAATCCCAATCAATCGCCGAAATATTTGGATTTGCGGTTTGCGGTGTCAAGTAACAGAATGGAAGTTTATCCTTTCTCCGTAGCAATTGATTTTCCCCATGTTTAGTTATTTTTATCTTCATTACTTCACGCGTGCACGGTGAAATCTAAACTATGGATCAAAGCATTGTTACAACCAGTCTAGAAGCCTTAATCCGTGAGTAGAAAAGGGGGAAAATATGTCTCAACCTTTTTAGGTTATGTAATAATTTGGGAGTTCACACGTAGATAGACAAGCATATCAGAGGAAAAACCTACTTAAATTACTCTGTAATGCTCTCTAGAACAGCAGAATATCATTACCAGATGTACACGCTGTTTTCAACCAAGCGATGTTTGGTGCGGTAACTTAAATTGCATGAAAGATTGCACTCACTTTGGCATCGAATATTCCTATGCATACAAAATTCATTCCAAGCTTGACTGCATTCTATTTTAAATGAGCTTCTGACTCTACAGAAGTATGTCAACAACTTATAGAACAAGTTCTTGGTAGAGACCAAGACCAGTCTACACCGGTCAGTCATTCCCGAGGATGAGTTTTGGAACTCCACGGCGCAGTGACGTGGTATTGACTGCCTGCAATGTGTCTCTTACGGGAGCAGCCAATGTAACGTAGCATTGAGTGCAGCCCGGCTATGGCTGGGTGGGGTAGTAGATTTTAAAAAGATGCGCAATGACTAACCTGTGTAGATTGGTCTCGATAGAGGCAATGCAAGGGATGGCTCATCGCTCACCAACTGCTCAATGGTGTAACGCTCAGAGGGGCAATGAAGTTTCCATGAAAAAGTTCCCGGGGCCCGTTCGAATTGTTTTTATGTATGTCGACAAGTGTTGTCAATATTTGTGATTCAATTTTTCAAATTTTTTCAGAACGAGCAACGAATCCTCAAAATCGAACACCAGATAGAGCTGCCATTGAGGCTGTGTGTGGTCTAATCAATCGTGAACCTGATTGTTCTGGAACCGCTGCAAAATTAATCATTAGCAAAGTCCAGTCTCTTCAAGAAGCTGAGTCTCTTCAAGCTCTATCTGTAAGTCTAGTGTGTCTCTGACCTGGAAATTTGACGGTGAAACTCTGAGACCACACATCTCATTTGCAATGATGTATTAGAATCTCTACCCCCATTTGCAAGAATAATTCTTCGGGGCATTGAGAGGAGAGTCCAGGCACTAACATTCTAAGAAAAGTGTACCTAATTCAATTTGCAATGAATGAATAAATTGCTAATCTCAGAATTTTCTGAAAAAGAATGTTTCTCAGTATGTCTGTCAGCTCCCAGCAAAATGAATTTCCCCTCATTAATCTTTCAAAACCTGATCTAACATTTCCATTCCTAACGATTTTATGCGACCTTCCCATTTTTTCGCGTTCATGGGACTTTCATAATCTAGTATAGGTATGAACGAAGTGGCATAAATGCAACTATCTCTCCCCTCTTTAAAAGTTTTTTGTTAAACTGCAATTAAAAGCTATTTTGTGACCAGGGGCAATATTTCATGAAAAATCAAATAGTGAAATATGTAATGAAATTCCTGAAATACGTTTTTGAAAGATGTTTCTCATATCAGGGATTTAGTATTCAGCTTAAGCTAAATTATTATCAGATTGCTGACAAAATTGTCTAGAAGCATTATTTTACTCGTTCTTACCCCTTATATTTCCCATACGGGAAGAAGAAATAAAAACCTTGATTTACTTTGATAAAAAATTTAAGAAATTTTTGTGTTGTTGGTTGTTTCTGTAATTAATCAGAAACAGTAGCTCCCTGTTACGAAATGGAGTCCAATGTATGTACAATCTGTAAGAGTTAATCTCCTTTTTTTTGTTATTTAGATTCTTGATATGTGCATGGAGCATTGTGGTAACAGTTTTCGTGCTGAAGTTGGAAAATTCAAATTTTTAAATGAATTAATCAAATTAGTCTCGCCAAAATATTACGGTTTCATGACACCAAGCAGCGTACAGGCAGAGGTCTTAAGCATGTTAGAAAGTTGGGTACACCATTATCCAAAAGAAACTAAGATCAGAGAAGCATATGAAATGTTGAGGAAACAAGGTGTTATCAAAGTAAGTTACAAATTGTAATTAATCACTCATGTCATGTAAAACTCTGTATATGTGACTGTCCACTGAAAAAAAGACCTCAGTCCACATACTCATACTAGACCCTCAGACAAGGCACAAATTCAAGCATTTTAATGTATGTTTCCTCTTCAAAATTCCATGCAAAATATGACCTGTGAACCAAAAATTACTGGAATTAACTTCCAACCAAAATATATATATATATATATATGAGTCGCTTTTACAGCGCTCTTTGGCGCTTTACGACGCCTACTCGCCACAAACCTCGATCTTCCCACAGGTCATCGGGGAGTTGACAATCTCTTATTTCATTTAACACCCCCTGTCGCCAACCTCTCACTGGGCGTCCCCTATGTCTCCTCCCAGGAGGAACCCAATCAAGCATCTTTTTTGGCAGCCTCTCTTCCGACCAAAATATTAATGTTCTTATCTAGCCCTGGTCATGAAAAATTTGAACCTCCCGCTCACACTAAAAATCAGAGTCTCCTTGAACCAAATACCGCACTACACTGGTAAAACAGGTTTCTCAAAAAGCAGTGTTTCTTCCTCCCCCTGTGTTGTTCAAAGTTTAAGCAATGTGCTATAGCTGATCGCGAGTCAAAGCGTCAATATTGAGGTTTTTATATTTTCATACTGCAGAGACCGTCACATATGTAGTGCGCTTTAACTAAAGCAATTTACAGTTTTTCTATGAGCAGGAAGTTTAACTTTATGCATAAAAAAGGAGTTACTTTCAATTATTTCTGTTTTATAAATCGTGCTCTGTGTGTAATTTTGCATAAGTCGAATGAGGCAGACATGGCTCCAATGAACACTTCTTCCTGTTCACTGAAGCATCCAAGTATTGAGTAGAAGTACAGTCTTCGTAATCTAAAAAATGTGTCACTCATTCAATGAATATCAGTAGTGAGTATGCCCTCCAATGATTATATTTTTTTGTTTCCAGGAAGAAGCAGTCGCGGTTCATGATACTGATAACAGAAATGGTCAAAATTCATCTCAACATCATGTTGAAATCTGTAAATCCTCCATTTTAGAAGACAATGAAAAATCTCGATTGTTGCAGAAACTTCTCCAGAGCAAAAATCCTGAGGATTTGCAAGCGGCAAATAGGCTAATCAAGACAATGGTCAAGGAGGTATGCTCTCTTTTATTGTCCATCGCAGAGATTAAATAATACATTATCTATTTGTTAGGATAGAAAGCAGATAAAACACATCCCTGGTCGAGATTCTTAGTAAGCTATATGTGAATAAATCAATTTAAACATGTTTAAAAGTCTAATAAAATTAGCCATCGATTGTTAATATTTTTCTTGAAATGATTTTTGCAGAAAATTAATTACTTTTAAAAATAACAACTGCACTGCCACACAAGGATGAACGCTGCAGGAGCCTTTAGACGTTGCCATATTTCCTTCATTAATAAATGCCATTACTGGGAAAATCTTAAATATTTTTTTTTAAACATTTTTAGACAATTTTGATTGTAATTTTATCTAATGTTTGAAAATTTCAAGGAAAAATATGTATAACTTTCTTCAAAAATACATATTTTATTCAGAGAATTTTGGCAATCGTCAAATGTTCATATGGTGTTCTTCCTTAGTCTGGCAGTGTAGGGAAGTTATTAAAATAAAATATCTCAAGACCACAGACTGTTTTGTATTGTCTGCAAGATTTTTTCTAGGCCTTAAATTTTTTACTGTTTTCCAGCTGAAAGTAGCAACATTCTTGTTTACTTGATGTTTGAATCTTTTACAGGAAGAGCGAAGAGTTGAAATGAACTGCAAGCGAGTTATTGAGTTAGAAGGAATGTTCAACAATGCGAAACTATTATCTGAGATGCTAGATTCTTATTCACCTGGTGAGAGCACTGAGCAAGATCTGGAGTTGATAAAAGAGCTGCACTCCAATTGCTTAAAATTTCGTTCTACGGTCTTTAAACTGGCAGCAGACGTTAAGGACAACAAAGCCTTGTACAGTGAGTATATGCATACTTTGTTATTCAATTGAGTTTCTTGGGTCTTTGTGTCTAAATATTTTTATCATCGCTATAACCTAAATGTATTCCTTAAATGATGGGATGGTAGAACAAAGCTGGGCACACACAATTCTTAGGAGAAAATAAAACTTGGAAAAACCAAAAATTAGAATGGACCACAAAACAAGATTAGTATTTAAACATTACGGTACTTGTTTTCTTTTGAAAATTTTATGTAGAAGACAGTTTGTGCAACGAATATTGAAAGTAGCTCCTAACTAAAATATTAGGTTTTTCAATGCATGAATGGAGAATTTGCATGGAAATTTTTTATTGCTTCATCTGAAAATGCTAGAAGAGCTTATTTCACGGTATTTTTTATAATTTTTTCTGATATGGGAAATAGTATAAAAATAGATTTAAAAGTGACAAAATGCACCGCCTAGTGACGTCATCTGGCAGCATTTCCCATTTAAACACATGTTCTTTAGCACATTAGATAAGTTTGTCATATCTTCTCCAATTATTGTTCAATTCATGAACCAAGGGTATCCTTGTTTTCAGTTCACTCAGTAGTTTCCACTTAAACACGAAATTCATCAAATTTCAGACACCTGCAAATTCTCTACCCAATCTTGTTTCTCACCAAAAAACAATTATCTACTTGAGTAACATCGCGCACCAAAAGTTACTGTAATAGTTTCTTATGAAGAGCCTGCCAAAACCGTTGTAGGGTGCGATTTGAATTAAGCAGACTTTGGTTTTTTAGTGAGCAGGAAATTCAATTTTCTTCAAACCAGTGCTAAATAAAAACATTAATTTCTTGATTAAAGGCTAACATGAAAAATTTTAGTTGCGCCAATTGTTTTGGGCTGTGAAGTATGGAATGCAGGATTTGCATTAAACAGTACTGATTACCTTCTGTTTCTTTTTTCTTTCCAGATGAAGTTTTGACAGCCAATGATGCTCTGGGTGATGTTTTTGACAAATACGCTGTGAAAATTTTAGGGCGCCCTGTAGGAAGGTATGCTTCTCAACCGAGCGTGCATCCTTCGCCCGAGTCTAATCTGACTTCAAAACTGCAGTCTGATTCTCAAATGAAAGCGGCAGAAATGCAGCAACTGTCGCTGCTTGATCTCAGTTCACCTGTTGAGGAGAAGAGTCTCTCTGATACTGCAGCATTTCTACCAGAGCAAAGTATAACTCTTTTAATTTATTAAAAAGTAAAATTTTTCTAAGACCAACTTTAAAATGGGTCACTAGACAAAGTATGAGTTAAAGTACTTCGTAACATGTTTACATTTCAAAATTTCACAAGGACACAAAGAAACAAATCACACAAAGGGAAGTCTAGAAATCAACTCCTGAACAAAATGTAAAAATTAGCAAATAACATGAATTAAAAGGCAAAAATGTAAATGACGGTCATTTGTTGGATCTGATTTCCATTTAATCTGTGTTAAAAATATTTGTTAGTATCTCGTTTAGGAGTTGATTTCTGAACTTCTCGTTTTGTGAATTTATTTTATATGCAAGATTTTGAAGAGGGAACATGTGGCATATTGTCTTCAAGTTCAGACCTTGTCTAGTCGTCCTCTCAGAAATAGCTTCATGTGCACAAACTGTAAATATATGAAAATACTCATTTATACAATCAAATTTGCTGGCGTACTTCGAGGTGTCCAGCCCTGCTTCCTCAAGCACGTTTTTCTTTTAATTGATTTCCTTTATATTCTAATGTCAGTCTCTCATGTGTCAAGATATCATTTGAGAAATTGTATTGTGAAACCATCGGAAATAAGAAAAATTCTTTGTAGGTTTTTATTATGTAAAGTTGATAGAATTTTATTTCCTATAAAGGGTTCACAAATTCACTGAATGGTAAACTTAAACTTTCTTCTTATCTCTCCGGATTAAGCCCTGATTCATTTTTACAGAGACAGGTGGTAGCCTCAGCAAAGCTGCAGGAGGAACAGCGAATGATCTCGAACTTCTCTGTGATATTTTTGGAGCAGCAGCTGACTCAAAAGCGCCAGCTCTTCTAGATAATGCTGTGAATTCTGTATTGTGCAATATGGCTGTTACTGGTATGTTTCATATTTTCTATATTAGTAGATTTGTCATGCAAAGTATTCGGTTTTTTAAATAGCAATGATTGTGGTAACTTGCAATTTGATCTGCAGGCTATTGGGGTTGCATTTATAGCAGTTTATTGTAATATTATTAGAATATGAAATCACACTGTGAGTTATCGCAAAAATAACCACTTTATCAATGATGATTAATCGGTTTAAAATCAGGGGAAATGGCTCAAATGTTGATCCTAATGATTTTGTTATGATGAAGAGGGCAATGAAATCGCACCTTTATTTGTTTGATTAAAGGTAAAAATACTCTTGACAAAGAAAAGGAAAGAAATAGAAAAAATATTGTAGAATAAGAAGTTTTGCCTCTTGAAATCAACTTTTTGACACTGATCCTGTTATGGATGATAAGTCTTAACATTTTCATACATGTTGCCCCATATCAAAATAAAATGATTTAATCGTAGCTAAACCGAACCAACCTCTTGTCTATCTTTAACACTAATTACTCACTGTTCCTGTAATTCATTTGTCCGTAGATAACAAGAAAGTCATGAGCAGCTCCACTGAAAAAGCCTCAAAATCCAAGGGTCTTGATGAGTTAGATATTTTAGGAGAGACCCTGCTCAGACAAAGTTTGACGGCAAACAGTAAGATGTCTCCACAGTTTAATTTGTAAGTCGACTGTATAAACTACTTTAAAACATATACTCTACAATTAATGACACACGAATTTATTCCCCAATTTCTTTCAAGATTACTCTCCAAGACTTGCTTGCTTAACACTGGAACCCCTAAGATTCCTAATTCCAAACAGCTAAAATGGCTTGAAATTAAATCTGATTTTGGTATGGAATTCAGCGCCTGAATCTTCATTCAATCCATCCGAGACCTATTTTATCACTTCTTTTGATGTTTTAGAGAATCCCTGGTTAGTGACCAGAAAAATGTACAAATGATTTTGTGCTACTGGAATTACTAAAAATGCAATTTCTAGGGATTTTATTGAGATCGGGAGAGGATTTTCTTTTAATCAAACAGGTAGGCAATAAAATACAACAGTTTTGATCATGGTTCACTTTCAGTAAAATGCTTGAATTAAAATCCAAGTCCCTCCCACCAACTTTTGTTATGTCTTACAGTATTCATTAGTTGCGTCATTTAGCTGAGATTTGAGGAACCTTGCTTTCTCATGCCGTAAGGAAATTTACCGTAAGGACATCAATCTGATGAGAAAGTTGGTTCACGTTTATTGGAACTATTTAACAGTTTATGATTTTGTACACCTCTTTTCTTCCAGAACTGGGTCTAATGAAGGAACAGAACACCAGCAATCCTCAACTCAAAAGCCTAAAATAGAAACCCATTCAACAAGTCAGGTTTCTAAAACAGTACGCACCTCGATAGATAGTTTAGACGTGGATCTGTTGACTGATGTGACAAATCTAGTCGATGAAAATGCCATTGGTAAAGACTATTTTGTTAAAACTTCTCCAAACTGCCCCAATGGGGATGAGAAGGAAACAGTAAGTGCCACAGAAAGTCTGCTTCAATCAAACACAAATGAGCCTCTCGACCCAGAATCATCAGTTCGACGGAATTCCATCCTTCCTGATGTAAAACCCTTGAGCGATATCTCCGTACCCCTTGAGAACATCAAACCAGGTAAGATGCTCTCAAAAATAATTTAAGTCCTCCAAGTTTTGCTTGAAGTCAGTCCATAAAAATGGAAGAAATTGTATATTTAGCTTTGCAAAATTTTGACAATTTTTTCCTCATGTTTACATAATTATGATTGTATTTGAAGTTTCTATTTGAAATAATTGACAGTTATCAAACCTTAGAGGTCAATAATATGAACTGGAAAATCTTCGTTGCTTCTTTTACGCATATTCTGTTCCAGAGCGATGTGAAAACATAATAACACATCTATTTACGCATTCAACGCATCATTTTTCTATAATTGAATTTTTAAGGTTCAAGTTTACTGGATATTTGCGCTGTTTTGGTATTTTCATGACGATGACTTTATTTTAAATTTTTAGGTCCCAGATCTCCAATAACGATTTTGAATGAAGTGAATGGGATTACCGTTGTGATACATTTAGCTTTGAATGCGCCTCGCCCAGATGTCTCTGTCTTCGTTGTCACCACTACTAGCAAGAATGAAAATTCGCTCTCAAACTATCTTTTCCAACCGGTTGTTCCGAAGGTAAATATTTAAAACATATCTTCAGAACTTCCTCCCTCCTCTCTGGATTCTTTATTCTTACCAGACTGCAAAGTTGACGGATTCTCTGCAGATCTAACAAAATTTCCCCCGGAATTTTTTTTCCCATCGAACGCATCTCATAGTCCAATATTATGAGATTAATATCATTACAATTAAGGTGATTCGATGGACGCCATATTTTGTGTCAGAACGGCGTGCGATATATACCATCAATTGGTTCCATTTTGGCGCGTATACGTAGTATACCGCCTTTGCGATCGTTTCGACCCCCCACTCGATACAATAACCGAGTCCCTTAGTTCCTTACCGAAAAGTGACTACCGCGAACTTCTGAGATTTTCCAAAGCGTGTAAAAAGTTTATTTATCCGTCAATAATTATGATTTAAAGTTGTTTCTCATTCTGGGGCCCTATAGTTTATGTGTAATGAATACCAAGAGTCTACGTTACTTGGTTTTTCTTAAAAAAACCTTAGAATGGGGCGCGCTGATTTAAAATATGCATATATAAGCAGAAGCAAGCGAACTGATTCGAGGATGGCTGATCAGGTCGGCACTCGTTGAATGAGAATTTCACTTCTTCGTTTTGTTTAAAACGTTGCTTTGACAGATCTCCATACCCCTGTTATCCTTTTCAAAATTTGGTACTCCTTGCTCTGATAGCCAGGGCCAGCAGGATAGTGGTAAGTGCAATCTGTGATGAGCCTCGAGACTCATTAGCCCATGTGCTAACCGTGGCCCATACAGAAATTCACTCCCCTATCAGGCCAAAACAGTGCACAGGCAGGCACAAAACCCAGGTAGTGTCCCGGTCCTGGCTCTGTTCGCCGCGTCGCTCTCCAGCTGAAGAACAAAAGGCGACCCTCGCGGCCCTCGCCACAGTCAGACCTAATTACTTTCACTCGATTACCCATTTCACCGTCACGCTGGGATCCATCAAATTTTCGAAAAAATTGTTTCGCGAGTACTTAGCAATTTTTTCCTTACGCTCCATTCAAAGACGAATTGAAAGAGGTCTCATTCATAAAAATCGGCCGAATAGAAGAGAAGTTACAGTATTCGCAATCCGAAAAAATCAACGAAACTTCTCCATACAAAAAATAAAATGAAGGGGAAAAAAGAAATGTATAAATTACAATTAAATATAATTGACCTCAGAATTTGGCAAGCAATTCAACTATATAACGGAGAAAAAATTGGGAGAAATTACAAAAAATTCACCTCTTGCAAGGGGCTTCCCTGTAAGAATTTTGATCTGAAGGCAAGGATTGAATACCAGCGCAATACTCCATACAATACAGGACGTGCCTGAACGAACATTTTTTTTTGTGTCAAAATCGAAAATTCTAAATATTTTTTAACTACAGTGTCTCTTGAGTCGTTTAAGCCAAAAAAAAAATTCCGTCAAGATTCTGGAAAGTAAAGGCGCTTTAAAAGTATTCTGGGGCTATGTATCCTAACTGTGTCCACACATGGTTTCTGTTCAGCATATCCATGTGTAATTATTTTTACACGTAAAATCTAATTTTCACGTCAGGGATTCGACACATCTTGATTTTTTCCATTTTATACGGAAAATTGATGGTTTTTCGGGATTGAAATTATTAATGTTTCATGAAAAATAAATGCACCCAAAATGGCTATAGCATATTGATTTTTATATATTTGCACCCACGAAATTGGTTGGTAAATTCAACGAGTGAGTGCATCGACCTGGTATATCAAGTTTCTGCAATTTTTTACGGCAAATCGGTAGATTTTCGGGATGTAGATTGCTTACTTTCAATTCATGAATGAATAAAGCATGGACATGGTTGAACTTCTTTGCATGGAAATACGTTTCAAATAACAAAATCAAGACATATTTAATGCAATTGCATTTATATCGAGTCAATTTCTTTTCAATATTATATCGGGATTCATAATAGGTACCGGTGATTTGGATATTTTAGCCCCAAAAAGACCTTTAAATCGACTGTATCTTTCAGGAGTTCGACAGAATTTTTCCTTTCTTCGCTTAAATTATTCCGTAGCACTTTTCTTTAAGAATCTGATAAGATATTGGTGGGGGCAGATCAAAAAACTTAAACTCGTTCGAATGGCTTTCTACATTCAAAATACAAGGTCTCGTCAAAGTGCGTCGTCGAAGAGTTGGATCGTATGAATTCTCTTGTTGTGCTACTTGCCTATTTTGAAATCTCTGTAAATGAAAACTAAAGGGGCTGATATGTGTGAGTTAATGACGCGCCTTATCAACACATTGTGTTGGAGTTCACTGCTTGTTTTCAGCTACTCATCATTTTTCTCCAATTTTGAGGTCGCAATTCTGTTGTCAGGAGACTAAAGCACTCACTTACCAATTTTAACAAAGAAATTCATCGTAAGAAAGGCGTGGTTTTTTCAGAGAGAAAACATCGCATTCGATTCTGATATCGAAACTGCACTCGAATGTGATATTTTCTCTCTAAAAAAACCACGCCTTTCTTACGTTAAATTTCTTTGTTAAAATTGGTAAATGAGTGCTTTAGTCTCCTGACAACAGAATTGCGATCTCAGAATTGGAGAAAAATGACTAGTAGCTGAAAAAATGGAACCAATTGATGCGATATATCGCATGCCGTTCTGACACAAAATATGGCGTCCATCGAATCACCTTAATAAATGGTCGTGTAAAGCACTTAATTGTTAAGAATATTACTGCCATTAGGACAGCATGTAAAAAAACCCCTCTATATTTTCTTACTATGATACATCATAACATACACACACAACATCATACACATGTGTTTCTAAACATATTTGGATTTTTACTGACTCATCTCTGAAATAAAACAATTCTCAAGTACAAATACCTGTGTATAAACAAACCATTGATCAGTGCCACCAACAATGTCAAGTGAATGTTCTTGTTAATATGTAGCATGAGCTCCTTCAGAAGCAGAGAGTCCTCTGTATTTGTTCTATAGTTTCCTAATTTCACACCTTCATTGCAGGATTTTAGGTTGAGATTGCAGCCTGCAAGCAGCTCTGAGCTTCCTGCTTACAGTCCTTTTATGTCTCCCCCTGTTATAACCCAGGTGATGCTCATCGCAAGTCCACGGAAGGTAATGCGTTTAATTTTTAGGTCATTTAAATATACCACTAGATAAGGTGGATACAAATTTAAGTATTCTGATACATATTTTTTCTTCAAACTTTAACGGTGAACACAATTTGCTCAACGAAAATCACTGAAGTTATCTCCCAACCAAAATATGAATGTTTCTATTCAGCATTAATTACGAAAAATTGAATTTCTCACTCACATGTGAAGTCTTCTTGAATCAAATGGCGCACTTCTACAGTTTTGGTAAGCTTTTCAATGAGCAATAAATGAATTTTTCCTCACCCTGTTTGGTTTGAAGTGTAAACAATCTGCAGTAGCTGTGCCAAGGCACAGTTGAGGTTGTTATATTTTCATACTGCAAAGACTGGCATGATAACGTTTACTGTGTGTTTTAACTCTAGTAGATCAAGGTTTTTTTAATGAACAGGATGTTTGAATTAATGCACCATAAAACGTTATATCTTCATAAGGAAATATTTACAGTAATCTTCGTCGTAAAAATTATGTTTTACGTGAAATTTTGATGAGAAAACATACATCATCTTGTGTATATTTGCACCCCGTTCAGTGGTTCAATTCAGAGGTTATCAAATATGTATTTGCATAGCAAGGGAATCAATGCGATAAGTTCATAAATCAATTTTGGTGTCTGAAAAGAGCACCTTAAAAATAAAAAAGTTGAGGCAATATTGAAAAATATTACTTTGCAAAGCGAGTTAATTTCATGTCAAAACATTGCAGCTCTGACTTTGAAATTTCCTCTTTCTCTCTCTCATACTTTTAGACTCTGTAGCCTCAACTTAGACGAGGTGTCAATTAGTCGCTAGTCTTTTTTCCTTACTAGATGAAATAAAGATTTTGCTGTGGCGATTGTACCTCACAGTATGATTTTGGTTTTAATCTTTGATTCAATCAGAATTTTTGACAAAAGGTTGATGAAAATTACCTTCATATGTGTTCATTAGACTGGATTGTTGACTATGGCATTGTTTCATGGTCTATTTTGCGCTTTTTTCTACAAAATTCTTTATCTATATGTTCCATGATTAATGTAAGTTGCAAAAAAAGAAAAAAAATTATAAATTGACTGTCTAACTTTTCGTCACTGTTGGTTTCAGGATCCAATAGTTTTTCAGTTTGTTTTATCGTACACAATGGATGGAGAAACTATCACTGAGATGGGAAAGATTCAAGACTTTCCCCTTTCGTAAATTTATTCTGAAATCACGGTAAGAATATACATTTACAGGAATTTAAATTCCAAAGGACCACACATGGATTACCAAGAAATTCACCGCCGGCTAAATTCTGATTTTATGTTCCTTATGGCCTCCTGAGCAGAATGAATTTTAAAAATCGTACTTTCTAGGGGTCAATCTTCATGAAAACGAGGCTGAAAAGTGAATTTTTTTGCATATTGATTTGCAATATCTAGTGAAAACGTTGCAAAATCTGATTTGCAGGGTTGCCAAGGTCAAGAAATATCAGAATGTCATGGAATTTAAAGAAAAAAAACCGGGAAAACTTAGAATTGTCAGGGATAATTATTAATACAATAATAATATAAAAATATTATATAATAATATAATGAGACAGCTTTATTTGCTTTCTAGAATGGGTTTGATGTCTTGCCTAACAAATTTTGTCTGAAAACTATTTTAAATCATGTCTTTTTTACCATCTGGCGCATCTTCAATCATCAGGGAATATTACCGAAATGTGTCAGGGAAATTCATTTTCTGAATTATGTGGCAACCATATGTTAATAATGTTATTACCATCTAAATCACAAATTACATTTTCTGACCCAACCATTCATACCTTGATAAAAGTACTTTTCTGGAGAAATTGCTCAGTTACACCAAAGTCAAGACACTCGTACAGTGCTTTAGTTTACATAGAGATTAGAATTCGGAATCTTGCATAAATACATATAAATTATCAAGAAATTAGCAAGAAAAAAAAATAATATTTATTGCTTTTAACCTGTTTGATGACATTTTCTGAATTATTTTTTAATTTCTTTCAGATTGTGAACAAAGTGTAACATTCTTCTTCATTCAAGCTTTCAAATCCAAGATGTGTGCGATTTTTGCACAGAAGTAGATGGTAAGTCGACTTAAGACACGTGCAATATCCTTTTAGACACCCAAATTTTTGTTAAATTTTGACCAAACTTTATTTTTACCCCGGTTTTCACCCTGAAAATCATGTTTATGTTGATGTATAGTCCTCTTCTAGTGAATCTCATATTTTCAATTTGAGTTCTGAATTTGATCTCTCTCAGCCTAGTAATTTTGTTACTTCATGAGTATTCCTTTTTTTCTTTTTCTTTTCCTTTTTCTAAGAAGAAAAATAAGAGTGTTGACCTGAGTATCTTTCTGATGGTCATTACTCATTTTATGACAGTATATCGAAAATTGTATGGATAACTGTTGTTAGCAGCTATCCAAACCCATTTGTCTTTCACACCAAGTTAATTAAATAACTGATATAGAAATTATTGGGTCAGAAGGGTACATAATTTTTCCTATGCAGCTTCCTAATATTACTTCAAAGTTGGCATAAATTTTGCGAATTATTGAAAAAAATACTGCCTTGACGTATCCGATGAAATTATGTATCGTTCAGGTACAAAAAATGTTGCCAAAAATTGTAAAACTTGTGTTAGTGAATATGTGAGGCTTTTTTGCTGAGTCTTCTAAAAATATTTACATACTCTCTCTTCTCTGATATTTTGGGGGACTTTGTAAGGAAACTAAAATTTGATTGTTCTCTTAAATGTGTAAAAAAAAAAAAAAAAAAATCAACCAACAAATCCAAAAGTAATGTACCCCTGATGAATGGATTATCCTTCGATTAGAAACCACTGATTCCCAACTCATTTTAGAAACAGCATATATGCTACTGTTTCCTTATGCAGATGGGTTTTTCTATGGATGAGTCAGAATTTGTAGTTCCTGATTGAAAAAAGCAGTCTAAATGAAAACAAAAAGTAAACATATTGTCAAACATATTGTAATAACTTTAACTCATCTCAAATTTGTTTTTCTCCTAAAATCATTTTGGATAACTATCAGTTGCATCCAGTGGTCATGCTGAAAAAACATCCCCATGGTGAAAGTACAGGAACGCATGTATTAGTTTGCGGCATTGAAGACTTCCTGACATATTTTATTTTTAAAATGAAAACTTACTCAACGTCATACCCTGAGAACTCCTCTGATTTTTCTTCCGTAAGTGAAGATTAATCCATGAAAATTTCAAGCAATAGCTCTTGTTTGTTCTCCTTTGATGAGACATAAAAGGAGCGGAGATTTTTAACCACAAACAAGATACTTGTTCCTGCAGTTTCACCATCGATTTGTTATTATTTTTTCCTGTTATCTAGTTCTCTTTATGCTTCTTACAACTTTTTGATCAGTTGCAACCATCTTGAAATATTTTAATCTAGAATTTAAAAATTATGAAGGTGAATTTTCATAGAAAGTAAGGAAAATTCTCGGTATCAAATTAACTTTTCTGACATACTGGTTTTGTTCTGATGTTCTACGGACAAAAAACGGATCTTAAATGTCAAGAATAACATAATAGCTATCTATCCTTGATGAATCTTCTTTGAAATTTTGTAGTTAAAGCCAGGGCAATCTACCTTTTGAATTCATCTATTACGGACCAATAATGGATAAATATTTAATATTTGAATAATTTTGAGTTTTATTCTTGGTCTTCAAAAATGATTTCTTGAAACACACAATATGCTCTCAGACGTAGTGAATTCATTTATTGAGGAGCACTTTAAGCAATACCAGTTTTTCAGCGAAATTTCTTCGATACCTTTATAATAATGTGCTGCTGATGCAGTTTTTTTTTTTATCAAGACATTGTGTTGGAGTTCACTGCTTGGTTTTTTTTTGTTTTTTTTTTTTTTTTTTTTTTTTTTTTTTTTTTTTTTTTTTTATTCCAATCTGACTTGACGTTTCTTATCTTTGTGGATACAAAAAGCCGAAGAAATTAATCCATTATTTAGATAATTATTTCTTTTATTTTATTCATGAGTAAATGAAACTATCAAGTTTTGTTTTTTCTGCAGGAGGACAACCAGGGTGTCTACAAGTTTGGGAAACCTGGGAAATAGGGGATTGTTAGGGAATATTTCACGAAAAACTGGAAATTCAAAACATTTTGAACTTTAAATTCTGAGAAAATATCAACACTGTCCCTACAATGGTTCATAGTTCAGTATTCTGAGTTAGACTCAGTAGGATTTTGATTTTAATTAATTGAATGATTAATACATACATATGATTCGCTCTCTGGCGCTCTGCAACGCCTGATAGCCACAAAACGCGGTCCTCCCACAAGTCATCAGGGAGTTGACATTCCTTCATCTCATCCAAAACCCCCTGTCACCACCCTTTCACTGGGTGTCCCTTTGTCTCCTCCCAGGAGAAACCCAATCAAGCAATTTTTTTTGAATGATTAATACGGAAAGGAAAAAAAAGTCACATGTTTCTGTTGTTTGTCGTGAAATTAATGCCAAAAATTGTTCATTTCCAGTTCCATGCGTGTTAATTGTTGATGTGGAAAATCCAGGAATTTTGATCAGTTTGGTTAAGGAAAACCTGGAATTTTTTTCCTCCAAGTTTGTAGACATCCTGATAACTTAAGGACTTATTTGCAGAAGGTTTTGAGTGCTTGCACTTACATCCTTCTTCTATTGAGCCATTCAGTTTTCATTGCAAACAATTGAATACTCAGAAAAGTATCCGATATGTCATTTCAAAAAGACTTTTCTTTGTTTTTTCTAAGTATCCACCGATAAATCCTCAGATTTTGATGCAATCCGCTCCTAATGAGCTTATTAAAATTTTATTGTCTTTGACCGCTTTTCTAGTCAGCGAAAGTGAATATTTTTTGCCTATTTTATTTTTCCGGTCCTAGTGCCAATAAACGTTTTCAGAAGTATTTTATCAGCACTTCTTCCAATCCTTGCATTCCTTAGACATTTTTGTCATTATTCGTAAAAGATCATTCCTCTTTTTTTAAGTTCTTTGTTTCTCAGTAAAAGGCTTTCCCTGTAATTTAGTCATAATTATCTCATATTTTGTTCTTATGTTTTTACTGCTTGTTCTGGATTAAATCCCAACCTGTTTGTTTAGTTTTTTTTTTTCTTGTCAGAAAAAAAGAATAAAAGTCAAAATATTGCCTCAACTGAGAGTTTGCTGTTATTGAAATTTCTTTCATTACCCAGGGTCCATTTTGTCGGTTATTAATTTTACCGATTCATAAAAACTAGGAGGATGTTTGTATCAATACAGAAAAAAATCGAAAGTTTGAAAAATCGTTGCCTTAGATTAGGCTCTTTTTACATTTTTATCTGTTTACAGTACACTAGAGAAGTGAAAAAAATCTTTGTCTAATGAGATAATCTAGGTACAATCAAACGGTCTTCATGGCAGTATAGTCAATTTCATTACTAATTTAATACAGTGTCTGAAGACTAAAAGTAACAAAGTCCTTCTAATTTGGACTTAGAAAATCTTTAGTTATCTAATTTCAGCCATTCGCAGTTCTGTGGTTGTCAGCAGCTATCATGATTTTTTAGAAATTTCCTGTCATGATGGTGGCAGTATGTTAACTTTAATTATCAGTTTAAAAAAAAAAAACACAAGAGATCGAAATCAAAATACAGCAAGTCTTAAAAATGGCAGTAATTCTAATTAGTGTTCATAAAGACCTCTTATGGAAAAGATTATAAACTTTCACAAAAACTTCATCCACTTTAACACAAATACATGTTAAAAAGTATGTGAAAAAGTTGGAGAAAGGCTCAAAAATAAGAGAGATAGAAACTTGAATGATTTACCCATTCTATGTTTGAATCGTGTGTTCCAACTTCATTGGGTATCTTGCGTTAAATTTGCCTGAAAATCAAGCTTTGGCACTGAAAAATGAGAGGAGCTGATCTCACTGAGCAACACACAGGGTGCCTAAAAATGATACAGCAGGGATGCAGAGCGTTCTTAGCCTTCCCATTTTCCAACCGTCTTCTCCATCTGAAAAATACCTTGTCTCTAAAATTTTCAAAGTTATGACCGTTTTTTAGTTCTTCATTCACAAATTTCTGCGATTCGTAAAAAACACGCAAATTCTGCTACAAACCTACGAAAGACGTACAATTTAAGGCGATTATAAGTCGGCCTTCTCAATTATCACAGTCTCCATACTTTCTTTTTCCTTTTCTTCTGCATTTTTCTGATCAAGAAGGTTCTCACACCCCTGAAGCGGCCCCAGTTTTTAAAGGAATTTCAGTTCAATTCTTATTTGCAAAATGCATGTCCTCTGATAGTCGTTTCAAAAATAAAAAGGTTCATGCTTGCTAAAACAAATAGTAAATGGCCCCCAAAACTTTTGGCTTCTAAAATTTTAGAATGAAGTTGGAACAAAGGTTGAAGTAAGAACCTAATCACAGCCAGAAATGCAATTTTTTGTACAAAATTAAGAAAAAGCAGAAAAAATGTCAATTTGTGCCTTTTCTACTCTGCAACCTGAGAGCATTGGTTTCACTGGGCAAAATCGTCCGGTGTTACATGAGCTCATCAAAGTCATAACTAATTCATATAGTACAGGATTTTTTACAATTTTCTTTTACCTGGGATCCTGAAAAAACTTGGATGAAAAAATTTACAGCACCCTACTAAAACTCAGGAAAGAATAGAATGGATATAATGTAAAATCGGATAATGGCACCATTCAATAAAAATGTCTAAGCTAACCAATGGGCCACCTGATGATTAATTCACTTTCTGTTGATGCATCATCTATTCATTCTTTTCTTTCCCCAGTTCTATAATGGGACCCACTTTGCAGCGAAGACTTTAAGGTGTTCACAACAAAAAAATGAGCTAGCTTAAGAAATCAGAGAGGCTGCACCAGGATTCTTTGTAAGCAAGCCACGGACTGGTGTTTAGATGGTCAGACATGTTTGCACAAATAGTAAGATCCATCAAAATTCCAAGTTTCTCATTCCATATGGACAAAAATAACACCCAATTTGGTTTATCAATCAGTGAGTGAACATATTTACACAATATGTTCTACGTACAGTACCAGTAAAATCAAGGTAGGAGAACCTTTCGTGAATACTACTATAATGAATGATGCCCATGTCTTTTAAGAGACACAGCTCCGTAAATATTTCCATCAAACGACTGGCACAACTGAACGAACAGTTACCCAGGTAGGATAAATTCTATGCAAAACTTGCACATCTTCCAAAACAGTATGTCTTGATGTTTCAAAAGCGCTACTAATCGTGCGTAAATAGATAGCATAGAGTCATAAAGGGTAAAAGCACTCTTGATTCTGCATCTCACTCCAGACCAGGCGCCCAAGCTGAAACCTTGGAAATAGAGGGTAGAGGCACGATTGGACAAAAAAGTTAACGTTTTTTGCCATCTGCTTGAAACTCCATTATTTCGAGGAGCATTTAATTTGCTGGATCATTACTACCTTCATAAAAGTACTGAGGATTTAAAGGCACTTGGTCGCTGAATGCAAGAGCAGTAATTGCTTTCTGATGCCCACTATATTCCCGTTCTATTGCGCCTGTTTCAACGCTCCAAAGTCTAGCTGCCCCATCTGACGATGCTGTAATAACAAAATGAAAACCATCTTAATTAAATGGTAAAAAAGGGATTTATATCTTTAAAAATTTGAAGGAGAACGGTACAATAAAGGTATCGGGACAAATAAATGGAGACATGAAAATTTCTAATATCACAGCGGATAAACGTGACTTCTTCATTAAAGAGGACAGGCAGAAAACCCGTCAAAACATGAGTGGAAAATAAACAGGCGAGGGGAAGTAAAAAACTTCTCCTGTTTTAAAATTTAGCCTTTTTTTTCTGACAAGTTATTTAAAGAAAACCCTATTCAAAGGGAGTGAATAATTCTTTCAGGAGCGTCTTAGGAAATTTTGGGGGACGAGCACTAAAAAGTGAAGTCAGGAGCTATGTTCTTGAACAGTTGTTAACGAAAAATGAACTGACCTCTCCTCTTTTTGCCTTTATTTCTCTATTTTTGAGTTCAAAATTGCACACCCTTCGGACAGTAACTAAACTCTGATTTTTAAGGAATAATCCAGGCAGAACTCAAAAAGCATCATAAAAAGAGTTTGATGAGTGCCCGAAAAATATCTGAAATGACCTCGGTGAAAATAATTTACTTGCCTGTAAGTAAATACTTGGAATCACTTGTAAAGGCAGCATCCCACACCCATCTTTGAGAATCCGTTTTCAACTCCTGGATTAGTGAAAAATCTGAAGTTTTCCAGATACGAGCTGTTTGATCAGCAGATGTTGTGACTAGCAATCTGAGGAAAAAAATTGCAGTAATAAATAAAATGAAGAATATTGTGCCTTAACCATTAGTGTACTCTGGTGCGTAAAGAATTGTTACATATACATTTTCTTAAAAAAATAAAATATAAAATAAATGATTAACAATGTGGACCAAAAAACAGTTACAACAGTTTCAAGTTTGCAATTCTAACAAAGTTTCTTTAAGAAAAAGCTATCTCAACTTTTTTTCTGCTACGCTAAGCTCAGAACTGTTGGATTGCTATGCTAACTTTCCACTCTCAGTTGCTACGAATATGAATTAAAGTAAACCACTTGCAACTTCAGAATAAGAGCGTTTTCTATTGAAAACTCAAATTCTGAACTAGCCACCAAAGTAGCCAAGAATTACTCTCCTGAAAAATTTGAATCAGAGCATTAAGGTCTACTCTATTGCACTAATGAAAGAAGCCTAGTGAACCTTCAGACGTTGCCTAATAAAAGGCTCCACATCTTTCACTCAGCAACAGTGCCACTTCTCCATATCAGTATCCCAGAGCCAAAAGGTACTGAATTCCATTTTAGTCATTCCGAGATATCAAACCGTGCGTCAGCTTGGTTTCAATGTAAATCGCAATATTTGAAATTTTGTACCTCATGACAGGCTGAAGATAAGACTAGGTACCCAATTTTTCACACAAACGGAATCGTCATCAGAGATTTTCAAAATGACACTGACTCGATTTTTTCAAAAATGAGAGTTAGGTACCTGTTGGCTCTGGGCTACTGATATGATGACACGTCTTAAAGTGTAAACATATGCACTGCACTTTTCAGACTTAATCTTCTTAAGATTGGCATATACTAAGTTTGATTTTAAATGCTCATCCTACTCAAGAGACTGTAAGGAAAATCATAACAAAAAATCTTGAAATTAAGCTGGCGTCGAATTTCTTGGTATCCCGTACGTAGTGAATTTATTCCTACAAAAAAAGGAGTTTTCTAGAAAATGGCCAACTTTTTGTGTATAAAATTTTCAGAGAATTTTGTTCGCACTGTTATTCAATTCAGTGTATCCAAAAATTTCAAAGGAGACTATTCATATCATTTCTCGAAGATAAATATTTTACCAAGAGATATTCGTCAACATTTGAATGGTCTTATGACGTTTTTCCTAAGCACAGCAGCCTTTAGCCATATGGTCACGATTTAGTGTATCTGACAAATATTGTAACGGAATAGAAGGAAGAATTTTTGATATAAATTTTCGGTACCTCCGAATTTCATGACAAACATATGAAAAAAACCTCATTCCTTTTGTACTTACGTAGAATCTGGACTAAATTTACATTTAAGAGCATAACGATTATGGATTTCTATTCTATGTTTTGGGTTGAGTTTTGTCGGCTCATCACCAAGACCACCTGTAAGGGTCCAAATGTAGCAGTGTCCTTTATTATTAACTGCCGCCATGTAGTTTCCTTCAGAGTCTATTGCTATGGACTGAACTGACGCATCTATTTCTGGTATCTGAAAGATGAATTCATGAATTAAAAAAAGTTTCAATCAAGCCTAAAAGGAAACCTGTTGGAACAGAAGTAGTCGCCGATAAGGTAGCTTCTTACAGATTTTCAATATTTGGAATAACAATACAAATGAGGATGACACATCTTATCAATGCAAAAAGGTACAATAATTATTTCCCTCAACAATTTATCTTAATGCTAGGAGACCAATGGTCTTTAGTTCTTGAAATTTTGTATAGTTTGTACTTAATCATCCAAGATTCTCTTGCATGTCTGAAAAAACATATCGTCTGAGAAGAGCAGCAAAACAACATGTGATCCCTTGCGTAATTTTAATTCATAATTGCAGAAGAGATACCTCTAGTTGTGATACAATCTCACATGACTGAGCAAGTGAATAATTAGTTGATTATTTTCCCTTGAATTGTCAAGTTTAAAGTTAGGGGCTATTCATAAAATACGTACTTAACGCTCTAGAGAGGGAGGGATAGAGGTTTCAGAGAGCTTTACGTCATTTTGTTTTTACTTTTTAAAGGATAAGGACCTGGTTTACAAAAGCGTCACGAGGGGGGATTGAAAAATCTAAAATTTAGCATTACATATTCTATGAACAATCTCTAAAGAAAAATTATGGTGAGAAAGTATCAGGAAAAGAAACTTACAAGTTGTTCATTATGATTAGTTTTTAAATGCCATAGATGGATGATTCCGCTTTGGTCGCCTACAATTAATTCTACTTGGTTGGGATGTAAACAAACACAGTTTACAGGTGCTGAAACTTGAAATATCCTCTGACACATCAAAGTACGAGACCTGAAATAATAAATGAGATGTTACCAAATCAATAAGACTGTTCGCAAAAAGAAATCAAATTATTAAGCAAGTTTCTTGGAATTACTCTTTAAAGATAATGGAAAAATTTGAAGATGAACTTGTTCCAAAAATTAAATTTTTACAGAGAATCGAGGATTTGGATGGGAAAAGGGCACTTCTCTGGCTTAACTTTCCAGAATCTCCAAAAGAAATTTCTTTTTTTGTGAGCACATAATTTGATTCTTAAACTTGAGATCTGAGGATATCTCCGAGTTATGAAAAACATTCAGTCAAATAGATATCTCTCTGCAAATATTATTTTCCTTGTTAGGAGTAAAAAGGTAAAGGAAAATTCTGCTACTGACCTATTGACATGGATGGCAAATACATTTTTCAAATATTAGAAATGAAGGATTGAACAGTAATTTCACGGAGTATTTCACCGCTTCAATTTTAGCCGTATCAATCAGGATATTTTTCATCTCTTGGCCTCATGCCCAGGAGAGTAATGAAAAAGTCTTTCCTCATCCTTCAAATTCTCAACAGAGATTTAATTTTATGCGAGGAAAACCCCTGAATAATTGATTGACACTATTTGATTTTAAGTTTATAAGCTTTCTGCTCCTTATTTAAAACCTGTAACATGGTAGGCAATGCATTTGCGTTCATTCAGAGTTTTACCTTAAAATTTTACTTTGAAAGAGAAGTTTTTTTTCTTCCATTTTACTCTTCCATTGTAATTTGACAAGTCAAATATTTGAGAAGGAAAAATTTTGAATTTGAAATGAATGAATTCTAGCATTGCTCTTCAGACATACATACCTTAAATCCCATATTCTGGCACTACAATCTTCTCCGCCGGTGAACATCCATTTACCATCTTCTTGGAATCCTACACCAACAATATTCTTCGAGACCCCCTCATAGTTGATCACTGGATTAGGGTTGTTGCCATGTATGTCATAAATCCTGATATGTTTGTACCCTGACAGAAAATATTTTATGACAAAAAGTTAGGTACAAGAGAAAACAATGACTACTGCAAGGGATGAGTTTAACTGAGAAGCACAAACTTTTTTAATTTAAATGAGAATATGCCAGCTGATTCGGCTTATTCTGATAAAATCAAAAACATTAAATCATGTAGACCGTGCATCCTGTGTTACGGAAGGCGAGACAACTTTTAAACATTTGCATGCCAATGAGTGGTGGCACCGACCTGCATCGATGAGCTCGGTTGTCTCAGTTGCGTACATCTGCGCATGCGCAGTAGCAACTCCAAAGAATTTTTGTCGGATTGTGAGGCTTTTTTCCTTGGTTAATAATTAATTCGGAAAAATGAAACAATGCTATTCGGGTGTAAAATTATGTGTTCTAAAACTTTTCTACTTAGGAATTTTGTTTGAGAATGGACTCTAAACGAGATATTCGTGAAAAACCGAGCCCGGGCATGAATTCTCCATTGGCTCTTTGCAGTCTCTTCGAGAGCTTGGGACACACGCTCTCTCCCCTTCCCCACCCGCCCATCATGGGGCTCCAAGAGACTTGCTTCGCTCCCCCTGTACTAAGCCGAGCCGGACGCACGGTCTACGTGATTCAATTTCTTTGGATAAAATGAAAGATTTTAGGGAAAACAATTTTTTTGTGTCCAATTTACTCAAAATACCAACCTGCAGATGCAATTCGGTGTTTGTCCGGAGTAATTTCAAGAGCATTGACTTGCTGGAAGTTGATGGTTAAGGAAAATATCAAAGACAAAATGAAGGTGAAATCTTAAAAGGTTTCGTCTTAGAGCCCATTTATGCACGCGATTCGTGTCGCCGGCAGCAGTTGTAGCCGCGACGTTTTTAGGAATCGCGCAATCCATATTTTTGTCGCCGCGACACCGTTTCTCTGGAGCGCCAAAGGTCCAAAACACGTGCTCACTTTCAGTTTTCCAAGCGGCGGTCGCCGCCGCAGGTTGAAACTTGTCGCGCGCATAAATGCGCTCATATGACTCCATGTAGTTGCAAACCGCGGGCGGCAGGAAATCGCAGGGCGGCTTCTAACTATAAGCGACATGATCTAGAAATCGCTGCGGCAGTTTTGCCGCCGCCATTTGCTGTCACTTGCATATACGGCTCCATAGCCTCCCGTGTAGTTTGAAATTGCGCGATTTGTTGTTGCTGGCGACACGGCGACACAAATCGCATACATAAATGGGCACTTAGGGCTGTATTCATAGTTGAACTTTAAATTTTGACGCCTCCTTGAGCCATAAGTAAGAGTTAAATTGATTAAGGAGACCTTAACATCTGAGGAACTACTGTGAATCCAACTTTTAGTGTGTGATGGTATAAAGGGACAAGTTACAGTATGATGGGAGATCACAACTGAAAAAAACTAGGAGTATTAGGTTTTAATCTGCTGGGGTAAAATGAATTAACAAAACCAAATTTTTGCGCAAGGAGATTCGTGACTCTTCACTTCTTCGAGGTAAGCGCAAGCAATGAATTTAATCATTCCTGAAAAATTCCTAAAATTGAACTGAAAGGATACAGAGTCAGCATGCTGCATTGTCTGTTTGCAAACTCCTGAGTGTGCTTGCCATACTTTGATGGTGTGATCGTACCCTCCTGTGACCAGTAAGACTTCCTTCTCTTTAATCCACTCGTCTAATTGTTGACGATGAGCATCCATTTTTAAAAAATTTTCCAATTGAAGAGTAAATCATACAGGAAAGTTGTTGAAAAGAGGTGGAAAACTTCACTGATAAGACACAAATGCTAATCGAAATTAGTCAAAAATTCAGATCGACACTTGTTTGGAGCTTGCTTATTGAGTTTATTTCACCAAGGAAAACGATAACAGATTCATGAATATCAAGAGATTAGAAACTTTAGCCATTGTACTATGAATTAAAATTATATCTGGTAAACTACTCATTTTCATGACTCAAAAACTCATGAAGATATTTTGAAGATGTGGTGCTTGATGCTAAAACATAACCTCACTTTGATAAAATGATAAAAGCTCTGAACAACAACAACGCCTTCAAAAAGGAGAATATGCAATCAATAAACGTAACATACTTGTAGCTATATTTGACACTCGACTTTTTGAAGGCGAACTCATGGTAGATCTACATTTCCACTCCAACTTCAGACAATTCGTGAAAATCAAGCATCAATTTTTCAATTTTGTTTCCTTTTTCAAAATTTTACGATATTCTGCACTATCTCGTCCATCTCATCCTTGGTAATGATAAATAGGTGCACTTATCATTTTTTTGGACTGCCTTTCTATTTTGATAAGCACAACTAAAAAATCTATGGGTTATTTAATTCTGCTCCTTTGAGATCTCTTTCAGTTTTTATATCCAAAACAAAATTGAGCATTTTATTGCTCTGTGGCAAACCATTCCATGACATAGGTAGTAAATTTCAAGTTGTTTCAAATTCATTATGGCAAAGATACACTTGACATCAAATTTATTTGTTAATATTTGTAATAAGATAGAGTGCTCAACTGCCTGGGCAGAGTTCATATTTGGTGACTTTTTAAATTATCTGGTCCACTGAACACAGAACACTGTATCAAACCTGAATAACTTACTCATAGTTGAGACGTTCTTTTTGGAATAGTTTCAGTTTGGTTAGGATATCTGTCCTGTAAAAATATCTGGATTTTTCTGTTATGATTTTAAATTGGATTAGACGAGGATGATTTCATTCTCATTACACTTCCTGCATTTGCTGATTCCTTCACCCTCTATGGCAAGCATTAATTTTGGATCCTGGATAACACAAATCTATTTTGTTTTGTCACAAAAATCTATGTTAAGCTTTCGAAAAAACATACAAGTCTCAATTTCTTCTCAAAATTTCATTTTGGTGATCACTTTAAAAAACTAATAAAAATTTGCAACAGCATGCTATAGAGGAGTAATTTAATTTATTAAAGAACCAGAAAATGCATTGTTACGAATAAGTAGCAACACGCCATACGGGGTTAAATAACTGTTTTATCAAGTTCTCTTTAGAATCAAATGGTTCAACTGTTGATGGAAGACAAGAATCATAACCAAAAATACAGTTTGCAAACTTTTTTACGAAAAAACTTTAATAATAAAAATAAAGTCTTCATAAAACAACAACGGAATGAATATCAACTTTAAGTTTCAGAGATAAAAAATAAACTTTTAAAAAGAAGGAAGGAACAAAACAGCCTATGTTACACAACACTAGAGACAGCACTCTTTAAAAATTCCAACCTTTTGTCTTCAATAGATTTAATAAATTTATCTACCCTAGAATTCTCGTTTTCACAGACATGGCTAGTATTGTCTTTTGGCAAGCTGTCACAATGTCGCTGATAAAGGAATACGGCCCAGAATAAATGCCATGCAGAGAATTCGGGCCACAAAACGTCCGTAAAATGCAAATAGCTGTTTGATACCTGGCAACAAAAGAAGTAAATCGGCATGAGCGTTTAAAAAAAAATAGAAGTACAAAACTACAGTAAAATATCTACACAAAAAGACAAAAATTTAGAAATAGGTAAAACCTTGTTGAAAAAGTAAAAAAAGTCATTCATAATTTTTTGATTTAAAAATTAAGAGCTGCACTGAATTTCTAGATATATTACACATCACTTTGCTTAAACTCTTGTGCATGCACACAACCTAGAAAGTCTTCAGAGAAGTTGTAACACAAGCTCAGCTCTTATTTTGGAAACAATGATTAAGAGACCTTACATTAGCTATTGAGGTTGGACAGAGCCACGATATATAATATTGAAACTCAATCCGTAACATTTGACTCTTTGCTCAGGAGAGGTAGAGAAGAAGAGAGGGGAAATTGAGAGAGAAAAAAACACTTTTCAGTGTGTATAACTGCTGTAAATTATTTAATCTTTTATTTACTTCACAATGTGATACTAGTGTTTTTCATGACTAACTTTATTATTTATCTTTCACGATTAACATTTTTAAAAAAAATTAATCTACAAGAGTGGATACGTTCCGGCAAATGAGAATGGCCATGATTTTTCGCTCTAGGTTCTCTTGAATGCGGTGCATGTCAAGTGGCTGCATCAAAATAGTACACATCAAGCAGGATACAGAATCGGAAACAAGTCGGAGGAATTCACACAAATTTCAAAATATTTTTTTGCCAGACAATTCTGGCGTAAGAGTGCCAGCAATTAAATTGTTTCTGTCAGTTCAGACTTTTTAAATTCCTGAGTTCAAAACTACTGATTTAATGGAGTAAAGTTAGAAGATTCAATTATTTACCTGCCAAAGTAAAAAATCACTCAGCCTGGTTTCCCCAGAGGTTCTGATAAGTAGCTCAGGGTCTGGTGATTGGCTGGTATACAGACACCTGCTAAATAATTCAATAGTTATATCTTCTACAGTGATTAAATTCTTATGAACACCATCTATGATTAGCTTAGCTGCTTCACACATTTCATCTTGAGCTTTAGAGAGAAACAAAAAAATCACAATTATAATTGAACTAAATATCAGCGAGATAAAATCAAGCTCTTGTAATTTACGAGGACCGAGAAAAAAATTTCTCTTGACAGTCCATCAAAACTTCCTGGGTAAATGAAAGTAGGTACATTATTGAGGTCAAAATTATGATTGTTAACTTTTTTTACGTTAAAATTCCTTAAATTTAAAGACCATCCTCCAGATGAAAACAGATCTGGACAAAATAAAAAATGAGTGTCATTTGGCGTGCGTTCAATCTTCTGAGACCAGTTTCAGAAGGTATTCTTTGAACACATACACATATTGGGTTCAAAAGATTGAGCGTACACTAAACAGCACAGTTTTCCCTGTTTTTTTTTTTTTTTTTTTTTTTAATTCTGATTTTGGCACATGGGCTCTTTAGAAAAATACCAATTGGTTCATTTTGTTGAGTTCCGTTGAAAAATAGTAATTTGAGTTTTCATCTGAAAACATTTGCTACCTAAAGCCATTTCCCTGTATCGCAAAAGGCAACTAAAAATAGGGTTACTGGTAGGGGCATTAAAAACCGCCAGAAGTTCAGAATCTTTCAAACTTCCACATTTTCTTACACCTGTTAGCCAGTTTCCCACACTGTTCTTATTGGCTCTCTACAAAATTTCAAACCACTTTCAAGAAACAAAACATTCAACTTTTGGCCCTCAAAAATGTTCCCTCCTTCCACAATTTATGGGGCTTCCCCAAATTTTCAGGCGCTCTAGGAGGGTGGGGGGGGGATAACTGATTGGGCATTTTCTGTACCCTTGGAAAAGAATTGAGAGTTCCAATATCTTATAAAACTAATTAAAAAATTAAGATGCGATGAATCATACATACATGTGTAAGAAATTGCGACGTTTAAAAATGCTCTAGAGTTGTCTTTGGTGAGAAGAACTGCTTTTGCAATTAATGTTACCAGATCTGCAGGAAGCAATGTGAGATTACCTATGACCCTAATACAAACTCCTTGTTCCATTAGCTTATCCCTGAAAAAAAGGAAAATAAGATTAGATTTTCTAAGTACGTAACACAGTTTTTCCCATTACCTCCAAACTTCCATACATTTTCTGAAAAAAAAACTTCCATTTTTGAGGAGGGCGTTGAATTTTTTTTTTTATTTTATTTCTTTTTTTTCATTTTTTTAGAGCCCAGAGAAGGAAAGGTGATGAATCTTTAGCTTGGTGTCCATGATCAAAATGAGTCATTTGTGGGGCTGTGGAGTCTCACCAATCAAAATTAAGAGGCACAGATACTATTTAATCAACATGCATTCCAAGCGGAGTATCCAATAAATAAATCGACTAAAAATAAAAAAAATACTAACTCCTCCTCAAGAAGTCGATTGAATTTTTCTCTCATCAGCTCGAAGAGTGACGATACTTCTTCAGCGGTTCTCTTGAAATTTTCTATACTGAAGGCGTACACGGTGACTTCATAAATACCTAGTTCCAAGCACCATTGCAATGTTTCAGCTAGTTTATCGAACCTGCAAAGAGATAAAAGCGGCACATGAGCATGAGGTAACGTTCACAATAAATTCCTGAAAAATGATATGAAGTCAGTCTTCTTAATTGTACTTAAATCACTTGTGGGGCGCTTTAATTAAATTTCAGAATTGTTTCATGTGCTGACTCAAGCATGCCATAAAACTTAATAATTTGTTTTAATGTCATATTCACCTCCTTTCTTATGTTCATTCTAGGATTCTTGGATATTGTTTTCTGTTTTGAAGACAACCACGGCAATTTTCAAAACTTTCGCGAAGAATTCTCTCAAAAAAATTCAATGGCAAAGGAAGATATAAAGAAATATTTCAGGAGTCCTCACTGAGGACCCAGGCCTTTCCTCATCCACGGAGTTCAATGGTACTAGGCAGCCAAGTGGGATCACAACTTTTCAGTGGTAGCAAGGGGGGGGGAGGGGAAGGAGGAGGATTAACTGCACTTAGATTAATAAACTCGGAAAATTGGAGAAATTAGAAAAATTGTTGTCAAGGTTGGCAGCATTGCAATACAGCTATCAATTCTGCTCCAGCGAATTTTAAATGACATTTTAATTGATCTGATAAAGAGACCTGTTCTGAGAGAAAGACGTAGATCCAATAGAGGGCTTATTTAGATGTGCCTTTTGTAATTAACATGACATTACAAGCAGCCTATCTGGGAACCTGATGAAAAAAAATCAAGTTTGTGAGGCATAATCCGTCTAAGGACACAGATGATGCAACTGGATGAATAGTTGAATAATATAAAAAAAATGCTGAAAAGAAATATGTAGGCATGGAATTGTGGTTCTTCCTCTGCTGATCGTTTGTTAATCTTTCAGCGCGACAGATATTTAGATGGCAATTGTGTCTTGGGGCTTCTATCAGATAAGTTGGTTGTTGTTTACATTCCGTTTACGGATAGATGCGCTACTGCTGCCCAAGGATGGCAGCGCATTGACGAAAGAAAACGCTGCCACGTCAATATACTTAGGTATGTGAATTGATCGACTTCACAAAATGATTATCTACTTGAGTGACGAAAAGTGTAGCGAGTTAGGGAATGGGTGCAAACGTAACTCTCGAGAATAGGAAATAAAAAGCGCTAACTTACTACTTACCCCATAGAGTGGCCTTTCACCTTCTGAACATTTTTCTTCTTAGCATATCTTCGATTGCCATCCATTATAAAAGCGACATGGTTTGGGATTGGACCGCATCTTAAAACTCTGGCGCAGAAAGATTGAAATGCATTCAAAGAGCAGTCTCGGATCCATGACATAATTCTAATAACTACTAATATGCAAAATGGCTTGAAATTAAACTGAATAAGGTTGACGAATTTGGGCACGAATGACAGTAGTTTAAGAATTCATTGATAACTACGGGTGTAGTACAAACGTGGCCAAAACATGCATAATTAACACCACAACCCATCTACAAGTTACCGCCCACGACGCCGGTAATTTATTCGGGAAATAATTCGAACGGTCGCATACACAAGCACGGTTTTAATCCTCCATAACTTAGGAGAACACGATAGTGATTCCGCCTCAGGTTTCTTGAAAAACGAGTACATACAAGTCCGAACGAAAATAGTAAACTGAAACTGATAACTGATAAGACGTTATCACGGTGGCACTAGAATAGGAATTGATGCGTGGAACACCAACATCGTAACGTGGAAAAAATAACTAGATAATGATACTTTTAACAAGGTAGGGTAAAAATTCCTATCAACACGATAATTTCGAGATACGATAAAAAAAAACGGTTGAAACTTTGGAGTTAGTCACGGAAGCTCCCAAAATTGGATTCATAACAATGGGGATGTGTAAGATAGTCCCTCGCCATGCGCGGATGAATGCACGTGAACATGTGGAAATTTTTGCTCTCAATCATGACTTAAGAGTGCAGCGAGATCATTACAAACAGATCATTTACTTTTAAAAATGTTCTTGGTAAAAAATATTACCTAGATATCATCGATACACTTTTTACCTTCGAAGTCGGGAGACCTATTCTAGACCGCGGAGTAAAATTTCGGGCTTATTCTGAGGTTGGCAAATCAGCAGTCATTCTCGGAAAGTTTTGAGGCCAACAGCATCAACAGTGGACGTAGATCTCCGCAAGTTCCACATGTATTATTACAACTTTAACTTTCTTGTGAAAATTATTCAGTCTAGGAGTCTATATTATGGATAAGGAAGATATCCACAAAACTGCAATAGCCGCTGGTGAGTACTTTTCCATCAGATTGCCTGAAATGTTTCACCTTGATCCACTTGGACTCGCTTGTAACGGTTACCGTGTTTTTTTGTTGCAGAGCTTTACTTTCTCATCGCCAAATTTTTGGAAGCCGGGCCTTGCAGTGAAACTTCTAAGGTAACACATTTTACTCAGTTGTTCTCTCCATATTGTGCAGTGTTTTTGTTAGCTCTATTGAGCCCCAACTAATCCATTTGTTCGTCATTTTTCAGGTGCTGAAGGAGGAGTTGGTCAAGTATGAGGTGAGCATCCCTATTGCACTATCAAAGTTTTCGATGTAAACACGACTACACGTGGTTTTTGTTGTCAAATTTTATCTCTCGAGGGTGGGGAGGGACTTTCCTTTGCTATCTGACTAATATTTGTGTCCTCTTTTTTCAGATTTTGCCCAAAAGGTTGGACTGGGAAGGTTCGGAGCACAATCAGTCTTTCGATGAAGTGGTGAGTGTTTTGACCCCCCAAAATTTAAAAATTTATCAAATTTTGAATTTTGAAATTTTTCGATTTTTTCAATTTTATTTTCCCGTTCCGTGTTTTCAGTTTCCCGTGCCATCACGAATGTATCCTATTCTATTCGCCCTGACTTAGCCGTCTTTCTACCACGGATTATCAAGTTTCCATTTCTTGAAGTGTAAATCACGGTTTTTTTGAGAGTTATGCATTCAGAATTTTTCGTTCTCCATTCTTGTTTCTCGAGAGCTCAGTTTCTCGTTCCTGGTTCCCCTCCATGCTTTGCGTTTCCCCTCCCTCCCTTCTCCCAAGTCATGGCTGACAAGGGGTTCCTCCTTCTCCCCTTTCCCATCCCTACTCCAAACACCACAATTCATCAAGCAACTCATAACCAATCAGATGTCAGCATCATATGACGTAATCCTTTTTTTTTGTTTTTATTTTTGTGAGGAAATGATGCAGATTCTAAAATTTGTTTCCTCTCCTCTGAATGCTTCACAAGGCCCCTGAAAAAATGGAAATTCTAAATTCAAAGATTTTTTGTCGGCATTTATGGCAGCATTTTCTCTGCCCTTGCCGCTTTTTCTGGCTCTCTGCACAATGCCAACTGTCCCAATTTTGAAGGATTTCCTGCTCTGAAAGAGTTTTAAATCCTTGTTTCCGTTGCCCCACTTACTTGAAAATTGTCTTTCGATGATGCGTTTGGCCTAACGCAGAAATATCCTTCTGAAGAACTCCTGAATCTTTCCGCACCTCCTTCCCTCAATTTTTGATTCACACTACATCCTTACTTTCTTTCCCACTCTAACTTCTGAAGCCGATTAATATTTTAGTTGCCTGCGTAATCCTTCAAATGGGTTCTTTCATTATTTCACTCAAGTCTTTTTTTGGAGTGGATTCACATTCTAAAGTTCCCTTATCATCCATTGAATTAGGTTCAATCAAATGCTGCTTCGATTTTAAGAATGTAAACAATTCAGTCTGCTTATCGCTGCTTTGATTTTAAGGAAGTAAGAAACTTCCACCTCCATTTTATCACTTTAATGTAGCCAACGAACGTTCCTTTGTAGGATTTTATTCTACAAAAAGTATTGACATTGAAGAAAATTAATGCCCAAAAATGTATGTTGAGAATTCATTCTATTTCCTGTATGGAGCATGGATGAGATTGCACCATTGCAGGCCATAAGAATACAATTAGATTCTGATCCTAGCTTTTTATCACACTTATATCAATTCAGTGGGGGATTTTAATGTTTACATTTTATTCTCTCATGAAATATCTCGAAGTCTGCCACTGCGTGCACCCGCAATTTAGGACCATATTTAGGTTGAGCCTATGTGCACATACCTTGCATAGCATTACACTTCTCAGAAACTTGTAATAGTAAACTTGTAAACAGTGAGTATTTTAACTGAATTTCAATCTTGTGATCCGTTCTGTGAATGAAGTGGTCTCGTTAAATACCTATTTTTGACGTTCTCCATGTATCATGTGTCCTTCGCATTCTCTTGTTCACTCTATAAATTTTCTGACCATTCTGTATTTTTGTTTTTTACAGAAACAAAAATTCACGCACATAGGTGCTAATCACTTAGTATCAATATGTCAAAGGATTGGGCCAATTCTTGACAAAGAAATAAAACCAACTGTCAGTGGTCTGAACTCTCTCCTAGGTGCTGGTAGGCAGTCTTTACTACGAACAGTTCATGATGTTTGCCGGAAGTGGTTTCCAGTTCAAGATTATTCCGTCCGACTTAATTCTAGACCGTTGTGTGAACCTGTTGGCTTTAAATGTCACAACTTAGGTATGTACTCATGATATTTGACTTGCTCAACTACGGATGCTCATCAATCAAGCGCATGAAGAATTTCTTTTAGTCATAGTTTTTTATTCACAGGCCTCATAAAATACTCAAGACCTGCTCTCCTGCGGTCTGGGAATGGTTTCACTCTAATTTGATGTAGTCAATTTTTTTTTTGTTTGAGGTTAGGATTTCACACAACTGTGCTAGGTATCAGGCCTTTATTGCAGGATAATAGATTAAGCATTCCACTTGAATGTATAGGCTGTGATTTCTACAAAATTATTGCAGTTTATCTTGGCTAACTGCAGCTTAAAAAACTAGCAGACCCGTCACTTGGCAGGCACTATGTGATAAGAGAATTGCTTTTAATCTTTTCCTGCTCTCGTCTATTGTTTCTGGCTCGCTGGCTTTGGTAGCATAGATCTTCAGCATCACAGCTAATAATAGTTCAATCTGTTCATTTCACTGTCTCAACATACTATCAGGTGAATGACAAATTTGTAAGATTTTGTAATATTCTTTACAATATCTACCATGTAAAGCTATTAAGATTTGTAAACTGCAATCATCAACAAAAATGACTCGTAATAAAAATTTATCTTCGGTAATTGGTCCGTGCATTTTCTTTTACAGTCAAGGTGTTGCAAGGCAGGGAAAATTCAGGCCCTCTCTCACGGCGGCAAGTAACAATTCCTGCATTCTATTCCAGACTGCAACAACTTTGCTGTACGCTTGGACATCTCTCAGCTGTTTATTGCCTCTTGTTTGACAACACAGGAAATTATGTCATAACAGTGAGTCTTATCTCCTTTCCTTTGCAACCAGTTGCTGTAGAATTACATAATTTGTATTTAACTATTTTTACCATCAGAATATCAATTGAAGGATTTTTCCAATGTACGACAGGAAAGCAAGTTTAAGTACTTAATTATGGTATATATACAGCGAGAGGGGTTGGTTCAATTTTTGACACACAGTTACTTATCCTCTTTTAGAACAAATCTAAAACCCCTCTGCCCTCAAAATACGGAAAGTAGAATGTGAAGCCTAGTGTGGCAAAGGATTTAAAGAAGAAGGCACAAGTCAAGCGTCAATGAGGGAGAGAACTGCCAACAACAATGAAGGCGTTTGCCAAAAGGGCGCGGAACTGGACTGATGATGGTGGGCTATTATGAGTGAATTATTCGAATGGGTTCCATGATTACCAACTAAATTGAGTAACTTTTGATGTTGTTATCATTAAAGGTATAAAAAGGAGTCGCTTATTCTCTGACATCAGCAAGGAAGGAATAAATTTCCATGTTTCAATATTGAAAATTTACTTTTATAAATGAAAATCTGGCTTTTAAGTGCCAAGTTAAGCAAGCACTCAGTCCTAAGGGTCCAATGTCTCATTTTTAGAGACATTTTTCTCATGGTGCTGGGTGAATTTAGAACTCTGCTCAAAGTTATAAGTATCAGGATTCTTACACTATCACAAAAAGTTGCTCAGACTTCATTGAAGTGGGTGATCGAATGATGGATCACTTCTTAGTACATTCAATTTTCACTTTAAAACATGGGATGAAACTCATGCAGTTACTCAGGCTCAGGCAAAAAGAAAATATATACTACAGATTTGGATAATACAGACACTGTTAGTCTCTCATTTGTTCGTAAATTTTATCCAAAATTTTAACTCTAAACCGAACCCCTGGCTCTTTAAAGCCGCTCTGTCTAAAATGGATTTGTCTCATCTTAGGGTGCTGATGACCTGTTGGTGAAGGTTTGGAGTGTGAAAGATGGACGTCTTTTGGCAACATTAAGAGGCGCCTCAACTGAAATTACAGACATTGCTGTAAACACTGAAAACACCTTGCTTGCAGCCGGCAGTGTAGACAAAATTCTCCGAGTATGGTGTCTTCAGACTGGGTATCCTGTAAGTAAACCTATCTCCCCAAAAATAGAGGGGTGTAATGTAGCCATCATTCAGTGGAGGGGCACATGAACCTTGTAATTTTGCTTAAGTCATGCTTTTAAATATGTCATGTGCCAGCCATGCAAAAAATGCTCGGTCTCGTGAGCTGCAGATCGCAGCAAATCTAAGGCAAATCTTGGTCCATGAGGCATTTTTCAAGGAAGATGACCGTTTTTTTCATCAAGGTATAAAAGTGGCATAAATGGTTGGAAAATTCTGCCATAAAGTCAGACATTTTGCCGCAAGGAAAATCAGGAATTAGTTTGTGAGGCAAAAATTCCGCAAATGTCAGTGCTGTGGAATTTCTTGCACCTCTGCCACCTGCTCTGTGCAATGAACTTGGATATTTTTTTTTTTAAACTTAAAATATCATAAAAGCGTTACAAGAGAGAAGGGGGACTTTAAATGCCAAAACAAGGCGTCACTGAATTAATGAACACTCCCTAAGTACTCTAATCTACTGCAGTGTATGTGCATTTTATATTAAGCCTGCATGCACTTATCCACTAAAGTCTACTTTGAGTCAGTGATTCTTATCCTCGCATTTTACCACAGGTTGCTGTTCTAACTGGACACTCGGGGATGATCACAGGTGTCAATTTCTGTCCCACAATCGTGAATGGTGTTCACTATTTAGTTTCTACAAGTACAGATGGATCTGTAGCTTTTTGGAGTTATTCAACAAGTGCTTCAAAAGAAACAACTTTTCTGTGAGTATAATTTTCAAGTTTTTTTCACTCCCTCTTTACTTTATTTTTTGAGTAATAATCACTCTGGTTCAAGAGTGAAACCAGGCACATTTGAAAAAAAAAGGTCTCCAATTTTCTTACTGCCAGAGTATTCAAATTTTCCTCATTTCAAGTTAGCTTTAGTTTGTAGCAGCGTTTCCTAAGTAGAAAATTGAAATTAATGGGAAAATTAGTTCCTATCAGTTACTGATGGTTGTCAGTTTTATACATTTTAATATTATGAATTATTTTTCTGCTCTTTACATTGTTTATTTGAACGAACAGACCTTCCCTATTTTGCAAAGAAGGTGAGATGCTGCCTTCTTGGGGGACTGTTGTTGGGCCATTTTCAACGTCAAAATGAAATCTGAAGGGCTAGAAAATCCTAGTGTTTCTTACCAGGGGTACAGAAAAACCCTGACTGTATGTATCCCCCGATTGAAATCCATGATTCTCCCAAGCTAACTTTTAAGCTTTCTTACTGTTCACAGGCCCAAGCCCATTTTGTACAACGAAAAAATGAGGCCTGGCAATGCTCAAATGATTTGCTCAGGTTTTTCACCTGGTGGAATGTTTTTAGCTGCAGGGAGTGGAGATCACCACGTCCGAATTTACAAAATGGATGAGCCGGAAGGTCCAACACGGTATGATCATTGTCTTCTTTTCTAACCTGGTTTCCACATCAGCTTTGCATGTTTTATGACTCAATCATACATGAATGATTCCTTTTTCATTAACTGGAGCTTAGCTTTTCATAGCTTCAAGCATTCAAGTTTTTTATCATGGAGATCACACCAATATGACACCAATATCATCAATGTGACTTGGAATCACACTTCAGCATACATCTATCTTGAAGGAGTCCTTAAACTCAGAGAGTTAATGGCAGTATGATTGGCTATGATGAAGTTCAAGTATAAAATAATTCTATGTTCAAAATTAAAAGTTAAAAGCGCCTATTGCCCAAAAAATGAACTCAAATCCCATTAATGTGTTTTTCATAATTTAATACAAAATGTGTCTCATATGCGCATGGATTGGTGCAATTAGTCCAACATTAAGCCAGCTGTCCTTTGTCTATCTCAGAATTTCTATTTATTCTCTCCTAATTCATTCTTCTTCTTCTTCTCATCGTAGAGTTCTGGAAATCGAAGCTCACTCAGATCGTGTGGACAGTATACAGTGGGCTCATTCACACCTTAGGTTTATTTCTGGCTCCAAAGACGGTACCGCTAACATTTGGTACTATTCACGACAACAGTGGAAGAATATTCAGCTGATGATGAACAAAAAATTATCTGGGTAAGTGAAATTCCTGATTTTCTTGCTCTCAGGAGTCATGTCAAGTAACAGGGCAGTTGTTTACTTTCTGTTGCAAATGGCTGAGCTATCATCGCTCATTAGTGACCTAGGATTGATAGAGAGCAACAATGTTGCTTTACACAAGTGTGTCAATCTATTGAATGCTCATAAAGGTCTTATGTAAACAACTGTCAACTTATCTTACATTTATTGGAATTAAATTCAGTCCGTCATTAGTTAGATAATCGTTTAAAAACGGAAAGAAATGAGGAAGAAAAAATTCAATTTCTCACCTATCCTTAAAAACTCAATTTTACAATTAACCAAAGATCCATGTTCTAGATGAGCCTATCTTTTCATCTACTTGTGCAGGTAGCATTTTGGTATTTGTGAAAGCGAATAAAAAAGAGAGCTTATTTGAGTCTAATTTAATTCAAAATTGATAACCTCTTAATTTATTTAACCCATGAGCAAGTATTTTCTTGATCACCATGTGTGATTTTTAGAATGACTGCTCTTGATTTGTCAGAGCCTTTCAATGAACAGAACTAAAATAACAAAATGCTGATAAATATCATGTGTCAATTAATTCTATTTATTTCTATTATTTATTTTCCAGCGAATCTGAAGATGACGCAAAACTCATTAAGTTCCTAAGAGTGACCATGGTAAGCTGGGATGTGTCTGACAAATGGGTTATAACGGCAGTTGCTGACCATACGCTCAAAATTTGGAATTCCTTCACGGGTGATTTAATTCAAGTGCTCAAAGGACATTCCGATGAAGTTTATTGTGTCGAATCTCATCCGCATGATTCGAGAGTAAGTGATAACAACTTTCATTTGTATTATTAAACATTGTCGTACAGTAGAACTTTGCCAAGTTATTTCCTGCGAGAGTCAGAAGCCGGCTTAAGTTGTCAAAATGGCCCGGTTCCACTTTTCGCCACTATTGGAAAGGTTGATTAACTCATATTAGTGCTTTTCAAGGCCTCTATTTACCCTTTTTTTGAAATATTTTGAAGAAAAATGAATCTCCTCAAAAAATATGAATTTTCGGAAGGCAACAATATCATTTTTACCATTTCTTCTTTTCATTAGAGTTAATAAAATTTAGCTCAAAGGAGCAAATCTTCACAACGATTCCGAACCTTTCTTGCACAAAAATGTTCAGTCAATAATGAAACTTATATTTTTTTTTCAGTTACTCCTAAGTGCCGGTCATGATGGTCAGTTATTCCTTTGGGACATTTTAACCGGTGAAAAAATAAGTCATTTCCAAAATGCAATAGAAGGACAGGGCTTTGGAGCAATATTTGATGCTAAATGGTCACCAAATGGGACTATGATGGCTGCAACCGACTCCCATGGCCAAATTTTAATGTACGCTCTAAGCGTTAGTGATTCTGAAAGACAGGTACAGTTCATTCTAATCTCTATGTACAATTATCCTCTCTACAACTATCGTAACTATGTGATTATCACACTGCATGACACCCGCTACCTATCTGGTGTGTAAGTAAAGGTCTAGGAATTTTTAATTTTTTTGGAGACTCGCATCTTTTTTAAAATGCCAATCTTGTACAGAAAATTTTCAGGAGACGGACTATAAAATAATTGTATTTGTACATCTATTTTTCCCAAATCAGGTTTGTCAGGAGTGCGACTAACAGTCAGAGAATACCGGAAAAACCAGGAATTGGCAGGGAACCCCAAAAAACCAGGGAAAACCTGGAAATGTGGGGGAAAATGACAGAAGTGTCTGGAAAAATTGTTGTGTCACCTTTATTCACTATCTGGAATGGGTTTGACGTTTTGAACAACAAATTTTACACAACTATTTCAAATTATGTCTTTAATAATTATCTGGCGTTTCCCCCACAAGTCAGGGAATTTCATCAAAATGTGTCAGGAAATCAATGGAAATGTCAGGGAATTTCATTTTCTGAATTCAGTGGCACCTATGGTTTGTACCTGCAGTTGTTTATTGTGTAATGTAACATCATGACATTAACTCCATCCTTTCCTGTTATTTTTAGGTACCTCGAGAGTTGTTCTTTCACACTGATTACCGACCCTTGATCCGTGATGCACAGCACAACGTTCTTGACGAACAAACCAACATAGCGCCGCACCTAATGGCACCTCCGTTTTTAGTAGACATAGAAGGCAACCCGTACCCTCCGTGGCTACAAAGGCTTGTTCCCGGCAGAGAACTTTGCACTGCTGATCAGCTCATTCCCAACATAATTTTCAATGCCTCTGGTAAGTCTGGCTGCTTTCTGCTCACAATTGTCAGTGATTATCTCCCAATCAGAAGTGAATTGAATTACATCATGCTAAAATGGGCCTGTTCCAAACTTTTGCTAGAGCAAAACTAAGAGTTGTTTCTTATAGATAATGCCTCAAAAATCTTGATGAGCGCATTGGCAAAGTCTGAAATGCACTCATAAATTCACAATCTGCGTAAGAAATTTGCGGTTTTTTGAGCTTCCTGCTTCAAAAACGATACTACAGCACAGGTGAACATTTTGTTAGAGGAGTGGTTCCATCGTCGGCATTATTTATCATGGCTGATGCCAATTTGCCAAAACACGTGTGATGGGATGAGATAACACCTGAACAGGATTAGACTAGATAACAATCGGTGTGTTTACGTTCATATTTTCCTTGCGCCTTGATTGACCTTGAACTCTCCTCAAATTACGCGTGGAACTGCGGAAGCGTCGATGGAGCGACTCCTCTAACAAAATGTTCACCTGTGTCATAGTATCATTTTTGAGGCGGGAGGCTCAAAAAAACGCAAATTTCTTATGCAGATTGTGAAGTTGTGAGTGCATTTCAGACTTTGCCGATGCGCCAATCATGATTTCTGAGGCATCATCTATAAGAAACAACTCTTCTATGAGAAACAACTCTTATTTTTGCTCTAGCAAAAGTTTGCAACAGGTGCATTACTGTAATTTAGTAGTTGGGTTTTTGTATTTTTTGTTCTTGGATACTCAGAATGAGCTGCCCTCTTGTCATAGTCCTGTTCGAGAATCAGGTGTGGTTACTTAATTTTTAACCGCACAATGAGAAAAAAATAATGAATCACTGTACAAAATAAGTCTTAGGATGGTGGCACCTCTCACATAAATATTGACAAGAACAAGATCTACTGTAAATGTTGCAAACATGGATGTTGATTAGACCGATGTCCTGAAACTGTTGCTTTAGGTCAATAGATTGATGTTGATTTTTTTGCAGTTCAAAATTTGAGATCTTTATTCTTTCTCCGTTGACAGTAAGCTTTGAAGTTAATTTTTGTCAGTACTCTTCAAATATCTTCTGATCATTGTATATTACAATTTCTTCCCATTTTACTCATTCACTTCTATTGTGCTTGTCACTTCAGGTCAGCAAGAAGTAATTGAAGGCTTGCATGAACCGCAACAAAATCTAGATCGAATTATTCAAGTTTTAGATGCCCGAATCCAGAATTTGGAACAAGGCGCCAGGTCGAGAATCTCTCCAACTCCTCGTGTTCGTAAGTGTCCATGTACTTCAGCTAAATTTATTATGATAAATTAGTAGAAACCACCGCATGAGAGTAGTTACGAACAACAAGCGCCTTTTGGCTGAAGAAAAGTAGAAGATTACAGGCCATTCCGCTACTGGGAAAGGGGGTCTGGGATGTAGTAAAATATCATGCATGTTTGTGTTGAAACTGCAGTAATGCGTCATCTGTTTTTTAAATAAGCTTTCTTTCAGCTTCCGTAAGTGAAAAATCATGCAAAGAAAATAATTTTAGGGCAAGTAACACACGATGTTGTAACAATAAACCAAGCATTTTCTCTCATTAGTATTTTTAACTGTTGGCCTGTATAAGAGTCAATTTTTTTGCAAGAAAATTATTTTAGTACACACCTCATTTAAGAAAAAAAAATCTTATTCTTTCTGTCATATTTATGTAAGGATGCAGTTACTCCGTACTTGCTAAACTTTGTCGAGTTGGCTAAGCAACCTTGCGAAAATTTCAAAATTTCAATGTGGAAGTAAATTTTCTTTAGCAGGTAATTTCAAAAGTTTTGAGGTTTTATGTCCTTAGAGGGAAGATTTGAGTGAAAAATTCTGTTGTATGAAGAGAATTTCCGGATGAATTTGATGGTGCCCTGCATTGAAAAAACGGGAGGTCTGCTTGCTTTCAGTGGCTGGCAGAATTTTACATTAATTTTTATGGAAAACTCCCCTAGAACAGTAGTGATTTCTAATGTGCCTTATCTAATGTTTTCTTTTCGGCAGATCAAGGTCCAAGGCGATCTGGGGACATAGAGGGTGTGCGACAGTCGTCCGGTAACTGGCAGCAGAAGGGTTTCCATTGGTCTCAACGACAGCTTTGTGAGCCGCTAGATCCAGCATCTCTCAAACAGAAGTCTGAAAGGATGTAAGTTGCAGTTTCATCATCTCCTTGATTATTTCGATCTTTTTTCACCAATTGGACGAATTCAAGTGTAATCTGCCTAACTGCATCATATGCTGCCTAATTTTCTCTCGTGGATTTTTTTTTTTACTATGTAATGCCTTTGAATATTCTGTGACTTTACTCTTGATTATGAAGAATTAATGTACACAATTTCAAGTTTCAGTGTTACTCAGTTTTCTGCTTTAAAAAATAAAACATCGAAGAAAGAAGGCAACATTCGATGCAGCTAGAATTGATTCTGGTAGAATACGTCCAATTGTCCTGAGTCAGTTCAGGCACTTTGCCGTCAGTTCGCTGAAAGAGAGAAATTATAACCTTGTCTGAGAGCTTCCCCTCTCTTTTGCCCTGAACTTATTACTTTCAAAGCAGTGGCGTGGCGTGAATTACGATATATTGATTGTTATGCCATTTAAACCTATGGAAAAGGATCGATAAATAGGGTGTTCACAGCAAACACCTTAATAATCGATTCTTTACCACAGGTTTAAATGGCATAACAATCGATATATCGCAATTCACGCCACGCCACTGTTTCAAAGGTGAAGGAGTTTAGCTTCAAATTATGCCTACAGCTTGTGAATTTAACTTTTTCATGTAATTAATATGAGCCAGAACTTCCATCTTCAAAATGTGTTGAGACCCCGATGTCTTTATAATGTTTCCCTCACTTACAGACAGTATTTTGGTTGTTTAGTTTCCTACTTTTCTGGATCACGAGAGTTTAGAAATGAATTTCGGAATTTTAAATTGACAGCCTTTATCAATCCTACTCGTTGAGTTCTTCCATCTGTGTAAGATTCAGATTTATGGAACACTATAAACTTCATCTTTTCCATTACACTTACGTATTTTATTTCTCGTATGAATAGTCCTACCTAGATCAGAATTACGGTTCGATGTTGTTTTTATATTATTTTCCATTTTTCAGACGATTTTATGCTGGCCTAGAATTGGATCAATATAGGCGAGAATCAAAGCGCCCACCAGAAGTTGTCACCCCTGTGCAACCTGTATTAGTGAAGAAACGCGTGAAGAGAAATCATAACTATCGAACTCGAGCAGCGCATGAAGAGCAGCTCAGTAGTCAGTTTGAGGTATGTATGCAACCATTAATACATAAACTCTGTACATATATTTTAAAAAAAAATAAACAATTACTTCATTACTTAAGTATCTTCAAACTCTTAAAAATATTCTATGCTTAGAATCCTTTTCCATTTGAGCATTTTTGATCAACAATTTTAATTCTGATTTTTTTGATCAGACTTGATCAAAATCTCCTCTGATTTTCCGCTTTATGTTGTACACAGTCTTATCATTAAAATCCAACTCTTTCTTGAGGTGGCAGTTTAAGCAGTCCATAAAAATGTACAAAATAAGTAAAAAGTATGTAATTGAATCTTTTTTCAAAGGATCCCTCGAATCTCAATCTTGGCGGCAGTGACTCAGGGAATGATAGTGCTCAAATTATTTCATCCGCCTATGAATCCGAAGATAACGATTCAGGATCATCCTCAGACTCCTCCAGTTCTTCCGTGTATTCAGACTGGATAGCAGATAATCAAATCAACTTGGAGCCTCCAAAGCGGTCTCGTCAGAGGAGGCCTCCACCCAAGAAAAAGAAAGCAGAAACAATGCCACCAATCGTCAAAAATCAACTGCCGCAGGTTTGTAATCAACCTTCATGAAAGTTTTGCTGAAGATTCTAAATTTTATTTTATTTTCGTACTTTTCATGTTAGAATTTCAGTAGTAGGAGGTTCTTCCTCATAGCTTGTTAATTCATTATCAACACTAACTTCTCAACATCCTACTGGACATTATTTATACTCGCGACCTAGCATTGTCAAATCTCATGACTGATCTGCATCGGCAAGGCTGCCACTGTCAGGGAATACCAGAAGATAGGGAATTTTAAGATGTCTGGGAAAACTTGAAAATGTTAGGGAAACATGATGAAAGTGTCAGGAAAACATTTTTCAAGTTACCTATATTTGCTTCTTAGAATGGTTTCGACTTTTTGAATAACTTATTTTGCAAGAAAACCATTCGAAATCATGCCTTTTAAACCATCTGGCATATCTTTAATTGTCAGGAAATTTTACCAAAATTTGATGGTACAGTGAAACCTCGCTAAGTCGGTTTCCGGATAAGCCGGTAACCCGCTTTAGTCGGTAGAATCGCCCGGTCCCGTTTATCACCCATATAACACAATGCTAAATAAGTCTCGGTATCTCGGTTTGGTCAGATTCTGAACCCGCTTAACTCGGTGAAATTTTTCCATCTCGACCTGTTTTTCTTCGATCGTCACCCGTGATCAAGCGTAGGTAGTGTTTCCGTGCGCGGTGCGGGTCGGGTCAAGTTACGCCAAGAAGGGTGAGCGAATCTCCGAGAAAGCGCAGCGCAGTGCGAGAAACGACATCGGAAATAGAGAGATAAGGAATCAAAAACACTCGATAACGACACGAAAGATGAGAACAGTAGAGAACAAGATATCTGATACCGCGTGTTATCTTATCGCGCGTGTGAAAACACGCATGCATAATTAAGCAATTTCACGCATCGATGAGTTGACAGGTCAAGTCGGCACCGGCCCCTCTCCCCCTACCATCTTGCATTGCCCTTCCCCGCTCCCCCCAGGAATCTTCCGCAGAGTTTTTCGGAGATTTTAGCGAGTATTGATACGTTGCATTTTCAGTTCAACGACCCGCCATAGCGGGTGGCCGCGGCGCATCACCGCGCGGCATGCCGCGTGGGGTGCGCGGGGGGTGATACGCAATGGGGTGCCGCGGCACCCCAACATACGATTAACCCGATGACTTCATGATGCCCTGACACTTACAACACGCAATTTCAAGTGCATCTCATGAAATTTTACTCTTTAGTACCATTTTCTTCGATCAAATGGCTCTCCTAAACACTCCTACAAGTCACTCTACACGCACGTTTGCGTTTGTCCAATTTAGGGCGCGAAATTTGAAAAAGCGCGGCAGGAAAAGTGGCAGTCCGCGTAAGTCGGTAACCCGCTTAACTCGGTAAATTTCCTCGGTCCCGATGAAAACCGACTTAGCGAGGTTTCACTGTAAAAGCAGAGAAATATCAGCAAATTTCATTTTCTAAAATTCTGTGACAACCCTGCATTGGAGTTTTTAACTTGTTAATTAATTTCAAATCTCTAGTTTTTCACCTGATGCGTTACTTGGAAGCAGAGTTAATGGGACTCAAAATAATATTTTTGTTTTTTTCCTTTATTATATTATAGGAAGTTCCAGAAATTTTCCGTCCTCCAGAATGGTTATCAGAAGTTATTCCTAAAAAATCACCTTACTATCCGCAAATGGGTGACGAACTGGTGTTTTTCAAACAAGGGTACCTGCTGTATCTTGAAGCTGTCAAGGTCAAGAATGTATATCCTGTGAACGATCGAATGGCGAATCCCTGGGGGAAATTACAGATGAAGGTAATAATACTTTTTCACATCCAAAATTATTAAGGAGAAAAGAAAAAAAGTGATTTGCAGAAATGATTTTACCAGTTCTGACAGTAATTTTCTCCCTGATATGCTGCTTACAATTCATTGCTCATGTAGTTAATTCAGGCAAAGCGGAGTTGGATACATTTGTCAACTGTTGTCATTTAAAGTTGACAAACTAATGGTGTACTCATTATGACGGCACGGTAACTTTAGTCAAAATTTATTTTTGATCCTGACTGGTGTGTCCTTTAGTATCTAATCAAAGTCTGCTGTTATATGCTTATTTTTCTGGCATATTGGGAACAAACTCATCAAAGCCTACGACCTCAGAACTTATTTAAATTTGGTACCTCTATTGTTGAATAAAACTGAAGTATGGAAAAACCTTACAATTTTCAGCGGAGGGGTGAAAATGTTAAGGCATAAACTTGCCAGCTTGTTTTTCTAAATGACTCTCTCTTCTATTGATGCTAAATTTTTTAATTATCGAGCTACCTATTAGCTACATTTCATCATTCATCAGTGCATTCATTAGTATTTCATTTGTATTTTAGCTTAAATGTTTTGTTTCATCCTTCTTGCAGGAACCTGAACTAGTGAAAGTAGTCGGAATCAGGTATGAAATTAAACCTCCGCGGCTGTGTTGCCTCCGATTTGCGATTATGAAACAGAATGGGCGCTTAACCAATGACATGTTTACCATTAAATACCATGATATGCCTGATGTGATAGACTTTTTAGTCCTCCGGCAAACATATGATACTGCTCTTGCCAGGCAGTGGAAAGTTGGTAAGTTATCTGAAATTGCCCATTTTTTTTTAAAAGTTAAATGCAAAGTATTTTCTTTTGGAAAGTATTTTTGTTTTGTGTCAATATGATTGCCTCTGTTTGACGAAAGATTAATGTATCAGCAGCTTGCGAAAAAAGGGAGAAAAATAAAGTAAACTTACAAAGTGTCAATTGATAGAAAATGGTAAATAATCGAGTATTAAGTTGTTTTTTATTTTGAGTTACTATCACATTTTGATTTTTTCTTATGGAAGTGTTCTAATCATATAATTTTTTTTGCTTTCAATAGGTGATAGATTCCGAAGTATGATTGATGACGCCTGGTGGTGGGGAACCATAGAATCTAGGCGTACCGACCAAAATCGACTGAATTCGCCTTTCCTCTGTTTCCGTGTTCTTTGGGACAACAATGAGCGTGAAAATTTGAGTCCATGGGACTTGGAACCCTGTGATCCAGACTGTACGTAACAAAATCCTTGTTTCTATTATCAAACTGTTGTCTCTTTTTTTCATGTCAAAGGATGAGCCTTAGTCTTTGATTTTTGAGAATTTTATGTATTGCGGAAGATACGTACTATTTGTTAGTTTTTTTTTTTTTCGTTCTTTATTATCTCACAGTAGCCCAAGACTGCAAGCTTTTTGTCAAGAAAAACGTTCTTTGGTGAATTTATGGTATAATTTCCACCAAGAATTTGAGATGGCCTCAACAGACTGAAGAAGAGTTTTATATCTGAAGTCAAATGCTCTTTTTTTTTTTTTCCAATGAGAAAAATTTCTTTCAGAGGCAATTTAGTTTTGAAGCGAGAAAGGGAATATGATGATCTCCCCTACCTGCAGCTAAAATTCAACTGAGATAGCTCAAATTTCGAAACTTTTTTGCCAAATCTCAGGGCATTTGCCTTTGAAAAACTTGTAGAAGAGACCTGCTTGTGTTGAAGCTAACACGGGTTAATGGTATCTTTAATCTGTTGAATAAAGGCAAAAAAATCTAGTTGAACAAACCGACAAATGGAGCGGGCAAAATTGGATTGTTTTCTCATTTATTTTTACACAGCATAAGAATTGCAATCATTAGAAGCTGAAGATACCACATTATCTAAGTAGGTAAGTAAGGGCTGGGCTTACCGGCGAGACGTCCTCAAGGGGCCAAAGCAACTGGCTACTGCCGTGATGTACCCCGAAGTTGGACTGTGCTTCTTAACTTTGTACTATTGATGCATTATATTATCAAAGTAATATACTATGCAAGGAATTCTGCTAAAAAAAATAACTCAATTACGTATTTATTTTTGGTGTGCAATGTGAAAAATTTCAAGGACATTCTCTTTTTAACTTATAATTGTCCTAGAAGTATCACATTCATTTATGATTTATGCATTTATTCATTTCTTCGTTTTTGCACAGGTGAGCCTGACGAACGCGGAGGTTCAGCGCCAGTCTTACCAGAAGAAATCGAGGCAATCTTGTACCATCCCCGTCCGACTGAGTGGCCTCATGGTGACAGGGAGGGAGCTTGTCAACGCATCCTTCACGGGCTCAACCAAGTGATGACCATGTCGATAGCTGAACCATTTTTAGTGCCTGTCGATATCAGTCAATATCCTACTTACGCGTATATTGTCGAGTATCCTCTAGATCTTTCAACAATCAAAGTAAGTTTCTCTTGGGAGCGGGAAATTATATTTTTCATAATTAGTCCTTAATGATAACATAAAATCTTAATATTGAGTTAAATATAGTAATTTTTGTGGTGCTTATCAAGCTCTCCATGAAATTTTGAAGAGGAAGTACAAATCAGAATGCTTACAGTCATATCTTATCTAGTGGTCCATTTCGAAACGAGTTCCATTAAGAAATTGCGCGGCTCTTTTTTCAAATTCTTCTAGATAAAAATTCACAAATTTTTCAAAGGAAAACATTTCTCTTCCATTGTGACTTTATGTGATCCATTTTTTTTCAAATTTTAATTTGTACGTCGCAAATTTTCTTTCAGGCAAGGTTTGAGAACCAGTTTTACCGGAGAGTAACAGCAGCACAATTTGATGTTCGGTATCTAGCGACTAATGCTGAAAAATTCAACGAGCCTCACAGTACTATTGTCAAGAATGCCAGAATAATAACAGACATCTGTCTTAGGATAATCAAGTTAGTATGGTTGCTCACTCAGCCGGTGATTTATTTTTTTTCTATTTTCTAATTTTTTTAGTATTCTCACAGCAATAAAAAAAATTACCGTAACACACTATGAGTGAATTATTGTGTTGCAATTTTGCATCAATACTTTAATTTTGCATTCTTTATCATCAAGATTACTTTTTAATTTTGGCTTTAATAATACATGAGCGGTTTAAATTTTGAAAAGCAAAAAGTAGCCCTTTTAAGATCAGCAGGCTTAAATTTTGTTTGTTTGTATTCTTAGTGATTTCCGCTGTCAGAAAAACACTTTTTCATTTGATTTCATCAATAATTAAAGGCTGGGTAAATGAACTCCCAGGAAGGTTCTTCTACCGCTAGCTTTCCGATCAACTTCAATTTCTTATGTAAAATTCTTCTTTTGATTCATTAGGGAATTAGTGGAAGTTGACGTACCTTCTCTCTACCGCCAATTACAAGAATCGTATCATTCGTCAGACTCGGAGGACGAAAAAGTTACGTTAACCTCAACTAGATTAAGACCTAGCACATCAGCATCTCGACATTCAGTTCGGCGAAGGAATGGATTGAGGCAGCCTTTCGAGTGGAGGAAAGAGTGCAAAATTTTACTCGAGAAATTATGGGCTTCTAAAGACAGTGAACCTTTCAGGTTGGTGTTAACTATTTAGTTCATTTTTGTAGGTAATTTCTAATCGAGTGGCTCATCATCTTTGTGATAATCTGAAATTGTTAATTCTAGTCTTGTTTAACTATTTGTCCAATTAAAAACCACATGCATCAAGTATGAAAACATGTAGAAGAATGTTAATTCTTACTTCTCTCCATAGACATAATTGATTGGAAGAATATTTACCTCAATTTCAAAAATGGGCTAGTTGCGCTGGTCACAGAATCGTTTTTTGATGCTTGATTCTTGTAGATTAGCTATAAATAATGAGATCTGTCCAAACCGCAAATTTCTACGTTCAATATTAACCAAGATATCACCCTTTGAAAAGTCGGGTTTTTGACATCATCCACCGCGGTAGGGACACCTGTTGTTTCTTCCACCTTGCTTTCATCGGTCAGTGACGCACTGGTTACTCAACATGAAACTTGGATGAAAGCAAGGTGGAAGAAACCAAGGGTGTCACTACTGCGGTGGATGTCGTCACAAATCTGACTTTTCAAGTGGCGATATCTCAGTCAATATTGAACGTAGAAACTTGCAGTTTGGACGGATCTTTTTATTTTCAGCTGATCTAAAAAAATCAAGCATCAGAACACGATTCTGTGACCAGCGCAACTGACCCATTAGTACACCTAGTTAAGAATAATTGTACTGTTTGTGCCAAATATTAATGAAAGTTTATTCCAATACATGATTCATTAATGCTGTAAATAACTCTGGGCAGTCACATGTACAGAATGTATTTAGTTTCCTTTTATTTTTTGACAACATAGAATTAAGTTTTACAGCACATGTTACATCAACGTTTCTTTCAGAAAATGTTAAATATTTTGAAAACCTGCAAAATCAACTCGTAAGTGAGAAATGAACTTTCGTAATTTAAATTATAAACAGCAAATTCGAACTTACCTTTTTTTTCTTCCTGTAATTTTTATTTTATTTTTATTTACAGAGAGCCAGTGGATCGGCTTGTGCATCCAGACTATGATAAAATCATTAATACCCCAATGGACCTGGGTACAGTTAGGGATGAACTGAGTGTAGGGAATTATGAGAATCCTAATGAATTTTGTAAAGACATAAGACGAATTTTTGAAAATGCTAAAAGCTACACTCCTGACAAGCACACCAAAGTAAGTTTTCATTTTATAGTTCATATTTTTTTTAAAAATAGAAATCATCAGAATCAACTTATTGTGAAATGCTGCTCTGATTTACTGTTCGCATTTCAGAAATGAAAGCTCAGATTTTTCTCAGTTATATCCGCCACAATTACCCTTTTGGCCTTTGAACAGAGTTTATAGTAATTCACTGATTTCAGATCGTCACATTCTCTAAAATAAGTCTGTACGAGCAAGGTCTTTTTTAGTTTGAGTTTTTTTTCATTTTTTCAAGTTGAATTTAAGATTTTAAAATGTTGAATGGAGTTGGTGAGATCCGACTTGCTTCAAAATTCAAACACTCTTACAGCCCTACTTTGAATCTCAGATTTGTGATTCTTTTGTGTCAATGCTTTTTTGCAGTTGTCTTTTTTGATAAGAAATTTTTTTCTATTTCGTCCAAATGTTCCTAGAATGCCTCCTTTGCATTCTTGTCATCTTTTGCCAGAAATCAAAACATGCCCACCAGACATAGATTTTTGTGAATTCCATTCCAAGACTTGATCAGGCCTTCTAAATGTTTTTGTTCCACCTTTCAGATTTATTCCATGACCGTCCGATTATCTGCGTTAGCTGAGGAACATCTGAAACGGATAACAAACTGCTGGAAGAATCAGCAGCATACTAGATCAAGAACAAGGCTAAATGGTGCTGGTATGTATTCGTGTTTCTGTTTGTTATCAGGTCAAAAATTAGTTTACTGAAAAGAATGTTTATTGCACAATATCAATGAGAAACTCAGTATTTAGAATTAGTGATGTCCTAAAGAATCTATGAGTCCTGGGGGAACTTGCGTCCAGGATTATAACAAAATGGCCTCTACACATCATCAAATTCAAAACGATTTGATCACGGGAGATCTACCAAGTTCTTCTAATAATGCTGCCAAAAATTTGAGGGAAAGGTCTCTTCTTATGTTAATTTAAAACGCAGTAGGAAGTTATCTTATCTGCAATGGTAAGAAAGTTTCTAGCTGCTAGTAGGTTGTACTTATGAACTGTTATACTCCATGAATGGCGAAAAAACTTGGAACAAATGAGACACTCCTTCCTCACAGTCAAAATTTTCACTCTAAGTATTGACTGATGTGTCATTTGCACTTTATTATCTTTTTTCAGTTAATTCACAAGCTCGATCGTCCAGAAGAATCATCAATAGTAGAAAGAGATCAACAACAAGCCCTCAACCTGGCACAAGTAGAGGTGAGTTAGCTGAACACTGAAGTGATGTTTGAAATATGATACATGTACCTCATAGACTGATATAGTATCTACGTTCTTGTTTTATATTGCAGTCTTGATGGTTCAAATGTAAACAGATATGCACGTAAGCTTGTCATAGTACGTTTGTAGGTTTAACCTGTAAGCAGTGAGCTTCAATCATAGAGAGAGCTGACCAAAAGACGGTTTCATGTTAAAATTTTACTCAGTGTGCACGAATTAAGTAAATCATAGATTTATATTTTTAATACTCAAAAAATAACTCTTAAATTGTGAGCTCTTCGTAAATTGGATTACATTTTGCATCAAGGAACCGCTAATATTTGCTCATTCGGGAAAAAGCATATGTGCCATTAGTTTTCCTGCCCAGATAGGTACTCTTTTCATTCAGCTCGAAGTAGTAGTTCCTCTTCACATAATATAGTCCAATTGGCTTTCTTTTTATTGAATTTGTATTTTAATTATGTTTTTAGCCAATTATAAATTAAGGCTTGAATTGTGTTTGGAACTCATTTTGAGTAACCCTTTTTTTCTGCCTTTTTGCAGATGTTCCAAATCCATTAGATTGTGAACCAACCTCATCTGGCATCAGAGTATTAAGGCCAAAACGTGTTGTCAAACAAGACAGTGATGACAGTAACACCTCAGGGAGCAGTGATAGTTCAGGGAGTGGAAGTGATAGTGATAGTGAGAGCGAGAGTTCAGCCAGTGATAGCGAAGAAAAATCCAGCTCTAATCAACCGAAAAACAAAATAATTCCTCAGAAAGGACGCAAACGGCTCAAATCCTCCAGCCCTGAGGAAGTACACCAAAATCACGAAGCAGACTCATCTCGTGTTCGGACCAGAGGCGTGAGGCAAAACTATGCTGTCATGATGAAATCGGAAGAAAGCGACGTCAGTGATGAAGTGATCACAGTCAACAAAAGACAACCGCCCAAAAAACATTCGCCCCTTAAAAGCTCCAATTCAAAAGCAGCAACATCTCTTAGAGCCGTGCGCAGGGTGCGGAACTGCAGTAGCGAAAACTCGATGAACTCGATCTCCAATAGTGGAACTAGTGAAAGTGCGTCACAACTCACCTTCCAAGGCAGTTTAGAATCTAATTCACGAACTAGAACGCCTCAGAAACGGAAACGGAGAAAGATTTTAATTTCAGATAGTGATGATAGTGAGCCTAGCAGTCGGAGGCCTCAACGAGGCAAGAGGAAAAATTATGATGAACATAGTGATGCTAGTAGTACTGCTGAAAGAAACGGTCACTCGGACAGTGACGAGAATCAGCCAGCAATTTCAATGAGTAGCCGGGGTCGCGTACGCAAACTGACGGCTAAAGCAAGAGCCTGTTTTCGCGACAGATAGAGTTTGATACCCCCTTCCCCGCCTTCGCCCTCAGATGAAATCATAGTAGGGCTCCCCCTTGATAGTTTCCCACAACTCGAAGACTGATTTTTTTCATTTCTTATTAGTAATGTTTAAAATTTTTATGTGAGGTTGATTCAGTATTTTAGGAAGTGTACTCTTTCATTAGCATATCAATATCATTACTTCTGATTTTGTTTTATCATGTAAAGGCATCATGCGATTTGACAGTTCTTCTCAGATGATCTTGTCACAAGTAAATCCATGATTTTCTACCTGAAGTAATGTAGGGACCAAAAGTGTCCTTTGGTTTAGAACAAGGTTTTTTTCTGAAAACTAAGTGTAAAAAATATATTTGGAAGGGATTTAAAACGCCTGTTGAAGCTGTTCAATTTCGGAATGAGAAGCAATGCACGCTAGATAAATTTTCAATGAAAATGTAGAAGCAGAATCTCTGTTTTTACTGGAAATGAAAAAGATTCCTGTAATATAGTTCTCATCAACATATCCGACAAGCTGAAAACTCAGGTAAGCCCTCGCATAGGTAGCCATTTTATTTAAATTTTTTAATTAATGGAAGGTACACATTTTCAATAAATGCTGAATTTTCCTAACAGAGTCTATTTCAAACCATTCAAGTTTTTAAATTTAACAGCGTAATCTGGAATTGTCATACGTTAAGTGTGGGCATGGAAATGCTCATGGTATGGTTGTATGAGGTTAGAGAAATCTTTAAAAACGGGTAGTAACAATCAGTCTGTTATTTTTAATGAACTCGCGGGAAAGGGGGAGGGGGTATCAACCTGAAATAAAATTGTAAATCCCTGTTAAAAACTTTCGACAATCATTTGTTTTCCTGTCCCAGCTATTCCCAAAATAAATGATTTTGTCCAAATAGAAGTTTCCGCGAGTCTCCGTTTTCAAAGATTACTCTAAAAGGAGTAGTGCTAGCAATGCATTGCATGCTATCATGCGTTTCCTGATAATAATCATCTCAGAAAAGTTTATTCCCTACGGCAATAGCCAGGGGGAATTTATTTGATCTGTGTAATCATGATTTTCTCGGCCTCAATTGATGGTTTGAATTAGACTCAACCATGTACAATCTATGCCTAAAAGATGAAAGGCCATAACTACATCACTCCTTTGTCACCATGTTAGTGATCAAAATTATAAATGAAAAAATAATGCTATATTTAACTTATCCCCAATGCGTCAACATATAGAAAACTGAGAAGTTAAGTGAGTTTTAAAATTACCTTAAAAGATACACCTTTTTTTCAAGTCTGTGTGTGTGTAGTGACAGATCATTGATATAAGTAGGTGGAGATTTTTATTGTTATTTCTGTCGAAGCAAATTTGAAAAAGCACAGGATTTGTTTATTCTGTAGTCTGTAATGACCCTGAGGGGACATGAAATATCTGTTTTGCCTCCCCTTGAAAAATTATCAATGAGCAAGTAAACATGCGCCATTCTCTCTCATCTGAAGCCATGGCGAAGCGACGGCGAGTTTCATCCACTGGCAAGATGTACCCTGCAGATAGTTATGGTCCCTCCTTTCTTCTAGGCAATGATTTAATCTCTGCTAAGTATTCTCCTTTTTTACTCGCTTATGTAAAAGCTGTGATGATGATTTAAAAAATTTGATCGTTGAAATGTTGAAGCGCAGTAGTATTAAGGTCTGTTTTATATCAATCGCTATTTTTTTGTTCACGATTGTTCCAAGTATCTTTAGCATGACCTTCTTGTACTTTAACCTTTTATACTTGAATAATCGTCAAAGCAAATGTTTGAAGTAAACTTTTTAGACCATTTTCTTAACTTTCAATGATTTTCCTCCTCATTGTTTTTCTAAGCTCTCTCAAAGACTGTAACAAGTGACTGTCGATACAAGCGGACAAACAACTACATTTTTTTATTTTCATCAGTTTCTTATCCAATACGTACATTTTAAGAATATTAATTTTTTAACTTGCCTTTTGAAAGTTAACAAAGAACAATATTTAGCAACCAAGTTAAATTTTTCTAAGAGACAAACCTTCACGACCAAAGAACAACTTCTCAGTCAGTTGAAAGTGAATTTATTTTCTGTATGATTTGAAAAAAAACCCATCAATGTAACATATCCTGCTGGATAGCGTTTGGTTGTTCAATCAATAATAATCATTCTGTATTTTTAAATCATGCTTCAATTTGAAATGTTTAGGAGAAAAAAAATGCATCCTCATTTTCTGTTCTTACCTTATCATGCCTATTTTCTTTTTTACGAGGAGGTACTCATAAATTTTGGGTCTCTGTGTGGGTATATTCGTGATCAGATAAGCTTGCTGAACACTTTTTGTTTCTATTTTAGAAATTTTAACATTAGTTAACCAAAAGAGGGAAAAACCAACTATCTAAGAGAAAAAACAGCCTTGATCTTTCTCTCACGTGTGACTCTTTTATTATTTTTTAAATCAGTTCAGAGGTTTTGAAGAAGGCTTTAAATTGTTTTAATTTGTTTATCTTTCAGTCAGTATTTTTCAATATTAATCTGTTTTAAATCCAGTATTGTTAGTGACCTTGATGATTTGGAACGCCGTAAAAAAAAAAAAAAAAACCTGAATTTAGTCAGTGAATTAAGTAAAGTAAGAACATGATGCTGAATATGACAGAATACCTGAATAATTCACTTGAGTCGTTCTCAGGTCCGGTTAAAAAAGTTAATTACTGTTCATTAACAATATACCTGGGCTAAATGATAAGTTCCTTAGTCATAGACATTTATTGCTCTACCTGTTTTCTTCTTAAATTTTGTAGCAAGAAGCAAGGTGTTCCAAATTTTTTGACATGAATCATATAAACTGTAAGGCAGTATCTAAAAATGTATTTTTTTCAAAACATTGTATAAGTAATTTTTTCTTTTTTAGCCAAAAAATTTTTGTCAAATTTTCAAGAGATGTACCGAGACACTGTTGTAAAACCATTAATTTACTCAGAACAGTTTCTACTCAAATGCTTTGACGTGTATTCCAAGTAGAGAAAAATACCGTTAAAGGGTCACTCTTTTTTTTTAAACATATTGCTTTTAATGTTTGCTCTCTCAAATAAAACAATAGAGACCACCCACTTGTTTCCGAGGTTTGTTCTAACAGCTTGTTAAAATTTGTTAACACAAACGAGAAATACTTTCTGTATCATTGTTAAATGTTTTTAAGCATACCTCATATACTTTTTAGAGATCAGTTTAGTTTGTGTCCAAACTAATTTCATTTTACACCTGCATATTACCACAATTCCAGCATTATGTTGGGAAACAAATTAATTGCCGATAGGAGTGTAAATGCTTGTCAGAATACTCAACATGGCTCTCGTTTTTTGGCTACAATTGATCGTAAGATAAGTCAACATAACCTTTATTTTTAGCTGAAAATGGTGTTATTAATATTCCACACCCATTTGTAAACCCTTAATGGTGTAGACCATTACTCTCATGCTCAATTACTAAAGGTAAATACTTTCATTTACAGATTACAGTTTGCTTCAAATTCAAGTCGAGCTACTACATTCAGATTCTTCAATGGTACTTAAAACATTCGAAAGACAGTAAATTGCTACCAAGGAGCATTTTTAAGACTAATTTTATTATGACTTTATAATTATACTTATGATTCTGTGAGTTGAATCGTTTTATGTCAAACAAATCAATTTTCCTTCTCACCGTTTCATTTTTCTCCTAAATATTTTTGTCATCATTGAGATCATTTTTTATTTTACTGCTCAAATTTTTATAATTTTATCGGAAATTTTGTACAAGGTTTCTTGTTACAAATATGTTTTTCTTCTTCATAGTCTGTTCTGTAGTGCACTTGATTTCCTATTTCTTTTGCTTCAAATACGGTGTATTTATCTTGACAGTTGAAATTTAGAGGTACCACCAAGTATTCTTCAAGCCCAAGGAATTAGAATGTAATGGAGGAAAAGAAAACCTGTAGTTGAGTTTAAAAAAATTCAATAAATGAACTTTTTGGTATTTCATCAACTAGGCTGAATCTTAAACAGACCTCACCATTTTAATATCAGGTTTCTTTATTATAATTTTTGTTTTTGTTTTGTGATCTCATGTTTCAGTTTCTAATTACTTTTTATGTATGTATTTATTTATTGTAAGAGATCTTATGTTGTATACTTGTATAAGAGCTGTGTTAGTAATGTAGGTTTAATGATTACCGTCAGAATTAAAGCAGTTTATTTTTTTTAAATTAAAGTGTTTTGGTTTTTTGAAGTGATAAACAATTGGTGCTTTAAAGCAAGACAAGAAGACGAATTTCCTGGCTATGCCATTTTTCTCGCGATTTGCGCGTAAATTTTGATTATTTTCGAATTTTCCCACTTGAAGGTACCAAAGAGTTACTGAATTTTTCTGCTCATGAGGTACTAAATTCTTTGAAAAGGTACTGAAAAAGTACTGTAAAAGTACCTTAAAATTTGCCAGCCAGTCTTAGTAGACACCCTATTTATGCAACACAAGAAATCCGATGAGGAAAGTTGGCAGTTTCGAAAACGCCTTCAATTGTGGCGTGATACCTCACGCATTCCGTAGAGCACGAATAGTTGTATCGTTGCGCCTTAGCACTGCGATGGAAGATTAATGTTGAAGTAGCTTCCACGCCGGCCTTGTCGGTTTTCCTTTGCCGCTAATGCAGTTTTAAGCACATAGTTTCAGTGTGCTCAAGCTAGGATGTATTTAGCAAATGGATAATTTTTATAGAAAAATTTAAAACAAAAACAAGCGATAAAAAATATAACTGAATAAAACGAACTCAATCAACAATCAAATACAAGAGAGTACTGTGATAAAACAATGTTGTGTGTTTAACAAGCTTGATACATCGGAAGCATGTCCGAGCTAAATACACGCTCATCAACTGGGACGAAAGCTACAAACACAAAAATCAAACAAGGAGATGTGCGCATAACTGTTGCACTAGCTAGTAAGATCAGTCATTCCATTAATCTCATGCTCCGAATTTTATGCGACACGAGAATCCTATTATGAAAAGTTGGTAGTTTCTAAAACGCCTTCAATTGTGGCGTGATACCTCACGCATTCCGTAGAGTACGAATAGTTGTATCGTTGCGCCTTAGCAGTGCGTTGGAAGATACGTATTGAAGTAGCCTGCACGCTCTCCTTGTCAGTTTTCTTTTGCCACTATTGCAGTTTTGACCGCATAGTTTAAGTGTGCTCAAGCTGGGATTGTATTTAGCGAATGGAAGATTTTTACAAAGGAATTGAAAGCAAACTAAGCGGTAAAAAATATAACTGAATAAAGCAAACTCAAATCAACAATCAACTTAAAGAGGTACCGCAAAAGTACTGAATTTTTCCGGCTTATGTGGTACTGCATTTTTCGGGAAGGCACTATAAAAGTACTGAAATAAAACTTAATTTTGCTAGGTAGCCAGTTTTAGTAAACACCTGCTTGCATACATACCGATATCGGAGATTTCCAATGGTGTCGCAAAGGAGGGTCGAAGGGATTTCCTTTGAATCTAGGGAAATCCCCTAGACCCTTTCAGGGTTCCAGATTTGAGAGGGCAGGTTCGAGACGTCTTCCCAATAAAATTTTAAAACGTTAATAGTCGTTTCAGTACCATAGTTTTGTTCAATTGAGAGATTATGCTTGAACTTATTGTTAGATATTGGCTACTCTTGATTCGCCTTCAAACTCGCCATATAGGCAACAAACCTACACCAGAGTACGAATAGTTATCTCTTCGAAAAACAATTTAATTATCGCTCCTTAACCATTGCTAATTTGAGAGATATGGGTGAACCTATTGATAGATATCGGCCACTTTAGGTTCGCCTTCAATTTCGCCACATAGGCAACAATCATGAATTCTGAATTTTGCACAACCTCTTAGTATAAAGAGTAAACATTAAAAACCGGGTAAGCGCAGTTAGATGTCATAAAAACTGTGTAGCTGTCTGTCCTGTTTAATTGAAATTCATTGGTTTTGAATGAAAATTTTTGATTTAAAAAAAATGTCAAGAAAATGACTAACAGAAAGATAATGAAACGAAGACGAACGAAGATTTATGTTCAGTTACAATGAAAACTACTATCCCAAATAGCACAAATTGCAATTCCTTGATAAAATTATTGCTACTATATCGGAGTGTTGTGTATGTTACCCATTTACCGATTGAAGGAACGCCTCTTTTTTAAATTTATTGCAATAAATTTGAAACAAGTCGCAATTTTTTTTGCATTGTGGATCGCCCATTTGTCTGATTCATGCCCCTCACATATTGTTAATCGTTTCAAATCGGCACTTATTGTCCTAAAGACAGGGCCAGATTTACCCTCTTGCCGCCCATGGGCCGTCTATATTTTGCCGCCCCCTTGTCATTCGTTTTGAAACATCGATACAAACCATCAAGTGAACGTGTCGGAGGAGGAGGGGTGCATAAGACGCGTTTACTCGTGTTGGGCACATTTTTTGTGAGAGCCCTGTCAGCACTAGCAAAAGTTCACGAAACTTTGCGCGAAAATTAAGTTCCGTAAACCTAAGTATCTCTGTGTGGACGAGGCCTTTTACATTTTTAAGAAAAGAACGAACAAATTATGAAAGAATAAACATGAATGTGGTTTAATAATTTTAATTACCGCCAACCGCATTGTGTTTGGAGCAATGCGTGAAGTATTCATGCAGTCTTGTAGGCGCTATGCGTTTCACGCCGACCGCTGCTAACCGCACTACGTTTGACGCAATGCGTGAAGTATCCATGGAGTCTTGTGGGCGCTAATATGTGTTTCATGCCGACCGGCGCGCCGAGGGCTTCTCCTTTCCATCTCAAGTCTTCATTATCATTGCTCTCTGCGTCGCGCCACTCCAGACCAAACTCCGTGTTTGGTTTCCCTCTCAACTAGACTAATAAAAGGCGCTGTCTCTTGTATCACCGAAAGACGAACAAATTAGAAATTACTATACTTTAACTCTCAGGAAACGACAGATTTTTCCGCCTTTTCTCGTTTGTAATTTTTTTTTCTCGATCAGATTTTTTCCTTGATACCTTCATTTCAAAAAGTTACAAAATTTGCCGCCCCCTAAATTTGCCGCCATGGGCAGCGGCCCATGTAGCCACCCCCTAAATCCGGCCCTGCCTGAAGATGTAAAAATACACTGTAATTTCATTGTAAAACACAGACAAAGAGAGACCCTGCATTGGTATCTCGGCGATGGTGGAAGCTTTTACTTCGAGACTCCAACATTCTACTGTTCACCTTCTTTCTTGGCGGATATCGACGGTGAAACTACCAAACCACGTATCTCGGTTTGCGACGTCGCAGACTTCCTGTCATACTTTATTTTTTAAATGAAAAACTACTTAACATCCAGTCTTGAAAATTTCTGTGATTTTTCCTCTTTGTGCGGAGAAAATTCCGTGAAAATTTCAAGGAATGATATTGATTTGGTCTACTTCAAAATAATAAAATGTGAGCGTAGATTTTTAAACACCGCAAACGAGATACGTGGTTTGGTAGTTTCACCGTCGATATGCTTCTTTGCTTAAACAACGTATTGAATATTTCGTTTTGCAAGCAAATCAAAGTTTGGAACACTTGCTGGCTCATAACTTCACCTTGAGCTCATTATCCACCTAGTAGATAGTGTGGACTTCATCTTAAAATTATGAACTACAATGTCTGGCTCATCCGTAAAAACACCTACGTACATAGGAGAACTAATGGTGCATACGTTGTTTCTAATCTGAGACAGAAATTGTAGTTCCTAATTGCAAAATGTAGTTCATATGACTGTTGCTCCCATGAATCCCCGAGAGTAAAATTTTCCACTCGTCGCCAAGACTAACGTGAGGCTAGTGGAGGGTCTCTCTTTGTCTCTGGTAGAAAATCGCAATTTTTTTGAGTATTATCATTGCGCTAGTTGTGCCATTAGGAACATGGGGCATACACAGTCTTCGCAAGGGTTCATGTCGCTGACAGGGTTGCCGGCGGTCTAAAAACCCAGGAAAATGAGGGAAAGTCAGGGAATTTTTGATAATCACTAAAATCTATCACTGACTGTTCTGTTCACCCTCTCTGGTTACTTTCAAGGTTTGTCATCTTTTAACCAGCTGCTGTATGCCTTTTTCCGCAATTTGATATCCAAACAAGAAAATTGTACCTAAAATCTAGCGAAAGTCAGCGTATATATTTAATGAAGAAAAGTGGAAACTTTGTTCAAAGGTCAGAGAAAGTCAGAGAATTAGAAAATATCGGAGTCAGGGAAAACCAAAAAAATTTAGGGAAAGTCAAGGAATTTGAAAACAATGAAATTATGGAAATTATCAGAGCTTTCATATAACTTTAAAAGCACAGTTTTAATCTTTTTCAAAATTCTGCCCGTGATCCCGAAAAACGTTCCGAATGCATCACCCTATGATCCTGTGAGAACAGGTGCACTGCAACATGTTATGATCAGTCTTTTAGAGATCTTATAATCTCTTCATCAGTCTTCTCCTCCTCCTCCTCCTCCTCCTCCTCCTCCTCCTCCTCCTTCTCCTTCTGCTTCCACGAACTACTAGGTCATAGCCCTGTTTGTCAAGGGTAAGTCCATCTAGTATCGATCACACTAACTCACAAAAACATTATTAAATACAAGAATCTTAAAAAATAAAGAATTCGTCAAGGCTTCGATCTCCTTCCTCCAAAAAGCTTTTCTCATAGAGTACATAGAGTCGTAATGTAAACGGGAGATCTGGCGCCATGTTCTGCTCGACGAGTTCCGAGCCCGGTGTGCGCTGAGTTCGGGTCACTTTTTCGATCCAAAATGGCGGTGTGGAATATGTGGTGATTCCTATCTTTTCTCTTTACATTGGATGGCCGAGTACCCGTGTATCGCAAACAATCGATTATGTATCGAAAAAGTGACCCGGCGTCACACAGGAGTCTCGGAATTCGGGATCTGGAAAATGCTCAAAAGTGGCGCCAGCTCACCCACTTACATTACGTACTCTATGGCTTTTCTTCATATCAGCGGCCCGCTGACCAAATGACCATGCAGGGCTCGAAATTCGAATTTCCACTCGTCATGTGACCCCTCGAAAGCCGTTGGATGCTGCGATCATCCGGCAACGCAGCATCCTCTTTTATGATGCGGCTCCAGGTGGGGGCGGGGGCGGGAGGCGGGGGCAATGATCATGAAAGAGAAGTCTTGAAAGGAGCCCCGTGATCGCGCGTCCAGCCGCGGGCCGGCTCCGTGCCCCCTGCGCCCCCCGCGCCGAGGGGCCGTGGGTACCATCTTCTTGCACCTCTCGCGGTGGGCTCTCCGCCTGGTTCTGGCTCGCCGGTCCCGGTCCCGGAGTTCTGGTTTCCATTCCGCCGCTGTCCGTCCCCACCGTGGGTTCTGTCCGTCGCGTCCCCGTTGCTTCGCTGTCCTCTCGCCGGCGTCGTCCGTGTCCAGTCGTGTGTGAGCCCTAGAATCCCGCGCCTTTCCACCCTGAAAGTGAAGTGCTTCGACCGGTAAAAGTGGAACTAACTTACTCATAAATCGATCAATCTATCGAAATCAGCGTTGGTTCCTAGAGCCGTAGGTATAGCGCACTTAGAAAGCTCATCGTACACTGGAAAAAAAGCACATTGGATCTAGAGTCCAATCTCTTAAAAACGTCGACAAGAAAAACTACACTTGATTCAATCAGAATCTAGCTTAAATCAAGAACCAAGCCTCATAATTTGAGCGGATTTCGTTTTGATTCAAGCAAAAATCCGATTGAATCAAGAGTATTTTTTCTTGTCAATGTTTTCAAGAGTCTGGACTCTAGATCCAATGTGTTTTTTTTCCAGTGCTTCTGGTGCCCGCCCCAATATAATAATTTCTCCTTTTGCCCACGCGAAAAACTTCGGTTCAGAATAATCTTAGGCTTTTAAAGAAAATTAAAAAGTTGAGTAAATCTTAGATTATCTAAATCAAAGTTCGGTGTCCACGATCCAAATTTTGGCGGGCTATTTTAACCAAAGTTGTATCATACCCCATTATATTCTCCTCTGCTCAATGCCCCAAGGTTTGTGGTTTGACAGAGAGTAGTGGAGGTTAGGAGTTGTAGAGCGCGAGGGAACGCTATAAAGCGACCTATATGTATGTATGTATCATTCCTAGCCGTTTATTAGCAGGGCCAGTGTGAAAATAGATAGGATCCATCGGGTAAGTACGAACTTATTACCCTCTATCATGTAAAATTAACATCAATTTAATGCAGAGGAGGTAGTCTAATCAACATCAAAATTTAACATACATGAGGTAGTTGCCGTATCTGGCGTTGTTTTTCTCAAAAAGTTCAAAAACCTATTTTAGCATATACTGTTCACTTCCATAGCTCGGCAGAGCAGTGGGTTGACCATGCGGTTCGGCAACAAGGCGGACAACTGACCCGCACCTCCGGACGAAGTCACAAGTATAGCGCGGTATTCAAATGGCACTTGATTTTCCGCATCATCGCGAAACATAGTTCGCTCAGATTCTTTTGCAGCATTTGAAGTTGATAGCTCGGTTTTCAAGTGTATTTTAAGTTACTGACTGGGGAATAATTGAGTACCCACTCAACCCGATACCTACCCATGACATTAGTTTTCACTCGGAAAAGTTATTAGTAAATTTTTCGGAGTGGTTTTTCGGCTGAACGATCAAGATGTTCAGGTTGTGAACCAGGATTATTCTTCAACTTTGATATGGAATCGCACGCACAAGTTTATAAAGGCGGTTGTTCAACTGTCTTCATTCGAAGGTGAGTTATATATCTATAAATTAAATTTCCAGTTCTTAGAGTACCTAAGGTAAAAGTTCCGTAACTGTGGAAAACTTATTTTGGACCCGACGGACAATTACTATGTCACCTAAGTTACTTAAATCGTCATTTTTCAGGCAAAGTATCACAAGCGCCATGCGACGTTTCAAAATTCCGCCGTCATTTTATTTTTTTACAGAGAAATTGTTCACAAAGCTGTCCGAATATTTCACTGAATTTTCTTTGTGCTACCGATAAAGTTCAGTGAAATTTTCCAACAGATTCAACCAACAATCTCTCTGTAAAAAAATAAAATGGCGGCGGGAATTTTTAAACGTCGCCTGGCGCTTGTGATACCTTGGCCGGAAAGTGACGAAATATTTTCTTCCCCGATGAAGAAATGTGACTCCCAAGGTTGCAACAATGACTCAAACCATCCAATTTTGTACAACATTTTTTTGACGTATGGGTGCAATCTGGGGGAAAATCAGTGAAATTCTCAGTTAAAAATCTGTTCAACAATTTATAGTAAAAGCTTATTTTACGAATGGAAATTTTGCAACATTGCTTGTGTTGAGTTATTACCGAGTTAAATGGAAATGCGTAGGAGGAGTGAGGGTTGGTTACTTCATCGAGTCGCTCTCTTTTGGTTAGAATGTAATGGGTTCAGAAGCGCCTTCAATTTTTGCCATCGGCAATATTCACTTCTCCTACGCATGAATAGTTATCAAGACTTCGATTGAAGGCTAATTTTCTCCTGCTGTTTAATATTCACATTAATTTGCCGAGCGGAATCGTCTCTCACTTGATCTGACCGTTGCATTTAATTTACCGTCAGATTGTCGATCAATGCGGAGAGAAATCTAATTATTCCTGCATGCGTCCCTACGAAACTTGGCAATGCAGATCGGAGTGCAGCGAGTGAAGTGTAAACATGGCAGTGAAGGCGCTTGGAGAGGCTGGAATGGCCCGCGTCGAGAACACAGAGTGCGTTGTTGTATACTTTCCGGTAAACAACGTTGGCCGTTTTCGACCTGGTGACGTCGCGGTAGATTCCTAAATGGCCGAATTAATGGCTTAAGACGGCTAACACTCATCTTAATTGTAATTGGTGGTGCTCGGAAATCCCTAGTTTTATCTTAAAAGTTGCACGGAAAATAATCGAATAATGCCTTCAGCTAAACCAAAAATAGGAGTTGTTTCTTGTAGAAAATGGCTCAAAAATCACTATGAGCGCATTGGAAAGTCTCACATACATTCCTAACTTCTAAATCTGCAAAAACTTATCGACGGTGAAACTACCAAACCACGTATCTCGTTTGCGGTGTTTAAAAATCTACGCTCACATTTTATTTTTTTGAAGTAGACCAAATCAATATCATTCCTTGAAATTTTCACGGAATTTTCTCCGCACAAAGAGGAAAAATCACAGAAATTTTCAAGACTGGATATTAAGTAGTTTTTTATTTAAAAAATAAAGTGTGACAGGAAGTCTGCGACGTCGCAAACCGAGATACGTGGTTTGGTAGTTTCACCGTCGTTATGCCTTTTTTACAGCCTCCAAAACGATACTACGGTACGGGTGAATATTTCGTAAGAGGAGTCGCTCCATCCATCCCTTGCGCTCTAGGATGCTACGGAATATTCAACATGGGGGTCGCTTCCGCGCGCAAATCGTGAGAAAGCACCATGGATTTTATCAACACAAAAAAAAATGGAAATATAAACACGCCAGTTGATAAAAGCCCGGCTCGTTACGTGTCTTTTAGCGAGTAGACGTCGGTCATGTTAATTATTCCGTGGCATCCTGGCGCGCAAGGGTTGGATGGAACGATTCCTCTTACGAAATGTGCCTGTGCCGTAGTGTCGTTTTTGAAACGGAGAGCTTAAAAAAACCGCATATTCCTTGTACAGATTTTGAAGTTTGGAAGTGTATATCAGACTTTTCCGATGCGTTCATTGTGATTTTTGAACTATTTTCGACATAAAACAACTCTCTCTTTTACTCCGGCTAATGTTTGCAACAGGCCCATAATGCGGTTGTTTTCAATTCTCCTTCAACTGCGAGCGCAGCAATTGTTGTTACGAATACGTTGTGCGTGCTGATTTTAGCTCAGTGCATACATGACTCTTTGAAGGCGTTTTATGTGCGCAAGTAGCGCACCCTGTTGGAGAATAACAGAAGTAGGGATTGAATGAATCACTCGATCTTACTTCGTTCGTTCTCCATAAGAGTGCGCTTCTTGCGCACATGAAACGCCTTCAAAGAGTCAAGTATGTAATGGGCTAAAATCAGCACGCCCAACAAACCTATAACAACAATTGCTGCAGACGCAATTGAAGGCGAATTAAAAAGAAATAATTAATTCAGGTTGAGAAACATTTTAGCGCCATTTCTCAGCCACTCATCTTTTCCTGTATCTTAAATTTTTTCACTTCGGCGATTAGTTTCTGAGATATTGGACGCCACAGACCTACCGTTTGTCTTGATATCGGTTGAATATGTACTCACCAAAGAGATTCTACAGGGATATATCGATGACCAAAGTGCGTAACCATTTATCTCCGTTTGCGACGTTGCAGACTTCAATCCATAACTTTCTGTCTTTTTTTGGTGAACTATCCAACGTGATTTCTCAAAAACATTCCTGATTTTCCTTCTCTGTCGGCAGAAAATGTCAAGTTATCTAATTGGCTCGTTTCTCGAAAAATGAAATAGAAGCTGACATTCTGAAACACCGCAATAAAGATACGTGATTTCGTACTTTAGCTATCGATATTGACTTTATGATTACATCAGTACGGATTCAACCGATATCAGTATAAATTCAACTGATATCAGTGGAGACACAACTGCTGTCAGCAAAATCCTTTACCTGTTCTGTTTCGTCATTTCGAGCAAACCCCTTCCCGAACCCACGACTGAGCTTTCCCGCCACGACGGGTGAGGCGGCCTCATTGGCTCCGGGCGGAGGGACGGGAACTAAGTCAAGTTTACTCGTTGCTGCGACGCGTCGCGACGCACGACGCAGCGTGACACGGCGCGTCGCGACGCTCCCTGCATTGGCGGCTGGAGTTGGACATGGGGACAGGGGTTGAGGGGANGGGCGGGCGGGGACCACGGAACGAGTTTACATAAGAGCCGGACAGAAATAGAACAATGACCGACCAAGGTTTCCTGAGCTTTCCTTGCTCCAGTGCTCCGCACTCGCGTCGCGTCCGGACTGACCGTTTTGACCGCTTTTGGAAAAGCTCGAGCCTGGAGCGGCGCAACGGAGAGGGGACAGAGGCTCCCGCTTTGGGATGCTTCGATGAAAATGAGGAAGTGGAGGCGGGCTCAGTGGCTCATGCTTGTCGACGATGCAATTCGTTGTTTTCCTCACGAAAGAACGTAACTGCGATTCAACGTTGCCGAATCTCTCCTTGCAATTTGACTTTTTAGTGGTAGAATAGAGATGTTGCCTGTGTGAGGGATTTGCGATTTGACTGTTAATTCTTATGTAAAAGTTCGCGAGAAACACGATGGTGCCACTGGTTTTCTCTGAAATCATCTCCCAAGCTCAAAAAAAGCTCTCAAAGTGAGGCCAAAATGGAGGGGATATCCCGCCCTACCCTGAGAGTCCACCTCTACATCAGAAAAAACTCTCCATGCAAAGATAGGGAGCATATACATTAGCAGGGTTGCCGTGTTTTCAGTTTTGGAGTCCCAAATAAAGTGGCAGCCCTGTCAATGTATTTGCTCCCTTTCTTTGCATGGAGAGTTTGTTTTGATGTAGAGGTGGACTCTCAGGGTAGGGTGGGATATCCCCTCCATTTTGGCCTCACTTTGAGAGCTTTTTTGAGCTTGGGAGATGATTTCAGATGAAACCACTAGCACCACCGTGTTTCTCGCAAATTTTTACCTACGAATCATCAGCCAAATCGCAAATTCCTCACACATGCAACATCTCCATTGAGGAAGTGGAGGCGGGCTCAGTGGCTCATGCTTGTCGACGATGCAATTCGTCGTTTCCCCGATGAAAGGACGTAACTACATTTCAACATTGTCGAATTTCTCCTTCCAAATTGTCTTTTTACTAGTAGAATCTTGGGAAATTCTAATTTGACACTGATTTGTCGTCAGATCTCGTGGAGGGAAATCAGAGAAATTTTGGACGGTGATGATTGCTTGAATACTCTCTTTTGAAAATTGAATTGTTTCCAATTAAAGTTTGCAACCTTGGAAGGAGTTGCGTCCGAGAAACGACGAATTGCAAAAATGCGAGTATTGCGGATTACGACGTTGCAGACTTCCTGCCATAATTTATTTTCCGAATGGAAAAATACTTAGTAAAATACGTGACGGCCCATGGTGAGGAGATGTCGAGGAGACTGATGCGCACTTCGGTTTTTATCTTTGAAAGGCTAGAGAACTAATTCCGAATTGAAAGAAAGAGAATTGAAAAATCCGAAATTTAGCGTTACGTATTTTATGAACTGCCACTCAACGGCATTTCTCTTGTTTCAAGTTTCCCCTGAATTCTTTTCTAGGTAAAGCATATTCTGGACAAAATTCGAACTGAATGGTTGATTCATTCTCATGTGATAAAATAAAATGAGAACGGAAGTTTCCCAGAAGTCAATCAAACAGGAGCCGAGATAGCATTTCAGGCCACGTCCTCCTTTTAGGATCTTCGAATTTTGAACATTTGAGCTGAGATTCTAGTTAAAAAATGATACCTGCTGCCAAATTTCTCAACAATCAATCGAACAGGAGCCGCATATCGTAGAATCAGAAGGACTGTACACAGTAGTAATCGATACTAGCTAATTTACAGACGTCAGTGCGCCTTCATTTTCGTTTGATACTGCGCAACACTTCTGTGGCGGAATAGTTGCTCACAGCGCCTTCAACGGTATCTCTTCGACTTGATGGCAGAAAATCACGATTGCTGCCGAAATTACCCTCTAGCCTGTGCGCAGGCATCTACTTATAATTGATTGTGAAATTACATTCATACCTTAAGTTTTCCACTGCTTATTTTATGCGAGTGAACAAATTTGAACACCCTAAAATCTGCCGTGATTTTTCCGAGATAAGATTAGAAATAGTTTTAATTATTTTAAAAAAATATTTTCATATTTCATGGGCACATCTCTCATGGCAAAATGTTCAGTGACCACGGAAACGGGCGGTGGACCTATTGAAAAATAATTATTCTTCTGATAAGTTTCCCTATGAAGTTGACTTTTCTCTTTGAATGTATATATTCAATAGGGATTCTGAAATAGGGGGTAATTATTGTGTACTTGCCTCCTTCCTCTTAATTTACTTGGATGTTTTTGCTCCCAATAAAGGGAGGTCGAGTTATCGACAATTGAAATAAATCATGATTTTTACAGCATATTTGACTTTCTTGGCCAGATATAAACAAACAAAGCTCCAGTTTATTAAATGTATATATGAAGAATTTATACGTTTTTATAACATTTTTCCTCACAAGAAAAATGGAAATCCTAGTACAAGTAGACCTCTTGTTTCTCAAACTTCCGTGCAATGGAGGAACGCCGTAATAGCCTTTAGACGTTGCAAAATTTCCTCTGACAAATCAGGACTTTTTGGAAAAATGTATTATTACGTATCTTCCGATTTTCCAGTGAATTTTGTTCATAATTTGATCCGAAAAGTCTGATATTTTAATGGAAAAAGATTCATATAACTTCCTCTAAAAATAAATAATTTCTGAGAGGAAAGTCTACAACATTCGAGCGCTTACTATACGTTTTCCGTCAGGTCTATTGCTCAGTAGAGTTGAGCGAAAAAGCTCAACTCTGCTAAATCTAATCCAAATGTGATAGCCACTGCTGGTCAGGCGAGCGAGTTTAATTCGGAAGGGAAAAGAAATTGACTGCTCGATCGGTCAACCGGGCGGACGATGTTAAGTCGGGAGCATTCACTCCATCTTTCAACAAGGATCCGTGCACTTGCATGCATTACAGGCACCCGGCACCGGCCGTGTTTCGAGTCTGTTCTGCGCTCGGAGAATTCTCGGTATAGCGGAACAGGGGGGGCGAGGGGTAACCACTTTCATTCGTTCTTACGCGTGCTCCACGGTGCCCTCATCAATACCCCGTTTCTGAAAACTGATTAATCTCCAAGCCGCAGCCCTCCCAATTGGACGTGTTCATGCTAAAAGGAGCTATGTTGCGCACAAACCCTATGCACATAGTTCCTTTTAGCATGAATAGGTTCAATTGGACGTATTTCTGTCAAACGGAATTATGTGCATTATGACTTGAGCACTGTTATGCATGTATTCTTATGGGTCTTAGGGCTCATGTCTGGAGGCACATAGGTCCGTTTGGCAGAAATACGTCCAATTATGAAGCGAGCAGATCTCCTTGGAAGTGGATCGGGACCCTCGAATGAGCTGAGAAATATGATGGTTTTGAACGATTCGGTGAAAATGCTGGGATCTCTTTATCATGAATATTCTGCTATTGATTTTACGGATATTTTTGGTTTCATGGAATAATGACGGGAGTCTGGGAAATTGAGTTCTTGTCTGCGGCGAATATTTTTGATTTGACTATTGATATACCCTTTAGATTTTAGGAGGAACACGATGGTCCTCTTCGAAATCAACCGTCGCGCTTAAAAAGAGCTCTTGGAGTGAGACTGCCACCTGCGGGGCGATTATTGAAATGATATCGACTGTATGTCAGCGCTTTGTCGTGTCGCGCCATCGACTAAGCAATTGCTTAGTCGATGGCGCGACACGACAAAGCGCTGACATACAGTCGATATCATTTCAATAATCGCCCCGCAGGAGAAAAAATTGAGGTGGTCACATTCTGTGGATTTGTCCACCCCGTGATGTAGGTAGATACCACGTGGAATCGATATTTCAGCAAAATCCGAAATTCAAAGTATGAACAACGGACTAAAACGTCTTACTGGTAAAAATTGGCGATAGGAGCTGCGTTCCAAAATACCATAGGAGTTCTTATAGCCGATTGAAGAAGGCAATAGAAAATCATATAGCTGGCTGTTGAAAGTGGAAAAATCATACGGCCGGGCTACACAAAATTATACAGCCGGGCTATAGTTTGTATGCGCCAATGCGCGTTTCGCGCTGGTTGCTCGCCCGCCGCGCCGCGCCGCAGCGTACCGCGGCCCTTGAAGCAACTATTTCACACCAGAGGTGTTGCACAGTATCATACGAAATTGAAGGCGCTCCAACATATTAGGAATGGCAGGCATCCTTCAAAAGTACGGAGCTTTCCTCGCAAAATAAATCAAGATACTACGGCCCAAATAGAGAGCGGTAGCCCAAAAACTCACTAAGTCCTAGCATCCGTAATTAGAAACGTTTAGCATACACTTTATCGCCAGGCTGTTGCTTAATCCGCATCGGCTATAAAAGGCTATAAGAAATTGTGTTGCCGGCTATAGAAGATATCGGAAATCTTACAGCCGGCTGTAGGTCTATGGTATTTTGGAACACAGATTCTACTGTCAATTTTTACCAGTGCTGGTTTTTCGCTGAGTTCAACTCAAAATATAATTTCAAACACTTTTTATAAAATGAATTTTTTCCCTGAACTACACCATTTTGAAAAAAATCGATGACAAAAAGCATCTGTACCCACCTACGTCATCGACGTTATTTAAGATATGCCCGAAATGCCACAACCTTCTTTTTTTCTCTATTAGGTTGTCATGTAGAAATGAACCTGTTTAAAAGAGTCAATGTCTACAGCGATGACTGAAGTCGAAAAATATTTACCGTAAATTGCGACGTTGTTAGTCTTCATTCATTTTTAATTTTTTCTCAGGAGATAATTTTTTTAAAAATCCAACATGATTTGTTCGTCGGATGGTAAAGTGATTACCAATGTCTGACTTGATCTGCGTTGATACCTATTTGTGTCATCGAGAGTGGAAAGTTTGAACTTCCTGATTTTCTTGATTATTGTCAACGCCAATTTTTCACTAATTAATTGATGCGAATCAGCAGGGTTGTTAAAACTGTGGGCTAAAAGTTACCCTCTTGAAACTTGATAGTCGTCGCTCAGATAGGCAACCCTGTTAATGTAGTTGGCCCTCTTTTTGGACAGAGAGTTTGATTGGTTATGGAGGTGAACTCTTTGCAGATCAGGTACCTCCTACATCGAGGTCTCAACTTTCAAAGCTTATTTTGAGCTTTGGAGCGGGTTTAAAAAAAAAGCGTAACATAATTGTGTTCCTTTTACAAATTTAACATAGATGCAGATGATGAACTTGAAAATATCAGCTGCATTTAAGAAATCCACTCAGGGATTTTTGGTTCAAAAACAATAAAAATAAATAAAACAGAAAATCGTGTCAGCTTCAATTTTGTTAGGATGAAATGATCATAATTTACTGCTATGTGAGATTTGTAGACAGAATAAGACGAAAATGATCGAATACAAATAACCACAGCTGCGCGGAGGATGTTCTCTGGCCTACCTCGAAAATTGAAGGCGAAAAGCAATGGGCGAAATCTCCATATAGCTTCGTCCAACCGCTACCCAGTTACGATGTAATTCATAGACCCTACGTGCGTTGCTATCTTGCTTACAGTGTGAAAGTTACGTTCGGAGGTCAACAGTCAAATCTCCAAATGGTGACTGATTGCTAAATTGTATTCAATACTTTTTGCTACAGAGCAATATATTTAGTACGGCTATCCTATAATTTGCTCGAACTCTCGCAGCAATTTGCTCGATCCGACCCCATCAGTAATCAGTATTAGGCGAATAATATTTTCAACAAATTCCTCATCAATCTTCATTACTTAGGCGAAACTCAGCATTGATCTCCGGACTTAACTTTTGTCTTATTCCCACATTGCTTAGATTGAGTGTACTTGAACGTTCTCCAAAATACGTTGTCTCCGGGTGGGGTAAACCCCGTGGCACGGGTGCTCCTGCAAACTATAATCATTGAAATTGATAGCTAGACAAAGCCATAGACAAAGAGGACAAAGCAATAAGGGATCAATCTTATGAGAGGAAATGGGTGGTTCTTATAGACTAAAGCAGGGCCGGATTTACTTACTTGCCGCCCATGGGCCGCCTGTATTTTGCCGCCCCCTTCTCATTCGTTTTGAAACATCAATAAATACCATCAAGTGAACGTGCCGGAGGGGGAGAGGTTCATAAGACGCGTTTACTCGTATTGGACACATTTTTTGCGAGAGCCCTGTCAACACTATGGTAGCAAAAGTTCACGGAACTTGGCGTGAAAGTTAAGGTCCGTAAATCTATTTCTGTGTGGACAAGGCCTTCCATTTATATGAAATGAACGAAAAAATAATGACAAAACAACCATAAATGTGGTTTAATAATTTTAACTTCCACCGCCGCGCCACGCAGACCGCTCTGTGTTTGGCGCAATGCGTGAGGTATTCCTACAGTCTTGTAGGCGCTATGCGTTTCACGCCGACCGCCGCTGCACGCACTGTGTTTGACGGACTGCTTGAAGTATTCATGCAGTTATGTAGGCGCTATGCGTTTCACGCCGCCCGCAGCGACCGCACTGTCTTTGACGCAATGCGTGAAGTATTCATTCAGTCTTGTAGGCGCTAATATGTGTTACATGCCGACCGCCGCGCCGCACCGAGGGTTTCTCCGTTTCATCTCAAGTTCTCGTCACCATTCTCTCTGCGCCGCGCCGTTCCAGACCAAATTCCGTATTCGGTTTTTCTCTTAGTCTTAACTCGACTAATTAAAGGTGCTGTCTCTTGTATCACAGAAAGACGATAAGACATAAGCGATAGACACATAGAGAATGGAGCGATCCCATCGGTTGAACCGGATGGTGCTCACCTCATTTGTCCATTGCAACCGCCCATCGCTCCAGAAGGATCGCTCCATTTTGTCTTTGTTTCATTTGTCTATCTCTCTCTTTATCAATCAAGCTGATTATTGACTTGATCGACTAAGCGGTAGACAAACAGAAAATGGAGCGATCCTGTCGGTTGAACCGGTTGGTGCTCACCTCATTTGTCCATTGCAATCGCCCATCGCTCCAGATGGATGCTCCATTTTGTCTTTGTCTCGTTTGTCTATCGCTCTTTATCAATCAAGCTGATTATTGAATTGATCGACTAAGTGATAGACAAATAGAAAATGGAGCGATCCTGTCGGTTGAACCGGTTGGTGCTCACCTCATTTGTCCATTGCAACAGCGCATCGCTCCATTTTGTCTTGGTCTCGTTTGTCTATCACTCAGTTTATCAATCAAGCTGATTATTGAATTGATCGACTAAGCGATAGACAAATAGTAAATGGAGGGATCCCATCGGTTGAACCGGTTGGTGCTCACCTCATTTGTCCATTGCAACAGCCCATCGCTCCATTTCGTCTTAATCTCGTTTGCCTATCACTCAGTTTATCAATCAAGCTGATTATTGAATTGATCGACTAAGCGATAGACAAATAGAAAATGGAGCGATCCTGTCGGTTGAACCGGTCGGTACTCACCTCATTTGTCCATTGCAACAGCGCATCGCTCCATTTTGTCTTTGTCTCATTTGTCTATCACTCAGTTTATCAATCAAGCTGATTATTGAATTGATCGACTAAGCGATAGACAAATAGAAAATGGAGCGATCCTGTCGGTTGAACCGGTCGGTACTCACCTCATTTGTCCATTGCAACAGCGCATCGCTCCATTTTGTCTTCGTCTCGTTTGTCTATCACTCGGTTTATCAATTTCGACACTAATCAGCCCGCGGTGTCCTTGACCTCTCGGCCGCGGGCGGCGGTTGCCAGAGCCGCGAATCCGCCGGTCGGATTCGCGCTCGCCGAAAGTCGTATTTTTAACTCGGCGAAAGCGCGGTCCGGAGTCCGCGGTTCGGACGATGGACTTCTCGGGCCATCTCGGGCTTCGGCGTGGCGGACCTCCGGTCAAGTCGAGCGCGAATCACAGGGGCGAAGAATCTTCATCCGAATCCACACCGCGACTCAGTCCTCACCCGAGCCTCGCCACTCACTCCGGCGTCTAAATATAAAAGCACTCTGTTGTGAAGTTTTGAGCCCCCCTCGCAGTGTCCGTTCGCTTCTGTTGCAGGGCCTGAGACCCGAGAGCCGCGCGCGCAAGGCCGGAGACCCCGGCGGCATGTGAAGCGCTGAAACATGGCAACGTCCCGCTCGCAAGCCCTTCCACCTAATGGCTATTGGCATAGGTAAGTGCTCACTCTTTCGTTCCTCCTTCAATCGATGCGCTGTTGCCGCTTTGCCCCGATTTCCCGCCGATCGGAGCCGATAGGCGGCGAGAGGTGATGAGTGCTGAGTCATGCCGAGCTTCGGGCGAAGCTCATCACGCTAAATGGATCGCGTTAAGCAGAAAGGAACCAAGCCACATCAGCTATTGCCAAATTTAACCAGACGATTTAATTTTTTCCATGAAAATAGTTGTGCGGATTTTCGTGCAAATTTTAGTGAATTTTCTGCACAGTACAAAGCGAATTCCCTGAAATTTTCAAAGGAATCCGCACAAACCTTCTTTTGTAAAAAATTAAACTGCCTCGTTAAATTTGGCAATAGCTGATGTGGCTTGGTTCCTTTCTGTTAAACTCGGTCCAAATAACGTTTATAGTTTACATCAGACGAGATATTACTGCTGTGCTAAGTGAGAACGCCGTAAATCCATCAAGAGTTTGCCGCGTTTTTTGGAAGTTTACATTTTATAAAATAAGCACTGATCGACTCGTGAATCTCAAATTTTCAGTTTAAGTTCTTGATACTACTTGCGAAAGAATTCTGTGAAAACATTGTCGTAATGTACGCAAGTTTTTCTGCTATGATAAATTTTTTCCAAAAAATTTAAAATGGCGATACAGCGTTTTTGCTTAGCACGGCAGATTAGTAGGGCTATCGATCAATTACGCAACGTTTTATGGGGTGGACGGGTCTGCAAAAATTTATTGAGGAGCGTTACAAGGGGGAGGGGGAGGTATTGAGACCAGCGTTTTATAGTGTTACGTACTGAATTTCAATTTTTTAAAATTTTTTAATCGTTCTCCCCAATTACTTTTAACTCAATTTATTAGCCTTTCCAATGGGTCCGTTGTGCGCAAAAGATACAGCCGTGTCAATAAAATTTTGAGGGATAAAAAAGATCAAAAATCACGATAACGAGTTAAAAGAGTCTTAAATCTTCTTCTTTAGGCGTAATTTGCATAGTTTGGAACACGCTTTTTAAAATTTTCCGCATCTGGGGGCAGTTTCCAGTCATCGAATCAGGAAACAAGCAACTGCAACTTGCGGTTAACGAAAACTGACAATTTTCGATTAATGAACATAACCTGCGGATCGATGAATTAGAGGGATGGTGTGAGTTCTGCGTTGGCGTAGACCACTATATCAAATGAACAAAATGAACAGCAACAACGAATCAGCAACTTTCGGTATTTACCGGCAACTGCCGAGGCAGTCTATAGTTTCCGCGCGTTTACCCTGGTAAAAATTGGCGATAGGAGCTGCGTTTCAAAATACCATAGGAGTTCTTATAGCCGACTAAAGAAGGCTATTGAAAATCATATAGCTGGCTGTAAAAAGCGGAGCAAATCATATAGCCGGGCTATACGAAGCTATAAATAAGTATACAGTCGGGCTATAGTTCCTGTCGCCGGGCTTTACACTTTATCGCCATTGGCTACAAAAGGCTAAAAGAAATTGTGTAGAAATTCGTGTGCTTTGGAAATCATTAAGTTTGATACGGAACTACCATAATATTTACAAAACACACATTATATTTTCCTTTAAAACATTTTTTTTTCATCAATTAAAATGAGAATAGTCCATACAGAGTGTGCAAACATTTCAAAATCATGAGTTGAATAAAGCTGACTCCGCGAGATTAAATATTAGAGCATAACACAAAGCGGAGCAGCGACGCACTGGCGCCTACAAACCTAACAGGGATACTTCACGCATTGCGCAATGCGTGAAGTTTCCCTTTTAAGTTTTGTAGGCGCCAATGCGCGTTTCGCGCTCTTTGCCCGCCCGCCGCGCCGCAGCGTGCCACGGCGTCTGAAGCAACTATTTTACACCAGAGGTATTGCACAGTATCATAAGAAATTGAAGGGACTCCAACATATTAAGAATGACAGACATCCTTCAAAAGTACGGAGCTTTCCTCGCAAAATAAATCAAGATACTACGGCACAAAAAGAGAGCGGTAGTCCAAAAACTAACCAAGTCCTAGTATCCGTAATTAGTGACGTTTAGCATAAACTTTATCGTCTGGCTGTCGCCTAGTCGCCATCGGCTACAAAAGGCTATAAGAAATTGTACAGCCGGCTACAGAAGCTATTGGAAATCTTACAGCCGGCTTTAGGTCTATAGTATTTTGGAACACACATTCTACTGCCAATTTTTACCAGGGTACTCGTTTTAGTTACTAGGAAACCGCCCCCGTTACGGAAAATTTGAAAAAAGTGTGTTTCAAACCACGCAAATTACGCATTGTAAGAATTTTTCGGTGAGTGACGAAAATCTACAGCAAGAATAACTGTTTGTAATTTCTTTGAAACAGAAATGAAATATGAGCGGATATTTGCAACGTCGTTATCGCACCGGGTTTAGCAAAAACGAACCAACTTTTTCGGCTCATTTCTGCAACGACAGATCTGTCATTGCTCCTCCTACTTAAGTATATCGACGGTGTAAGTTGGCAATCACATAACTCGGTTTGCGACGTCGCAGACTTCCTGTCATACTTTATTTTTTAAACGGAAAACTACTCAACGGCAATTCTTTAAAACTGTCATGATTTTTCTTCTCTATGCGAAGAAAATTCTGCAAAAACTTCAAGAATTCATGTCAATTTTTTCTCCTTTAAAAAAATGACGTAGAGGCGGAGATTTTCAGACACCGCAAACGAGTTATGTGATTGCCGACTTACACCGTCGATATGCTTCTGTAAATGTGAAATCGCACTCGGTCCGCAATTGTAACTAGGTAATTCTCAACATTACCTGTCGATACCCACCATCTTAATTTTCTTTACTTTATTATGACCTTTTTTTGGGAATTGAGTGTCAATTAAGAGGGAGGGGGGACAGTATTGGTGAACTTTGATTGACTGTAGAGCATTATATGCTTATGTTTAAAGTATAGTTATTTTTTTTCTCGTAAAAATAAAATTAGACCAAAAAAAAAAACAATGTACAGGAATGCAACCTGTAGGATAGGTACGAGCTTTTTATAATAAATGTTTGGTACATTAAGAGAAAGAAAAGGGAGTAGGTCCCAGTGCATCGTGATTTTCTTATCTCTACAGAGAAGTATGTGCAAATTGCTCGAGAATTTAACGTTTTAAAGATTTGCCTTCATTTGAAAAGGTAGTCAAAACGAGTCCCCCATTAGCAAGAGTGGTATCTCTTTGGATGAATGCAACTAGGATCAACCTAGCTACATCAGATTTTGCCCAATTTTATTTAAATAGAAACCTAAGCAACACCCTCTCTTGAAATTTTGTGAGTAGTTAGATTCGTTATGAGCTGGCGGAAATTTACAGGAAGTCCAAAAACATTCTCTTGCTTGAATTTTTTTGAGAAAATAAAATATGAAAGGCAATTTGACAACAAAAAATGCAGTCAATTTTATTCTGGTGAAATCAGCCCACAATGGAGATGCACAGTTATAAACCCAGTCTACCCAGCTAGGGTGTTAACATTAACAAAGTTAGGTAAAAGAATTTCGGTTGCATTGAGTCGCATTCTATTAGTGTAGTGCACGTTTGATTTAGCTCCATTTTTACTTCCAAAAGCAAAATTCTTGCCGAAAAGAGAAAATCGAGCTTGGTACGACCAGAGATAGCCGTTTTCCAATGATGCTCGTAGAACATAATACATATTTGAGAACTGCATGTTGCTGCTATGAACATATATCAAGTATCAGGCCCACCACATATAATGGAGGGAATGCAAGTACTTCTAATAAATCTTGCGGAGCGGAGGGGGGGGGGCTCTTATAAAGCTTGAGCTAAGAGTGCCCCGCAAGTGTTGGATTCAATGGGTTTTGAGAGACCATTTCGATACGGCCGAATAAAGTAAAAACGTCGAATATTCACATGAGGTTCATGATGAAGTTACGATGTTTGGTCGAAGACAGTGGAATAATACGGAAGGCAATTACATACGTACTGTATCAAGCCAAGACCCTCAAACATTTATTGTCGGATTGACTCTTTGAGCTGCTTTTAAAACTCCGCCAACTATTATTACGTCATTTGGTGATGTGATTTAGGAGTCTCGATCGAAGTTCAGGCGCGATTAAAGTGAGCGTAGAGCAACTTTTCATTTCGAATTTTTCTTCGACTTCTCTTTCAACTCGCAGAGAACGATTGGCACAAATTCGTCGTTAGAGACTATTCATCTTTTTAAACATTTGAAAGTTAAAATATCTTCATATACACGCATCCATTCATCCGTGAGAAGTATAGAATTTATACAATTTTCAACTTCAGTGGTCAGCGTTCAAGCACGGTATCTTTTGAACGGATACCGCTTGACCCGGACTTGGTTATTTTTAGGAGATGGTGAGTTTTTAGCCGTATGATCGGCTGAAATAAATGTAAAATAATGGAAGATCGTGGGGGGTTTTGGACTTTAATGCTTGGAGGTATACCAAATTATTTCAGCTGTTGAGGTGCCTGGAATTGATATCCGAGGGAAGGAAGTAGGCGTCGTTCAGCTTCGAAATTTATCTTTATCGAATCTTCCTCCTTTTTTACGAAAACACCCCCCCCCCCTTCCGATCAATGTAGAGGCATCATTATGGGCTCGACGTGAAGCGCATCGATACGTTTGCTTTAATCTAATGAGGTAGGAAAAACGAGCTCTCTCCAGTAGTGCTTCATTACGAGGATGCAGTTTGAACATATTAATTATTCAGAGAAAGTTAGTTTATAATTTTTACAACGTGCAAGTACTTTTTTGGCCGATTTTCTTCAACGAAACCTGCACGTTTTAAAAATGCATCGTTATCGGGACCAAAAAACTGTCCTAGGAAAGTGGCAAACATCCCAAATTTAATTTTTTTTTTTTTTAATCAGCACTAGTTGAAATAAATTGCTGCTTTACATTTCTTAGTGGTGAATGAATATACTATTGGACGTATTTCTATCAAACAGAACTATGTGCATTATGACGTGAGCCATATTATGCACATATTCTTATGGGTCTCAGGGCTCATGTCTTAATGCACATAGTTCCGTTTGACAGAAATACGTTCGATTGTTCATTCATTTCTCACGTATGTTCAAATTACAATTTTATCTTGGCTTTATATGGCTGCAATTTACATTATTTCAATGGGGAAATTAAGAAATATAGATGGCAGCAATTCTAAAACTTTTAGGTTAGACGTCATGCACCTTTTCATACCTACTCAAGGCCTGAAATAGACTATATTTTGCAATTAGGAACTACAATCTCTGGCTCATGTGTAAAAAAACATATGTATGTGGGTGACCTAATGGTACATACGTTGTTTTTGAACTGAGGTAGAAATTTTAGTCCCTAATTGCAAAATGTAGTCCAAATATGATTTGAGTCAGAAATGACTATCCAACAAATTTTCCAGCTTACATTCCGGCTTAAATTTAGCGTGATTTGCGAAAAGTCAAATTTTTGCTACTCCGACAAAAGAGCGCATCGGCATTTTGAGATAAGCCGTATTGTCCAAGTGACTCCATGTATTCCAAGAATTTTGAGAAAATTGAGATATACCTTAACATTAGGAGAATGAAGCTAACGCATTGACTGATGCAATAGACACTCTACTCGAAAAAATGTACTTTACTTTAAAATTCGAAACTACAATTTCTGACTCATCGTCAAAAAGTCTTATGCGCACAAGGAACCTAATGGTGTGCACATCAGTTGTTTCTAAACTGAGACAGGCATTTTACAAATAGTTCCCAATTGCAAAATGTAATCCAACAGTGGCGTGGCGTGCTCTGCGATATATCGATTGTTGTGCCATTTAAACCTATGATAAAGAATCGATTATTAAAGTGTTCGCTGCGAACACCCTGTTTATCGATCCATTTACATAGGTTTAAATGGTATAACAATCGATATATCGCGAAGCACGCCACGCCACTGTAATCAAAATGATGGAAAGTTGTATGAGATTTTCCAAAATTCACATTTTCCATATTTTCATGCACTAATGTTCTGAAAAATGTTTCAGGGCCCCAGGAGGAGGAACAGGACCCGGCGGCGGCGGAGGGGCCGGTCCCGAGGGCCGGGGCGGCGGCATCGTCTCGATCGGCTCGGTGCGGGTCCGGCTGACACCGAGCCCCCAGAGAGTGGCGCGCTCTGGGGGCGGCGAGGGGCAAGACTGCTGCTGCGGCGTCCCGTGGCCCCGCGCGGGCCCTTCGCGTCCCCACGCTAATAATAGCCGGGCGCAGGCTGCAGCCCCGACGGTGTCGCCGCTGCCGACGCCAGTATACCGGAGCAGCTTGCAATGGACGCAGCACACGAGTGCCAGCGGGTTAGGTGATGTGAAGTGCCCGCGCAGTCGCCCCCCGGAGTGGTCATCGTCAGCCAACGGCGGCACCCTGGAGCGGCTCCAGCGCTTCCGCCTCGGGGGCGGCAGCGAGCGGGGCGCGCGCGGAGGCTCCGCCGGCAGCGCCGCCAAGAAGAGCGGCGGCGCCCACAAGAAGAAACCGCGGAGCTCCGACAAAGCCGAGCGCCTCCGCGAGCTCACCGAGAAGCTCAAGCTCCCCTCGAGCAAGCAAGTCGCGGCGACAGACGCGAGTGCCGTGCCCGTCCAGGATGTCTTCGAGTGCGTGCGTGTCCCCAAGCCGGAGCCGGTCATGAGCACCACTTACACGCAGCGGACCATCCCCTTCCGGAGTGCCTCCTTCACGCAGATGGACTACAGCCCCGAGCCCTCCACCTCCGAGACTACCCCCCAGTCCAAGTTGTCCCTCATCCCCCAGGCGACGGCGCGTCTCCTGGGTCGCCGCTTCGGGAGTCAGTCCTTCGAGTCCTCGATCGACGAGCCCGAGGAGTCTTGCTCTAAGGACCTCCCGCCTCAACCGCCCAAGCGGAACAAGCACCGTGTCCCCAAGGTGGACCACTGCACCCAGACGGTCGATGAGGAGCCAACCCAGGCAACCGCAACTGCGCCAAAGTCCAAGATCCGACCGCCTGCCCAGCTCAACAAGCAGCTGTCTTTGAACTCCAACCTGGAGAAGCTGGACACTTTCTTAAACGAGCTGATCGGGATCAAGATGGAGTACGAGGACAAGTACGCGCGGCCGGCGGATAAATCGAAGAAAGCGCGGAGCATCGGGAATATCAGTGCGTTGGTGGATAACAAGCTCGGGAAAATCCGCAAGAGTGATGGTGATAGCAACAATAACGTGAGTTTCCCCAAGTCTGACGGGACGAGTAATAATAACGGTTCTAATCCCACCAGTAGTAGTAATAATAATAACGATACCAAGGCTAGTAGTAATTATAGTTATGACGACGCGAGTGACGATTTCGCGAGTAGTAATGTTAGTGGTGTCGACCTCAGCTTCTGCGGGAACGACACGATCAATAAAATCAGTGAAAGTGCAAGTACAGCCAGTGAGAATAAAGTGCGATGTGATACGGATAGTGAGAGCGCCAGTCGGAACCAATCGATGGACGAGGAGATCAAACTGCCCGCCATTTTGGGGGTCACCGGAGCCTCTAGTGTGAGCTTCGACGTCCCACCAGAGTCGATCGTGTCGAAGTGGTCCTTCAGTAAGAGCGAGTCGATCCCCGAATCTCCGGACGAGATCAAGACCGTCTGCCTCGAGGTGAAAAACGATTCGCTCGAGAAGAAAGACTCTGCTTCCTTCGATTCGGGTAGATCGGAGAGCAAGAGCTTGGAGTCCTCCCGCAGTCCGAGCGGCGAGGACAACGATAGCGGGAAACCGATATCGAGAACGGACACCATCCCCAGTCAAGTCACGGTCTACGTTACCTATGAAAAAGACGACAGCACCAGCGATGCGCCAAAAACCAACGATTCGACAGATCTGTCCGTTTCAATAACGGAGCCGGGTTCGCAGCCGTTGTTGAGCGATAGTTCCTTCCGGGATAGCCTCAAGCTCTCCAAAGACAGCAGCCTGGAGTCCAACTCGAACCTGAGCGACATCCACTGCCCGAAAACCCCCGAGACCAAATACGAGCTACGGGACGTGGCCAGTCTCGAAGCGAACCCGGCTGCTAAAGAAGAACTACTCTCGCGACTCCAGTTGCTGTCCGAGCCGGACAAGCGAAGACCTAAACTGGTGGCGCAGAGCTCGGAAGAACGGGACGACGATGGGGTTATGTTCCGCTCCCCGAAGAGATTCGTCCTCACAAGAGCGGACTCTTTATCTGAGGGTGAGAGTGATGCGGGTGATCGGAGACCTGTCACGCCTGCCAGTGACAGGGATTCGACGGCCTCGCCGTCCCTTCTGGACCACCCCGACCACGAGCAGAAGAAACACCACCCCCACCATCATCACAACCACCACCATAATCACCACCATCACCATCCCCCGAAGATGTACGAGAAGCGGCCGCTGCGAGGCCCGTACGGCCAGATGCTCGAGGCCGAGATGAAACGCCCGGAGAGCACAACAGAGAAGCTGCACAAGCTCCACAGCAGTGAGGACTTGAAGTTCTTGATCAAGGAGTGCCTCAAGTTCCCACCCTCCGGGACCTCCAAACTCCGGGCGGTGGATGACTGTCACCTGAGGCGCTCACATACATCCCCCGGGGAGCAGGCCCACCGCGACCGCGCATCCCCTAAAAGGAAAGTCAGCGCCAACATCCCCTTTTCGCAGAGTTCGCTCGCGCCCTCCGCCGCCGAGGGGGGCTTCGTCGTCCACCACCAGCGGACCACCTCGAGCCCCTCCCAACTGGAGGGTTGCTCCGCCGCCCCTAGTCAACAGCTCCTGGCGCAGCTCCTCAAGGGTAGCTCCGAGCGGGGGTGCACCACTTTGCCCAGCCCTGTCTTTCCGGCCAACAATTTAGTCCAGAAGGTAAGCCACATCATTTTAGTAGTTTTAGAGTCGGGAATGGTGGCATGATAACAAAGTGCAACTTGGACAGCGTTAAGTAGAGAGGACTTAAGTCACATCAGCTACTGCCAAGTTTAATTGAGCAATTTAATTTTTTACATTAAAACGGTTGTTCGGATTTTTATGCAAGTTTCAGTGAATTCTGTGCATGAAGCAAATTCTTTAAAATTTTCAAAGGAATTCACACAAACATTCTTTTTGTAAAAAATTATATTGCCCATTGAAATTTGGCAATAGCTGATGCAGCTTGGTTTCTTTCTGCTAAACGCGATCCATTTAAGCGTATCACGGATGAAAGCGTCGATGAACATTTTTAATGAGATGATGTAGCTGAAATCAACCATATAAATTCCACGTCGCTTAACATTCTCCCCTGTTTTATATTTTCAACCGGAAAATGAAACAACGTAATACTTTTAAACATTCATGGCATTTTTCTTGGATTCGGAAAGATATCCTCACCTTCAAGGCAGAATATTTCAAAGCTTTTCGTCAATAGTATAATAAAACATGAAAGGAAATTGGGTGCCAAATAACGGTGCTAGATTGATTTGAGTTGAAAACTTAGAGTGAAACACCAAACAGGGTAAATATTAAAGCACCGAAAGATTTATTTCCCCATCAAAATATTTGATATAACATATTTTTAAATTTTAACATTCATAAAATCAATTCATAAACGAGAGACAAGTGGTCGGTACTTAAATTAAAATAACAGAATTTTGTAAATTTTCTAAGTTTAGAGCCCTCCTGTATAAATACAGAGAATATTTGAGCGGTATTTGGACTGTAAAATTCGAATTCCTGGTGAGCGATTTCCCCAGAAAACATATTTTTCCGGAGCCTCTGCGTCAATTTAGCAATATTCAATTTTGGGGAGGGGAGTCTTGCGCCCTCCTTTTGGGTAGAATATTTTCAACAGGCTCGGGCCGATTGTGAATTTCTTACTAGAGGTATAGTATGATATTTTCCCTATTCTCTGAATTTTATAACAAATTGTCCAAATTGTGAAGGAAACCTCAACCTATAGGGTCATTCTCAATCAGGAATGGGCCGATTTTGGATATATTGGCAGAGGTTTAGGGTGAAATTTTCCGTGCTATAATTCTGAAACTTTTCCGTAAATTTGATAGAAAAATTTCAAAAGTTTGAAGGGAACGTCAACTTATAAGATCACGCGACTTCCCTTTTATCTGCCGAGGGGGCCTACGCACTGGAAAAAAAAACACATTGGATCTAGAGTCCAGACTCCTAAAAACATCGACAAAAAAAAAATACTATTGATTCAATCAGATTTAAGCTTAAATCAAGAACCAAGCCTCTTAATTTGAGTGGATTTACTTTTGATTTAAGCTTAAATCTGATTGAATCAAGAGTCCTTTTTCTTGTCAATTTTTTCAAGAGTCTGGACTCTAGATCCAATGTGTTTTTTTTTCTAGGGCGGGTCTATGGAAGCCTCCGGGCAATGCTATTTGGATTCCTTAATGAAGACTTCATCCGATCAAAAATAATCGAGAAAAAAGCCTGAAACGAATGGTCTCTGACACCATGTTTATGTATTTTCAGTTTACTATTTTATTCACTTGACTACCCTCAATTTAAATCTTGTTTTGCTGAGAAGTCTCAAAATGGGAGCTGACGCACCGAATAGCGTCTGAATAAGATCAAAACAAGCTTGGAAGTGAGGTTATTAGACGCGTTGATTCAAACCCTATTCCAAGCAAACTTGGCCGGATAGAATTGGGTTGCCGTTTCTGTCGATCACAATTGAAACCGAGTGTAAAGAGCGTAACCCCGGCTTCATTGTCGGCGAAACACCTTCCGGAGCCATTCTCATGATATTATTCGCGGCCTCCTATTTACATTTCTATTTTAGGAAATCCTAAGTGCGATTATAAAACGGAGAGACTCGTTGCGACTGTGTTTCAGATGAAAACATGCTAACTTTCCGTGCCTTGACTCTCTCATGGTGATTCATCGTGCGTTGGGAAATCTTCCAAGAGTCCTGTTGATTCGGTGACCCGCCAAATTTTACGTCAGTCGCCGAAAAAAACTGGCGAGACAACGCGTTGCGAAATCTTGGGTAGCTCGGTCGCTCGGTGTTTTGAAATTTCCCGCCCTCGTCGGAAGCGAGGTACGGGGAAAGGGGGTTTGTGTGAAAAACCTCCCAAAGTTTTTACACACTGGTGACGTTACGGATGTGACGTCATTAGATGATGCTAGTTGTGACGTCAGTAGATGATGCTAGTCGGACGTCAATGCATTATGCTAATTGTGACGTCAATAGATGCTGCGTTGTTGATGTGCTAGTTGTGACGTCACTTCATGTTGATTGTCGTGACATCACTATAAAATTTCTCCTTCTTATCCTTTTTTTTAAAATGCGAACTGAACCAGAACAATAATACAACCTCTTTCATAGGTATGATGAATTTTGAGAGTAAAATCAATTTCAGTGAGTCACTTTGCTTTTCTATATTATATTATTTTCATATAAGAGAATCGATACGATTTCATAATAGTCGGCGACAAAACTATATATATTTGTCCAAAGACCAATTTCTGCATAATTCCTGCAATTTTCTGCAAAAAAACCAGTTTTTTCCGGTTCAGTTGAAGATTATGAAACAAGATTGATTAAACTGTGTTTTTCGAAGAGACAACTATTCGTGCTCTGCGGTATATTTCTTGACTATGTGGCAAAATTGAAGGCGAACCTGAAGTTGCTGATATTTATCAATAGGTTTACGCATCTATTACATTAGAAAGTTTTTGGAACGAGATTGTGTTTTTGAGAGATACAACTATTTGTACTCTGCGGTAGGCTTGTTGCCTATGTGGCCTATGAGGGGGAACCACAAGTAGATGACACCTACCATAAGGATCACGTATTGTCAATCAGTTTTATGCGAGTTCGAGGAGCGATACAAATGTCCGTTTTGTACATAGACAACTATTTGTGCTGCCCGATAAGTTTTTTACCTATATTCGAAAAAGTTGATAAGGAACCTCAATAATCAATGTACCAATGTATGGCTTACAGACCAAAAATGACTGGTTCATTTACGACAGTTAACGGTGTTCTATGTATACCACAGTATGGTTTCTAAACCAAAGATTTTTCTTATCGGACGTTACTTGAAAATTTTAACTCTTTCTTTTTTCGGTCCATTTCCTCCCTTCTTTTCCTCTTTTTCTCTCATAGGCGGATCCAGGGGGGCCTAGGGGGCGCACCCCCTCTCCCCCCCCGTTCGTCAGAAAAAACTGAGGAAGAACGAAGGAATGAACATAGGAAAGAAGAAGGAAATACGCTTACATTAATTGGTAATTATTCATAACGAAATTGACTCAAGCTGCATATTAGATACCTCAAAAATTAAAAAATTTCTCGGAAAAGGCCGTCGGAACCCCCTTACGCCCCCCCCCCCGTTAGAGGTGTTTGGATCCGCATATGCCCTCTCTTTCTCCTTATTCTCCTCCTTGTTCTTCCTCTTCCTTTTATTCATTTCCCCCCTTTTCCCATTTCTTCTCTCCTCTTATTCTTTTCCCTTTTCTACCGAGAATAAACACTATTCCGACTTATTTTTTTCGCAATACCCGCAGGCATCTCGTATTCATTCATCACTTGGTTGATGGGGATGGGCGATGGAGCATCAATCGTTGGCACGCCCTCCGGTGCTTACTTTTACTCTGAACTATTAATTTTCCTCGCAATAACAATATTTACTAATTAAAAGAAAATAAAGCCTCCTCGAAGCCATCCATTCAATGAGCACACGTTACACCTGTATGTTGCCCGCTAATAATGAGTAATAATGAGACGGGAGGGAGAAGGCACTTGCGAAGGGCCCCCGCGGCGTTGCTACATTGTACACATAATGTTCACGAATTCGCGTTATTTTAGTGAACAAAACAGACTATTTTTAAGAATCTCAACGATGCTATTTCAGGACATTCAACTCAGGCCCGGCGAAGAAATCTCTACGACGTTCCTGATTGATGGTAAAAAATGATTGTTCGATATTTTGACTAACAATCCACCACGAGCACGTGCGTTTCAGAAAGGGATTGGCAGATTTTCTCAATGGTACAGTCGTGGATTCTGCCAGCCCTGCCGCACAGTGGATTGAGTCAATCAGAGAGATCGGACATAAAATTGACGTATTTATGCTGAATGGAACTATGTGCAAGTGGAAAGATGGGATGTGCTCGTTAGTTGTCGGGCCATAAGAATGAATGGGAATTATAAAGCGCCAGTGACGTCAGCGGCAACTGCGAGAGAAACGACGATCGGGAAGGCGGTCTTTAACTCATGAGCCCTGTCCACAAGGCTCTTGTCACATGCCCACGGCTCACGAGTTAGCGCTCAGTTCCTTTTCATTTAATTGAAAATTCCGCTTCTCCATTCTCTCAAAAGGAACTATGTCCACTTTTACATTCTTTCTTATCCACCTTTCACAAGCACACCCCATCTTTCCACTTCCACATAGTTCCTTTTAGCATCGATACGTCCAAATTTTTGACTAAAACTGCAAATTTTGATGCTTATTTCGTCACATTTTAAATTTTGAAGGGTGCTTTTCAAAGAAAATTTTACGAGGAGCCAATGGAGCCACTTTTAGAACCTCAAAGTTTTGTATAAACGGAGTTATGAGCTTTCAAAGTTTCCAAAGTTTGTCCGACTTCCTCCACTGTCTCGATCCACTGTGTACCGTTACGAGCGGACGCGTTGATTGAGAGAATGAGGAACGATGCGAACGGAGTGGAAACGTCAAGCTTGAATTTTGTCGCTCTTTTCGCGCAAAAAAAAGAGAGCTTAGTTGCGGCCCCACTCACGTTTTAATTAGATCTCCCTTGGTTTTTTCTGGAGGAGAAGAAAAACATTCCCCTCTCGGTACGTTTTAACGAACCCACGCATCTACATACTGACGGACGGAATCTTTCAGAGGTAGAGAAACAACGAGAACCAACAAAGGGCAATTTTCTCTGCCCCCGAGCGCGGCGGACACACGCACTTAAATTGAGACGGTGGAGTTGTGGTGAGCGATGAGCTCCCAAGTTCGTTACACCGGGGAGAACTGTGGGCTGATTATTAAAATTGATAGACAAGGCGATAGGCAAAGAAGACATAAGGAATATAAAGCGATCCTATTTCTTGAAATTGGTGGTTCCCATAGACTAGGGGAGAAAAGCCCTGCATAGACGATCAAATTCCGAACCAATTCCGATCAAAGTAGACATTCTGATGACTGGTGGTCACCATCTACCATCAAAGTTTGACGGGCCACACTTTTTTGTTCAAAGTAAGATCAGAACGGAGTGCCACCATTCATCATTTCCTGCCACAGGAAACATTTCTGCCAAGTTTTCATTTTAAAATTAAGCAAATCAATGAATTTAAGACTGATGACTCCCGACACTTTGATGCTACTGTGATCGGAATTGGTTTGGGAATTTGATCGTCTATGCAGGCCTAAAATGTTGGATTAACTTTAGGGTCTGTCGTGGGTTGTCGTTAGTTAGTCTATTATTTATATCTTTTGTCCATTTGCAACCACCGGCTTCCTTCAACAGGATCCCTCCATATCCTTTGAAATTGATAGACAATGCGATAGACATTAAAGATAGAGGGGAAATGGGGCGATCCCCTGGTGGAGGCAAGTGGCTGCGATGAACAAAGGAGGTAAGTAATAGACTAACTAACGGCAACTGATAAGCAGCCCCACCCCATAGTTAATCCATCATTTTCCCCTTAGTCTAGCAGAAGCACCCGTTTTAACCAATAGGATCCCTCTATTTATCTTTTGTCTTCTTCATCTATAGCTAGGTCTATAAATTCCAATAATCAGCCCGCATGGGTCTTGCGAACGGCACGGTGTTTGTTCCTTCATAACACGGTAATAGCAAAGCAAATACTATTGCAGAGCGAATTGAGAAATCAAGTTCGCCTTCAACTCGATGGATACAATTTGAGCGGCTCAGGAGTTGAAACAGTTGTATCACGCATTGTGGTTTAGAGCGATGTCCGAGAGACGAGTAATTTCATCGTAATCTTAGTGTTTTTAATGACGATCGCAGCAAGACTTCCAATAACTTTTACTCAAATCTCTTCGCAGAAAAATGTTTTGATATTGACATCGAGATAAGTTGCAAGAGCCACTCAGAGAGAAAACTCAACATAAAAGTTTGGTTAATATTGATAGTGCAACTCAAAATAACTCAAGTCTTCTGTTGATTATGGAGTCTCTCGGTCTCCTCATGGTTTGCTGCGTTAAATTCTGCACAAACTGTTCCAAAAGCAACACAAAATTTGGGTTGCTGTGTGTTACGCTTCCTACATTAACCAAAAGTAACACACATATTTTTCTCAGTGTAGAATGTATATGTAGTGCTGCCCTCGTGCTCATATCCGAATAAATAAAAACGACAGTTGGAAATAAAATTCGCCTTCACTTCGATGGATATAATTTAAGCGACTCAGGAGTTGTAGTCCTGGCAATTCTGGCCTAATTTTTGACGAGAGCGCAAATTTTCAACTCTCAGTGTTGGTCAAGGTAACTCAAAGATTTTGTTAATGTAACAAAAAGAAATGATCAACGTAACCCAAAGGTTCGATCAATGTAACCAAAAATTTAGTCATTGAAACCCAAAAAATTGGTCAATATAACCCAAAGAAAACTAAGCAAAAACTATTGACCGGACGTTTAGGTTACTTTGAGTTCTACTCCCTATATTAACATAAAATGAGGGGCTTGGAAGACAAGCATCAGTGTATTTTTTGATAAAATTGAGATATTAATGATTTCAACTGAAACAAGTCTTAAAATATACTCTGTGAAAAATTCGCTCCCAAATTCCAATTTTTAAACATCAAAAAGTCAGTTTGAACTGTCTTTTTGCCATGAGGATCCATGTAATTTCGAAACTTTAAACACGTATTACTCGAAATAATAGAAACTGCACATATCGACGGTGAAACTACCAAACCACGTATCTCGTTTGCGGTGTTTAAAAATCTACGCTCGCATTATATTTTTTTGAAGTCGACCAAGTCAATATCATTCTTTGAAATTTTCACAGAATTTTCTCCGCACAAAGAGGAAAAATCACAGAAATCTTCAAGACTAGACGTTAAGTAGTTTTTCATTTAAAAAATAAAGTATGACAGGAAGTCTGCGACGTCGCAAACCGAGATACGTGGTTTGGTAGTTTCACCGTCGATATGCCCCTTGTCCTCCAAGCCCCTCAAACGTCGTTTACTTTTCTGACCGTGTACGTAACTTAATGAAAACCGCTCCACTGAAAAAGTACCCTCCGTAGATTAAGGTCTCGTCTCGAGTCGATTGGTGACTAATTAAAAGTTTTTCCTAGAGACAGGTCGTTTTTTGAGACCCGCCACCGTGCACGAGGCCACGTGCGCTGCACGGCGCGGCGCGACGTGACGAAGCCCGAGTCCGCGACGCAGTGCAACGGCCAACGGCGCTGCTGGTTTGTTTTGGATTTATTTTAAGCGCCTTCGTCTTTGTATTTGTGTCAGGCATCGAGGGAGTCAAGTTTACCCGGAGACAAAGACGGGACCGGGGCAGCGTTCGCGATGATCCTGCCCCGCGGGCTGATTATTGAAAATGATAGACAAAGCGATAGACCTAGAAGACGAAGGAGGAGTAGAGTGATCCTATCGGTTGGAGCGAGTAGTTTTTATTCACTTGCACTGGAAAAAAAACACATTGGATTTAGAGTCCAGACTCTTGAAAAAATTGACAAGAAAATGGACTCTTGATTCAATCGGATTTTCGCTTGAATCAAAACGAAAACCGCTTAAATTGAGAGGCTTGGTTTTTGATTTAAGCTTGATTATGATTGAATCAAGAGTACTTTTTCTTGTCAATGTTTTTAAGAGTCTGGACTCTAGATCCAATGTGTTTTTTTCCAGTGGAGGAAAAAGGGTGAAATAACCACAGGGTCTCACGTGGTTTGCCGTTAGTTAGTCTATTACTTACCTCCTTTGTCCATTGAAATCACCCGCTTCCACCAACTGCATCCGTTTTTTCTTGGTATTCTTTGTCTATCGCTCTGTCCATAGTTTTGTCTATAGATTTGTCTATAAATTTCAATAATCAGCCTACAGATGAGCTGTCACTCCTTCTCCATGTCGATTGTGTATACTGCAGGCTGATTATTGAAATTAATAGACAAAGTGGTAGGCAAAGATACATAGGGAGTATAAAGCGATCCTATTGGTTGAAATGGTTAAGGGAGAAAATGACTGACAAAATAAAGGGTCTCTTGTGGGTTGCCGTTAGTTAGACCATTACTTACCTCCTTTGTCCATTGCAACCACCCGCTTCCCCCAATAGGATCCAATAGGATGTAAAGAAAAGAGTTTCCCGTTGCGCCTTCAATTACCCGAATAGGCAAAATGCGCTCCCAGCGGTTAAAATAGTTGCTGTCAGCCCCTTGCATTGCGATGTGCAATTTTATGTGACTAAAGTCTGCGCCGTTGATTGTGCCTCTTTGTCAATCACTTTGTCTATCAAATTCAGTACTCAGCCCGCGGAATACGACAACTTCTTTCGAGATGAAGTCTTTTTAAGTGGTGCGTTAAGGGAAATAGCGGGGGCCTCTACTATTCACCTTACGCCCATGTAGAATACCTTTATATTTTTAGGGAAAGTATGGGCCATCGAATCTTATGGAGACCCTTGGGAACCGTAAAAATCAAGGTTGAAGTAGGTGGGAGCAGGTGAGAAGGGGTGGTTGTCAACCTCTGACCTTTATTACCTGATGTTGAGTTGGCAGAACTGCATTTTGCCCATTAGATGCATGTGAATTGTAAAACAATCGATATTAATAAAGGCCTAACCTAGAATCGTATATTTATCAAGGATTTAAATGGAGGAGACACAGTGTTGCCAACCTGCGAAAATCACTACTTTCTACGAAATTAAATTGTCATTCAACCACTTATCGCAGCTATAATGTTGAGGCAGCGATGTAGAAACAGCGCGAGACGTTTACCACACCACGTATCGTGTCTTAATGAAACATTACGGTCGCAATTAAGTAAAAGATATTGTTCGAAGTTTTCATACAACACTCTGCGACAGACATACAGAAATGTGTGGAAATTCCAAGACAAATGCCCACCAGTGGCGTGGCGTGAATGATCGATTATCGATATTTCTCCATTTGAAGCTATGGTGAAGAATCGATTATTAAGGCGTTCGCTGCGAACACCCAGTTTATCGGTCTTTTTTCATAGGTTTAAATGGTAGATCTATCGATATATCGCAATTCACGCCACGCCACTGATGCCCACTGATTATCCTTTGAGAAAAAACGCAACAAGAAATCTGCGACGGGGACGTCCATAAATATGTTAGGCAATTTTTTGAAATTTCGACTCCTCCATCTTATGTAAGGCATCATTCAAGCATCCCTAATGTAACTTTTGACCCATAATATAGGTACCTCTGAAATTCCCGCCCACTAATCGCGAATTGGTTATTCTTGTTGGTTAAATTACATTTTGCATAAAGAAACTTATTCTAATGTGGCTAATTTTATTTGCAAAATACGTGTCATCTGATTCACTGTGCAGATAGAGCATTTCATAGATGAGCCAGAGATAGTAGTAAAATTCAGCAAAATAGTCTAGTTCATAAAACTTTTGTTCCTCCATTTAACTCCATTTAGACTTTGACGTCAAAAAAGTTGGTTTTGAGGATTATATCAAGAGTGGCAAAATATTCGCAAAATTATAAAAGATGTTTTGAAATTTTTCAAAATCCCCCCCCCCTCCCCCGCAGAATGTCGCGCCCCTAGGCTATAGCCTACGTTGCCTAACGGCTGGAGGTAAAATCGATGAATATCGAGTGTTTCACATACATTTAAATGGACAAAGCCCAGAGTTGCCAACTTTAAAGGCTCTCGACTACACGCGCGGTATTCATTCATGGCAAGGCTTACATTCCCCACGTATCAGACAATGTGAAAGGCGAATCTGAGGAACCTCCCTCAATTCGGCATAGGTAGCCTAATTGAAAATTTAGCCTCGGAGGAAGAATCGATAAATATCGATTGTTTCCCATACATTCAAATGGTCGAAGCCCAAAGTTGCCAATTTCCAAGACTCTCGCCTAAACGCGCGGTATTCATTCATGGCAAGTCATAAATTCCTTACACACCAGACAATGTGAAATGCGAATCGGGCGATCCTCCCTCAATTCGGCAACCCTGCGGGAAACTGATGCCGGGCAGACTGGGAGTGCGCCACGGCATCGACACGCCACGCCGCGCCGCACCGTGCCGCGGGCCGAAATAGGTCATTCCTCGATAAACACACCATGCTTCGAGGATCGTATTTTTACAACCCATTTATCCGTAAAGAACCACGCATTACCGCACCCTCCGGCTCCGGGCCCGCTTAAACGTTAGCCCAACGACAGTCCTGACGCACGCATCCGGGGGCGGGTGATGGTGGGCTCCACCGGAGGGGCTTCTCACGTTTTATCCGGTCCATCTACGAGCGCCATCGTGGGAGGGGGCATTCGTGAGGGGTGGGAAACCCTTCACTTAGAATTTTAAAGTTGACCTATATATTGAGAAATTTGGGTCAATGGACCGCTAGAGAAGGTGGAATTTAACATGGGCGGATCTAGACATTTCGAACGGGAGGGGGTGTAAGGGGGGTGTAAGGGGGGTGTAAGGAGGGTACTGAGGGGCTTCCCCAGAAGATTTTAAAAATTTTAAAGCATCTAAAATACAGTTTGAGTCGATTTTGTCATAAATAATTACCAAATCTAATCCTACCTTCTTCTTTTCTACGTTCCTATCCCTTCTTTTTTTGATCCCTTTCCCTTCCTCCTCCTTTTTGCCCCTCCCCGAGATTTGTCTAAAGTGATACTCCTATAGCCTTTAACTGGACATTGATTCCCTTTGAGACAATTTTGCGTCAATCTTGATGCTTTTCAGAGATTTAATTATATTCCCTGGCATTTTAGCTCCTCAAAAAATTTAGCCCCTCCATAAGGTTTGATGGAAATGGTGCAATGCCCCCTCCCCCTCCCTGCGTATTATATTAAATACCAGACAAGTTTAGCATCCATATTTTGAGACCGGTCCCAGACGATATGTTGGTTTGTTTTCCATCTTTAAATGATTCTATCGCTTACTGACCGCTTCGCAGTCCAATACCTTGAAATTCTTCGCCTTACAGGCGTTATGCGTTAATCGTTATTATTCATACGTTTTCACATTTTAGAGTAAGATATGCCGAAAATTTTAAAATATTGCGTTCGAGGCATGATTTTAAAAAGATCATAATCGCACTACGTATTTCTTCCCGTGAAACTCCTCTGAACGAGGTAAGCTTAGATCATAATATCGGGAGGGGAGCTCTTGAAGGGGAAAATGGAAATGTAGAGCATAAGTGAGAATAATTTCGGGGTTTCCAGGGCTCGAGAGCTCATATACGTTGGATCCTGTTTCAAAGGTGATCCGGCCCGACTCAAGGGTAAAAAGCTCGACAAGTGTTCCTACGGGTGTTGAAACTTTCAAGGTTGAAATCACAGGATAATTGTTTACCTGGTACCACGACTCACCGGTTTTGAACTTCAAAAGCTGTTGCGCTATGATTTCACGATGAACCTACTCCTGACTCATCCTTTCTCAGAATGCTGTGTCTCTTTTTGTTCAAGAACTTCTCTGTTGGGATTCGCCTCGGATCGACAATGAAACTTTGCCAGCTTTTTCTTATGAAGTGATAAAGAAATCGGATGCGGGTAATTTCAGTGGTTTAAGGCTAATTTTTCGCTCCATAAAGTATATTGTTGTCGGCGGTTTCATGATCCAACAATTCCAAACGCAATATTTTTTGGCACCCTCTAAGGCGCGGTTGACAGGAGTACCTCCTCCCTTATCTGCAAATCTACAAAGGGTTTGGTGGTTTATCCCTGGTGGTCTTGGCAAAGGCTGCATAAAGAAACTTCATAATCTTCGGGCCACTTAACATTCTCTAAAACGGAGAAAACGTCACATGATTTCTTTTCAAAATCTTACGTAGGGAATACCCTCACAATGCGAAGTTTGTGAATCAGTTCCTTTACAAGAGATTAACAAATACTGTTTGCAGAACTTTTGAATTTTCACCGATCAAATAGAAGCTAAGCATATATAAGTAGCGCCATTTTTACCTTTTTTCATATTAATCAATGCTAATCCTATACTTATACTTAGGTATATCTTCTTTAGGAGTAGATTTTCGAGATTCGTTTTTCTCGTGAAATTTTGAAGAAGTATTTGCACAATGTTTTAATTTATATCTTGTCTGATGACCAACTTTTTCAAAGGAAAACATGCGAAACGTATGTCCTTTTCCTTAAGTTAAAATAACGTGTCATTCTGAAATTTGTGAATCGCTTACAGACAAAATTAAGTCACAACGCACGGCGCATGATGCGAAGTTGAAAGTAACGCCTGAATACAACTATTTGTACTCAACGAATGTCCGTGTTGCATATCTGAAAAACTGAAGGCACTTAGGTTCCTTTTATGTCAGTTTCTATATGCAACTGTTACTGCTAGCTGCTCTAGGAATTGCAATGCATGTCCAATTCGATAGACTGAAGGCAATCTGGCATTGTTAATGCCAACACCAGGACGCACCAATGTCTGCCCACAGAACGCCTTCCCCTGAGAAAAAGTAAATTCAGTAGAACTGTAGCGCTAAAGTAGAACCGGGACGAGCTATCGATATTTTCGTCTATGAGCTTTCAGTGTAAATATCGTAGATATTATTATTTTGCTTCAGTCAATTAAAGATTTCGTGGGGCCGAGGCTCAGGCGGTTATACTATATTGTCCGCATACGGCTGTATTCAGTTAGAGATGACTCTGCATGTTATGTTTATTTTGGGCTACTTTTTTCGATCAGATCAACAAGGGAGCATCAACCAAATTTTTGGTTAAATCTACCGAAACTGCACATTACTCTCAGACATGCAGGATTGAAGGAAGTGCCTTGCTGAGCTAATGTGCTCTTGTTCCTTTCGATGATACTTTGGAGGTTGCAACACTGTCGGGCCTAAACAAAGTCTTGCTTTAAGCTCTAATTTCCCATGGAAGTTTACCTTGTCATTTGAGCCAATGACCAGCCCTGATATAAAAAAGGGATGAGCTTTGAGTAGATTCTGAGAGAGGNGGGGGGGGGGGGGTCATGTTTCAGCGACGGAAGGGTAAGAATTTAGGAACACACAGTGGAGCCTAAACAAAGTCTTGTCTCGTGCTCAAATTTCCCTCGGAAGTTTACCTTGTCATTGGAGCCGAGTTCCATTGACCTGCTCTGATAGCTTAAAAAAAGGGGCGAATTTAGCGGAGGTTCTTAGATCGGGGGGGGGGGGGGCGGCGAGGCGAAAGGGTCCAGTGCGAACGCGAGCACCCTATGGGGCAGGTCGCGAGGAGCGCAAATTTATTTCCGATGAAATTGAGGGGACAAGACTTGCGAGATAAATTGTAACTGACACGGTCTGCGGCCGGAACACATCGGCATCGGGCTTGGATCGTATTCTATAGATCGAACAGGTGCGATTTTATCGATATCGATTGGTTCAACATGTAAACATAGCCTCAAAAGTTAATTGAGTAATCCGAGGGAACGGGTAGATTTTTGATTCTTATGAATATTTAATGGCAAATGGAAGTGGAATTGTTAGGAATTTTGTCATTTTCAGCTTTTCCTACTGAAATCCTAACATTTTTGTTTTAGGTTATGTTCTATTGTTTTGAACCGAACGATACATCGAAGCACTATCGAATACGATCTATTGCCTTTCGGGTCACGAGTCATTTTGATTGAAGGCGTCGCATCGCATCGCGGCTCTGTATACGTGAGCGGCCACCGTTGCCATGGCAACCACCCGTCGGCCCGACGCCCGGTGGACCGCCGTGGAAAATTTTCCGACGCGCGACGCAACCGGGATTTTCCCGCCGCCAAGCCCCCGGGAAATGGAGTATTCCTAAGGGAGCATGGAATTGCTCGCGTTACAGGCACATTCCGATTTTTTGCCGATTCCTATGCTGCCGTGCTAAGGAAGAACGCCGTATGAGCCTTCAGGCGTTGCCACATTGCCTCCGATGCAAAAATAATATTCAATAATAATATTCAATATTGATATTCAATTTGAATTCATTTAGTTTCTGGTAATCTGTATCTATAGCTCAACAAGATGAGATTGAGTAATACAGAGCAATATTGGTACGTCGACAGTTTTAGAGAAAGACATACGTACAACAGTATAGGACTTTTAGGACAGTTAGGACTATCAGGTAACTTGTGTTAGACAGGAGCGCGTAAGCAATTTTGAGGAGGATTGATTGGGATTAGAAGAGCAGTCGAAAAAACCAACTACAGATTCAATTAAACTCCACTCATAAGTGTTTTTAACCCTCATGTAGATAAGCACGGTTTTTCATATGCATTTTCCACCCAAATGTTTTTCAGTCGAACACGCCTATATGCAAGAATTTCATACGAAGAATTCTACCTGGCTCAAAATCTCGGTCATTTTTGTCTTATCTTTAATTTTTGCGAGTTTGATAAAATCATTTCTGATCGAGCCTAAAAAAGACGAAAATATACGTCAACTCTATCCTTTTAAAATCCGCTCTTTTTGTAGATCCTTAATAAGGATAGCAATATTCTTCAATAACGTCCATCTGCAATCAGACCACGGAAAATTGAGAGGGTTCATGTGCGGCAGAGAAGCACAAATTAAAAAATAACATGCACCATGGTAGTGCAACATCGGGGAGACGCTTGTTGGTGGTAACACGGCGCCCTGATACGACTATTCGTGCTTTGCGGATAGCCGTGTTGCATGTCAACGAAAATGAAGGCGCACAGCCATTGGTAGTGGCATTATTCATATAAAAAGCGCTATTCATCCGCGGTAAACGCAGTTCAACACAGTAAGAATGGAAGAGAATAATCGACTAAAAAGTTGTTTTTAAGATTTATTTTGAACTAAATAGTTTTTATTTTGAGCAAAGAGAGAAATAATTCTTTTCTCCATATTCACTACGTATTTGCCTTCTAAAAAAAACAATCTCCCAGACGTCACGAATGTTACGTCACGTAGAAACGATGCATATGTGATCGCCCTCGGGAAGAAGAACCCCAGCCCAAGAGGCACAGTTTTCAGTAGAGTTATTTTTGTTGGGTTGGATGAAAAAATCTGAAATTTCGGAGCCAAAACTCTTCCTAGTGTCCTCAAGAATAAGTTGCAAGCGGTTCAATTCATTTTTGTGCTAATTGCGGGCATAAAGTCGCCTAGTTTTGGCGCAATTAAGTGTCCTGAACATGGCAGATAGTGCCCTTACCTGCATACTTTTCTCGGGTTTCAAAAAGAACGCCGAATTAATAATTCCTCCTTTTTAAATTTTTCTTTGAGGTGATCTGAATTCCCGTTGTTTAATGGGACTTTGGTTGTTGTGCAAGTGTGCATCATGTATTGCATCAGTGCAACGTGAATTTTTGTTGTATCATGAACGGAAATCCGATTTGAAAAATATTAACTAGATACTCCTACAGACGCTCTTGGAAACATTCCTCCAAGTGCTGGGCGAAAGCATTCCCATAAACGTCAATTCAGTGCTATGAAGAACAGAATATGCATTAAGTAAGACTAGTTTTACTGGGAATCATTGATATCTCAAATTTTAAAAACTGCACTGACGTATGAGCCTTGTCCTCCAAGCCAAATAAGGGGCTGATTAGAGGACATTTCGTCAACGATTTTTTGTCCGCGCACCTGTTTTTTCTAGTCGTTTACGTCCACGCGTTTTTTCGGCAAATTATGCTGAACGTCATTAAATATGGATGCTAGGACTCAGTAAGTTTTTGGACTACCGCTCTCCTTTTGTGCTATGGTATCTTGATTTATTTTGCGAGGAAAGCTCCGTATTCTTACAGGATACCTGTCATTCTTAATATATTGGAGCGGCTTGAATTTCGTATAATACTGTGTGTGTAACACCTCTGTTGTGGAATAGCTGTTTGAAGCGCCGTGGCACGCTGCGGCGAGGCGGGCGGCCGGCTAGCACGCATTGGCGCCTACAAACCTAAGGGGATACTTCAAGCATTGCGCAATGCGTGAAGTATCCCCTTGGGTTTGTAGGCGCCGTGGCACGCATTGCGCAATGCGTGAAGTATCCATTTAGGTTTGAAGGCGCCGTGGCACGCATTGCGCAATGCGTGGAGTATCCCCTTAGGTTTGTAGGCGCCAATGCGCGTCTCGCGCTGGCAGCACGCCGATCCGCTCTGTGTTAGGCTCTGATATTTAAACTCGCGGAGTCAGCGATGTTCAACTCATGATTTTGAAATGTTTGCACATACTCTGCATGGATTATTCTCATTTAAATTGACGGAAGAAAATAAGTATAAAAGGAAAATATAACTTGTGTTTTGTAAATATGAAGGTGGTTCCGTGTCAAATTTAATGATTTCCAAAGCACTTTGATTTTTTCGTTTACATTTTGTATTTTTACTGTGCTGCAGCGTGGTGTACGCGCAACCATCCGCTCAAATTTGGACGTATTTCACTCTAAAAGATCGATGTACAAATGGGTGAAAATTTAAGATTGCGTGCTTCTTGATTTTTTCCTCTCTTCTATTCATTTTTGTGTAGTTTCTTTCAACCCAACCACGGCTCATTGAGATTGATATCGATGCCATCGCTTGGAAAAGGTTTTACAAATATTTGCCACGTTTTAAAAATGTAAATGCTTTTAAAATAAAGTAATATTTTCATTTAAAAAAAAAAAGCTGTATACAAGGTATATTTTATATCGACAATTTTAAGGATAGAAATAAAACCAAATACTCACCAATGACAATTTGAAAAGACAAATCAAAAGAAGAAAGTAACATTTAATTTAAAAAATGAGTTACGATAACAACACCTCCTTCTCTCTCAAGTTTCTCATTTTGATACTGTCATTAAAATATTACATGGACAAAAATATAACACTTGGACCGAGTCACTCTTGTTCATTTTACGCATGGACGTAAACTACCGGACAAAACAAGTGTACGGACAAAGAATCGTTGACAGAATGTCCTGAAACCGAGGGGCTTGGAGCAAAAGGCGCTTAAGTGCAGTTTTTGAAAAAATTGAGATAGGTATCAGAGATTTCAAGTAAAACTAATCTCATTGCATATTCTGTGAAAAAAATCGATCCCAAATTCTACTTCTTGAGCACTAAAAAGTCAGTTCGAACTTACTTTCCGCCGTATGGCTCCATGTAATGTCGAAACTTAAAACACGTATTTCTCGAAATAGCAAAAACTGCACTTATGCGCCTTGTCCTCCAAGCTCCTCAATGGAGATGTTGCATGTGTGAGGGATTTGCAATTTGACCATTGATTCTTAAGTAAAAGTTCGCGAGAAACACAATGGTGCCACTGGTTTTCTCTGAAATCATCTTTCAAGCTCAAAAAAAGCTCTCAGAGTGAGGCCAAAATGGAGGGGATATCCCACCCTACCCTGAGAGTCCACCTCTACATCAAGACGAACTCTCCATGCAAAGATAGGGAGCAAATACATTAGCAGGGTTGCCGCGTTTTCAGTTTTGGAGTCCCCAAATGAAGTGGCAGCCCTGTCAATGTATTTGCTCTCTATCTTTGCATGGAGAGTTTGTTTTGATGTAGAGGTGGACTCTCAGGGTAGGGTGGGATATCCCCTCCATTTCGGCTTCACTTTGAGAGCTTTTTTTGAGCTTGGGAGATGATTTCAGAGAAAACCAGTGGCACCATCGTGTTTCTCGCGAACTTTTGCATAAGAATCAATGGTCAAATCGCAAATCCCTCACACATGCAACATCTCCATTGGACGTATCAACGGAACGTGTGAGCCTATTTGCTCGCAACCAATGAAAAACCGGCACAGAAACGGCCATAATCTGTCTATAAAGGTACTCTAGTAAAAACGGAGAATCCTGAGGGTGACGTCACGGCCAGGAGCGTTCCCGTCCACGAACGTTCGACTCGCGCCCCCGCGAGCGGCGCGTCGGCGCAACCACGCGTTGGCGCCGTGGCGTTCCTCGTCGGTGTGTTTTTCGGCCGCGACGAGCAAGTGTTTTTCGGCTTTGTTCTCGACAACAGTTCCGTTTTCGCCGCTACCTCGGCCGACCCGGCGAGTGGATAACCCGAGTCGCAAGCCCGCCGTTCCCGGACCCCGAGCCAGGATCATCCGTTCATGTGTGTACGTGCGCGAATTTTCCTTGTTTTTCCCTCACGCTACGCTTTCCAGGTTCCCAAAGTGAGCGATCAATTCGCGACCTTCCTCGGTTTTGCGTGCCGACCTCCCTCGCGAAATTTCGCTTCCCGCGATGCGAGAGATTACACTCGACATCCCAACAGACCGACCTGACGTTACTTGATTTTAAGCTGTGCTTAAAGCGGGAGTGAGCAAACATCGAGATTTTACTATGGAACGTGTCGGTGGTCAAAGTGCGAAACCACACATCCACGTTTGCGACGTTGAAGACTTCCTGTCATACTTCAAATTTTCTTTGGAAAACTAGTCAACGTTATTCCTTGAAAACTGCCTTGTTTTTTCTTCTCTAACAGCAAAATATTCCGTATAAAAAGCTAAGAAGTTGGCTTTCTCCTCTTCGGAAAATAAAATAAGAGCTGAAATTTTGAAACATCGCAATGGAGATACGTGGTTTCGTACATAGGCCATCAAAATAAAGGTTTTAATTTGAATTCTGGCGCGAGAACGAAAGTATTACGCCTAAAAGAACATTTTAATTGTTATTCTCAAAGAACTTCTTTTACACAACCTAAATTAATGCAATTCGAGCGTGGAAACTAACCACTTGATTTGAAAAATTCGATGAAAAATTCCTCGTTCGCATAATTTCAGCTCTATTTTAGGATTTACAAAAAATATTTTTTGGGACGAAATAGCTGGAATATGCCTCCGGTCGTAATGAATCCATTTTTTGCCAATTGATTCAAAGAGAAACTAGTAATTAGAGAACTTGGTTCGATCTCAATGTTTGTTTACCTCCGGTGTACTTCCTCGACGTCCAATGAAGAGAGGATAGTCAAAACCTGGTAAGCGCCACCATAGGTGTTGCCATGATTGTCTGTGATGTTCTCTCCGGTGGAGGGCCTAGATACCTTCGTTTAGAGGAATTTTTAATATGAAATTCTCTCCTTTTGGTCTCATTTTCAAGGCAAGAATTGTCTTTATCAGACCGAATGGTGCCTTCTGAAGGAGAGAGACAGTTGCATAATTTTAGCAACACTTGATGGTGTTTTCTAAATGTTAAAATATCCTCTCTTCAGATGGACGGGCCTGTCAAGAATCAGTCTAACTACATCAGACCACTAGGGATTCTTGAAAGTTGGCAACTCTGGGTTTCTTCCATTTAAGTGAATTAAAACAATAGATTCTTGGTGAGAAACCTAAAATCAATAATTTTAACGAATTTACATAGACAAAAAACAACGTTGCCAACTTCCAAAATCGCCACTGCGTTAGACGTGGTCTGTTTCCTCTCATATTTTATATGTTTAGCGTAAAACGAAGGAGCAGTTTGACGTGCAATTTTGGGACTGTATTCCTCATGTTCCTCATAGTTCAGGGAAAATTCAAAAAAAGAGTTTAGGTGTTCTGTTGTTTGGTCCTCCGTTCAAAAATATAAAGCGTGAGAGGAAATTAGGCAACGTCAATTGTAGTTAGGCTGTTTCCGGTGAAATACGAACAAAAACAATCCCTAAAAACATTAGCTGGTTTACACGACGTCCTACGACTATACTTTTGTGTCCTCGCTTTGACATTTTCATCTTTTCCGTTCTCTTTCTCTTCCTTTGGAGTTTTGAGCTCAGATTATTGCTACTGATGATTTTAACTAAAATACACTATTTTTTCATATTTCAAATGTATGACCCCCTCCACCACTAAAGCAAATAATAATCACTATACGCGATCACTGTGCAAACCGTGAAATTGTTTTATTCTTCAGATCAATTTGCGAACAAAATTCTCTGAAAAATTAGCGGAACGTATTCCAAATGTTCGCAACAAATTCGTCACCCAAAAAGAGCCGCGCCGTTTTTGGGGGTGAATAGGGGTAGCTAGCGCCCCGGGGACTCCTCCTCAACCCAAGCGCGTTAAAAAATTATTCTTCTATATTCGCAAAAAAATGAAGAGAAAAAGAAACACTAGGACGAAATTTGACAATATCTGATGGTTCATACAGCGACCGAGACAGTACCAACGGCTCTTTTCTACCATTTTGTGTATAATTTCGCTACGGAATGTCCCAGAATCACAATACAAAGATGTCCTCGGTGAACACGGGTTTAGAGGGCCCTCCATCAGCGGGTCTCTGATTAAAAGTACTAGTTATTATTTGGATTGCATTTAGCAATTAAGAACTAAAATTTCTGGCTCATCTGTAAAAACACTTATGTGCATCGGGAAACTAATGGTACATACGTTGTTTCCAAACGATTCTTCAATAAGTTCAAACTCTTCTTCAATAACAATGTTTTATGATGGCGATGCGATGCCATCTTGAATTTTGTTGGATGCGAAGCAAGGCTGACTGAGACGTTTGATGAGGTCTAAAAAAACTCAAAACGTTATAGTTCCATCGGCGTAACCTCAACTTAATATTCCTATGCAAGCTGCCTGAGCTGAACACCCCCCCCCCTCCAGCCTTGTACTGCTACTCGCTAGAGGTCAAAGTTGTTCACTCTAATTGAAATTTGTGAACATTTCGGCCTCGTTTTCCCCGCAAAATAGCGTAGACCCAACACTACACTGGAAAAAAACACATTGGATCTAGAGTCCAGACTCTTGAAAACATTGACAAGAAAAAATACTCTTGACTCAATCAGATTTTTGCTTAAATCAAAAGGAAATCCGTTCAAGTTAAGAGGCTTGGTTCTTGATCTAAGCAAAAATCCTATTGAATCAAGAGTATTGTTTCTTGTCGATGTTTTTAAGAGTCTGTACTCTAGATCCAATGTGTTTTTTTCCAGTGTATGTTACTTATTACCTTGTTACATACAATTCGGGCCACGTTTCTTAGTATTCTTTTCTCGCTTGCCTCTAAACCGAGTCAGGAATCAGAGTTCCAAATTGCGAAATGCTGTCCATTTCATCCTCCTCCGACGGCGGAGTCACGTCCCATCTTTCAATTGGGAGGAACTTAATGATGCGAGTCCTCCGCGCTGGCCCCTGCACTCCGGGCCGATGCAACAAGTGTTCCGCGAGCGAGATTTAATCTTTCCTGCTTCCTCGGTGCCAAGCTCCGCCGAAAATGACGGCCGCAACTCGCGATACCCGAGTCCAGTCATTCAGCTCGCTCGTGCCAAATTCTCCCCGAACTGTTGCACGGGTTTCCGTTGTCAAACTGACGAGTCGTCGCGGTCTGAAGGATTGAGAAGAATGCTGGAAAAATTTACTCTGTCAGTCTTTTTCAGTGGTGTGGCATGCTTTGCGATACATCGAATGATCTGCCATTAAAACCGATGGAAAAGGATCAATAAACTGGGTGTTTGTAACCGTGGCGTGGTGTGCTTTGCAGTCTATCGTGGCATTAAAACACATGGGAAAGGATCGATAAAACATCAGGGTGTTCGCAGCAAACACATTAAAAATCGATTATCTACCATAGCTTCAAATTGGGAAATATCGATAATCGACCAATCACGCCTCGCCGCTAAATCGCAACGAACATCTTAATAATCGATCCTTTACCATAGCCTCAAATTGAGAAACATCGATAAATCGATCATTCACGCAACGCCACTGGGTTTATTCTCTTTCTTTTGCGACCCCACGCACATTGATAACGAATGTTCGGTCATAGGAACCGTGATACGGTGTTCCCTAAAGTTCCTCCCGTTAAGGACTTCCGACTTTATTGATTAAAATTGTATCAGAACAATTTTCTAAAATAGAGGAAAAAATTGCCGGCATTTGTAAGATATCAACCAGACTAGAGAATATTTTGCAAATTGCGCAGGCCAAAAATAGACCAATGAAAAGAATACCTTATAAAAATATGAGTAAAAATAGGTCTTCTCTTCCCGAACAACCTGCTTCCCTTTCGCAGGACGTAGCTTGATCTATCCTTTCGGACCATCATACAGGGTAATCCAAAAGTTCCTTACCACGGCCCCTATAGTCCCAGGGTACTTACCTCTTTTCAGGTTGATCCCCTTAAAATTTCGGAGAAAGCCCTAAATTCGATTCCTTCAACCACGAAGCACTCACCAAATTTCAAATCCCTATGTCAGTTTGCTTAAAAGTTACAGGAGTGATCCCGAACGTTCAGACCACCCTGTATAACACGCCCCACATTTCCTCATTTGGAGGTTCCGGGAATGTGTCTGCTAAATTTGCACCGAACGAGAGACAGTAACGGTTTCAAATAACTTACTGATCTTTAATTCCGCAATTTCGGCGACCTTAAATGTCGACCTTTCCAAAGTCATTTACAACCCTTGCGCGGGGCAAAATTTCAGGAAGAGTTTAATTTGTATTTTCAGGAATCGGGCATGTAACGTCTCACCATTTTCCCGGGGCTCCTGGATGTCAGATCGAATCTTGGTCGAATGAGCTGTGTAAATTTACATAATCAAGAAATTCTTGGAAAATGACAGAACATTGTAAACAGCTTGTTGAGCTCGTGCAATGGTTAATGTGGCTGGAATAATAAGTTTTTAGGTTTAATTATTTCGGACTTACTTTTACTTCGAATTTACTTCATCCGATGATTCAAATGCATGCGCTTTGTCTACGGAAGAAGATTAGAGAAGTAGTCTGAAGTAAGGAGCGTGAAATTCTTTCTTAGTTTAAAATTATTTTACTGGATTTTCCTAAAAAGCGGTAACTTTTTCACGTCCATATTTCCCCTAATTGCATTTAATAAAAAATTAGAATCAGTAGCATTGGACTCCTGAACTCACATAGGTACACATTCAACTTCAAATTTTACCTCTCTATCGACTTTTCATTATCATCTTCTTCATGTTTCTCGCCCTCCTTTCTTTTTCACATAGTATTTCTTCTTCATCTTCTCCACTTGTTTGTCACTTTCTTCCTCTACCCCTGCTCTCTCATGTCGGCACGCTCGGAATTTTACTAAAATTTTCGGTTATCTCGTCGTTTCCCAGACGAAGTAACGTAACTGCATTGCAAGGTTGCAAAATCGACTGAAACAATTCAAATTTTCACAAGAATGTACCTGCTAAATGTTTATCAAATTTTTGTTTTGATTTTTCTTTAGAGATCAGAGGAAAAAATAGAGTTTCAGTCGGAAATGCTCAAGATTCTCCTGGTTAAAAATGCAATTTGCAAGGGAAAATTTGGCAACATTGAAATGTAGTTACGTTCTTTTGTGAGTGAATCAACTATTTGAACCAAAGTTCGGTTTTTATGACGAAAAACTTCGGTTAGCCCGTGGACCAAAATCTTAGTGCGCCAAATGAATCGAATTTCAATACCATCAGCAGTTTTTCCTCCGCGCAATACTTTCCCTACACCTATCTTAAGGATTAAAATACGTATAGGGAATTAGCACTGCATTTTGCAATCAGGAACTACAATTTCTGGCTCATTCGGAGAAACACTTGTCTGTACAGGGAAACTAATAGTACATACGTTGTTTCTAAACTTACCCGGAAATGGTACTTCCTAATTCCAAAAAGCAATCCTTTTATAAATATTGATTTAATGTTATCCAAATGGGCCTGTTGCACAATTCGTTTCATTGCTTGTATTGAAAGAAGTAAGGAACCTGATACCACAGGACTTTTTCCTGGAGTTTTTTGATTACTGGAAACCCCCAAAAAATCAACCTAAAAACGCCCCAAAATTCAGATTTTCAAAACGGTCACTTTAACGCGGTCACTTTCACCTAAACCTGCTCTCTTCATTGTTTACAATGTATTTCTTCATGAGGAATTGGCATCCACCAGCCATCTTGATAAAGATACTAGGTTTTTCATGTACTTGTGACGTCACAAGTATACCGGATCCGTTCCTGCGTAAAAGTGACCTTTTTGAATGGGTCGGTTCCTGAAATAGCTTTTTTTGAGTTTTGGAGGTGGTTTCAAGATTTTTTAATAGCGCCACCGTTCTTTCACTAAAATTGGCCATTGGAATCAGTTGTCCATTCGCAAAGCCCCGCGCCTCACTAGAGCACCAGTATACGGGAGAGTATTGCCATCTCTGTGCCGCTCTCTGATTGGTTCATCAGTTTTAGGCTATCATGGAGCTCCAAAGTTGGACCAATGTAAACAAACCCGACTCAGAGGAATACGTATTATCGGCAGAGGAATGAATGATAATCACACTCAAAGGTTAATTTTCGGAAAAAATATCCATTAAAGGTCGATTCGAACTCAATTCAGAAATTGATCCAAAAAAAATAAAAATAAAAAAAAAAAAAAAAAAAAATTCTATCACATCCAGAGTCACGTCTAGAACTTTGTAAACTTTGTCGCCATTTTGTTCGTTTACATTGGGCCAAACTAGGAGCGGAGGGCCGGAGGGGCTGGGGTTTTCCACATTGGTCCAAATTTGGGACTCCATGATAGACGACAAATCAGAGAGCGGCACGCTCTTTCTGTAGTAAAAGGAATGAGATGGAAATACTCTTCTGTATACAAGTACTCTACTCCTTACAATAGGCCCACTATCTTAATAACATCAAATCGATAAACGGAACAGCGTCTTTACGGAATGGGTCAACTTGCAGAGTGTTTAAACGGCGATAAATTGGAGGTGCGTGCGGTCTGATCGGAGCGTGAGCCTTTCGCCTTTGGGACGGCTCCTTATGAAACACAAGCGAGCGGAGGGGAAGAAACACAGGAAGCGGAAAAGAGGGACTTGGGCGGCGGTTCCGGGCGCAGGCGGTAGCGCGGGAAATCGCGGCGGGTTTCCGGCGGTGACGTCATCGGAGCCGTGGATGCGGTCGCGGTCGGCGCGGGCTCGGAGATGTCCCGGAGCCAGGAGCAGGAGCCAGGAGCGCCATGAGTGAGCTCCAGGAGCAGCGGGAAAGGCTCCACCTCAAGTTGCAGAGCCCGCTCTCGACCGCCGCTCCGCCGCCGCCGTCGCCGCCCCCGCCCGCCCACGCCAACCTCGCCTCCCCCCTCTCCCTACGCTCCGCTTCGCCCAAGCTCGAGGACTGCCCCTACACCGCCTATTTCTCCAAGGTGAGATATTTCTTTTCACCAAAATTCATGTTGATAGAGTGTTTAAAGTTTCAAAGGGATTTGGGACAATTTTTAATTTATCCCAGATTTTAGTGAACTTTTTAAGAAAATATAGGAGCGGAAACTTTCATATTTCACCGCCCATTTTTCCAAGGTGAGATATTTCTTTTGACCAAAAGTCATGTTGATAGAGTGTTTAAAGTTTCAAAGGGATTTGGGACGGTTTTTACTTTATCACAGATTTTAGTAGACTTTTTAGGAAAATATAGGGACGTGAATTTTCCTATTTCACCGCCTGTTTCCTCAAGGTGAGATACTCTTCTAAACCGGAATTCATGTTGATAGAGTGTTTAAAGTTTCAAAGGGATCTGAGACAGTTTTTACTTTATCACAAATTTTAGTAGACTTTTTAGGAAAATATAGGGACGTGAATTTTCCTATTTCCTCGCCTATTTCTCCAAGGTGAGATTTTTCTTTTGACCAAAATTCATGTTTATAGAATGTTTAAAGTTTCAAAGGGATTTGGGACAATTTTTAATTAATCCCAGATTTTAGTGGACTTTTTAGGAAAATATAGGGACGTGAATTTTCCTATTTCACCGCCTATTTCTCCAAGGTGAGATATTTCTTTTGACCAAAAGTCATGTTGATGGAGTGTTTAAAGTTTCAAAGGGATTTGAGACAGTTTTTAATTTATCGCAAATTTTAGTAGACTTTTTAGGAAAATATAGGGACGTGAATTTTCCTATTTCCTCGCCTATTTCTCCAAGGTGAGATATTTCTTTTGACCAAAATTCATGTTGATAGAATGTTTAAAGTTTCAAAGGGATTTGGGACAATTTTTAATCTATAAAAGATTTTGGTGGACCTTTTAGGAAAATATAGGGACGTGAATTTTCCTATTTCACCGCCTATTTCTCCAAGGTGAAATACTTCTCCCAACCAAAATTCATGTTGAATAATGTTGATAGAATTTTTCAAAGTTTCAAAGGAATTTGAGACAGTTTTTAATTTATCAAAGATTTTGGTGGACGTTTAAGGAAAATATAGGGACGTGAATTTTCCTATTTCACCGCCTATTTCTTCAAGGTGAGATACTCTTTTAAACCGAAATTCATGGTGATGGAATTTTTTAAAGTTTTAAAGGGCTTTGGGACAGTTGTTAATTTGGACTGCTTTAAGTAGAAAGGAAGCAAGCCACATCAGCTATTGCCAAATTAAATTAGGCAATTTAATCTTTTCCATGAAAACGGTTGTGCGGATTTTAGTGCAAATTTCAGTGAATTTTCTCAATATTACGAGGCAAATTCCTTAAAATTTTCAAAGGAATCCGCTCAAACACTCTCTCGTAAAAATTTAAATTGCCCAGTTAAATTTGGCAGTAGCTGATGTGGCTTGGTTCCTTTCTGTTAAATGCGGTCCAATTTATGACAGATTTTAATGGACTTTTTAAGACAATATAGGAGCGTGAATTTATCTTTTTTCTTAAAAAAAAATTAGGGAGCTTCAGACCTCGTGGCATTTCAAAACGTTGAGAAGATTTACAGATTAATGAAATTAGCATTTCTTTTTTAAGTGTATGCTGTATAGTTTACTGGTTTTCGTTGGTTTTTCGGGAGGAAGATCTAGCAAATTTGTCGACAGAATTTTTTTAGAATTTTTTATTCGTTTATTTTAATGAAGATGCTAAGATTTGTGAGAACACTTCAGCATTTCTGCAGGATTTGTTTTCATTTTGGGGGATTTAGCTGTTTCAGGTTATTTCGAGGGAACTAGGAACTTTTGGGAATCCGTTATCATTCGAGATTTAAGGATTTTATGAAATTTCTGGCCTTATGAGAGATTTATATATTTTAGTGAATTTTTGAAAGAGGCTCGTATTTTCGTGAGAATGGCAAGATTTTTGTGGGGATTGAAACTGTTGAGGAATTCGGGGATTCTTGGGGAACTTAATTAAGGTCTTTTAAGCATTCAGGGACGGGAATATTTGACGATGTATGTCGATTTTCAAGAGATTCGCATGAGGTGATTCACAAAAAAAAAAAAAAAAAAAAAAAAAAAAAAAAAAAAAAAAAAACCCGAGAAAATAATCTTTCTATAAGTCTGAGTTTTCCCTCTATTTTGCCATTATGTTGTCCGTGGACTATGTATTCTCAGAGCACCAGAGAAATTTCCATCGTTTCTATAAAATAATATCCTGCTTGAGAGTTGCCCTCACCAGCAACTGACCGTCTGTCATCAGCAGGAATATCTCACCCTTGTCCCTGCAAGTGCGGGCTCGGCTATTATTATCATTGAAGAAATGAAGGCTTTGAGAAATGCGTGCATTTCTAGCGCTCGATCTCCCGCCGCTTCTAAAAAAGAATGCGTCTGTTTGGAGCGTATATGATTGTTCCCTTGTTCGGACGGAAAAAATTAAATTGCTGATTTAACAAGTAAATTGCTAAAAAAAACCACCTCCGTGGTTAAATTAGCGTACACTAGTGGTTAAAGTAGCATTTTTGTGTTGTGAAATCTACGTTGAAATATTGCAGTCACTTTTTTTTAGCAATTTAATTGATCAATCAGCAATTTAATTTTTTCCGTGATCTGCTGAAAATTAATTTGTCTTTAATATTAAATAAGTGGCACGGAGATTGCAAAAATAGCCGAGTTGTGGAGATTGTGATGAGGCTATGGCTAATCATTTTTTATGAAGGTTTGCTCTCAATATAAGTACTGAAAATAAATTTTCCTACAAAAATTACCTATACAAATGCAAGTTGGAGTTAATTGTATTTCTAATATAATTGAGGTTGAAGTTACTTCGAGTAAAACTCACCTAGGGACGTAGAATGCAAAAAGAGAATAACGAGAACACAACCTTTGATTTTTTGTATCAAAGTTAGAGCATGACGTTCATTTTACGAGTATCATACGTTTCCGTCTGATTTTTTTTTTTTTTTTTTTTTTTTTGTATACCGGTAGTTCTTGTTTTTCTTGAAAGCACATAAAAAAGACACCTAACACCTCACTCGGAAATTCGTAATACCTTCAAGTGTTAGCACACACTCTATCAAGAGTACACGAATTATTGCGTACTAAAAAATTATTATCTAAAATCAAAATCTGCTTAATTGTGCAGAATAAGATGTATGTACAATTGTACACAGTAATCTACCACTCGATACAAATTCTAGGAATGATCTGAGCACTCGTCATTTTTTTCGTTTCTCTTTTTGTATCATATTACCTTTTCTATTTTCTTTATATTTTTTTTCTACTTTACTTGATTTCTACTGACAGTATACACAAGGTCTTTTTTGGGTGTAGCTAGAAATATTCTTCACTGTAGCGTCGGAAATAAGGCGTATCGTATCGTATGGTGTAAACGTATTGACATAGCTCGCACTGTGAGCGTAGCGACTTGAGGTTTAGTCCAGTCAATCTAGCTTTTTACCTCGGACAAATTAGCACAAACTTTTCCTTTGGTATATAGGGTCTCTAGGTACCCAATAAGACAGAAAAAAAAGTTTACCAAAAAATTCCACCGGGAAAGTGGTCAAATCGCAGTTTTTCAAAATGGCGGCTTACGGCAATTTTCAAAGAGGACGTACAAACGGATTTCCCTTTATAACTCAAAAATAATGCGTCAAACCAAAAAAATTTGGCATTAGTTTGAAAGATCATAAAATTTTGATTAAGAATCATATACAAAACTTAGGCTTTTCTCATTTTTTTCTTTCCGAATTTTAATATTTAAAAACAACAACCGGCAAAATCTGCTGAAAATTCACGATTTCTCGCGTTCTTGACCAATTTTAGGTCAACATAATTAATTTAAGGTTAAAAACAACGGCACCACTGAAAAGTACGCTAAATTTTACATAAGTATACCCATTCATTTTACCTTTTCATCTTATATGACCTCATTGTGAGACGAATCATTCAAAAGCATGAAGTCAATATTCAACTACAAATTCAGCTGTTTTTTTCCGTTTCCAGCGCTTTTGATCAATTATTTTTCGACAAAAGTATAACTTATATATACTTTTTAGAAAGGTAATGAAATTTGCAAGACAAATAACACCCTGGTTCTCATTTAAATTTTACAACATGTACCTGAAAAGCGTGTTTAAGGGAATTACGCTAAAAACTGATTTCTCTAGAAATTTCAGAATTTCAACGATTTTCGGCTTTTTGACAGCTGGAAACTGAGGATCTGATTCAACGACGGTAATCATCGTTTAGAGCATACAATTTCCAACAAATTGCATACCTGAAATTACTGGTTTGAATTTTTTAAAGAGGGTTAGATATGGCGTTAAAGTTGTCTATTGGAAAATCCGGCTGCTCGGTTACGAACCACTTTCTTAACATATACTCAAAATGTTTAAGTTTAGTAATTTTTGTTTGAAGTAAATTTTATGGTACCAATGTAATAGCACATGGAAGTTAAAAAAATATCCATGAATAAATTTTTTAAGGTATTTAAGTGTACTTAGAAGCCAATTTTTAAGACGGTGAAAATTTACAAATTATTGAATAATAAGGCTTTTTCTCAGATTTTTGTGGTTTTTCATGGCTGCAAACAATTTTTTTCATCAAACCATGGTAATCATCAAAAAGCTGATAAAATTTTATGTAAGAAATGTACCTTTATTTGAATTTTGGCGTCTCTCGTGAAAATGCGGAGGCAATGTTGAAAAAAATTGCAATTTGCCCGAAAAAAATTTTCCCGCGATTTTTCTTGTTTTTTACGTGTTAAAAGGAGTCTAAGAAAAAAAACAAGGTAAGAAATGAAAAGTTCATAAAATTTTCTATAACTTAGGGCTAGTGAAGTTTGCCGTAAAGTCTTTTTGAGGGGTCCTAGCACTGAATTTTGGTTTAAAAAAAGTTAAAAAAAATTGATGAAATTTAATTTTTTAGTTATTTTCGAGATTTTATCGCTTTAAAATGAGCTTTAAAGTTAAAATGAATGATGTAACTGAAAAGTACGTTAAATTTCGGTCTAGAAAAGTGTGTTCAACATCCTTTCAAGTAATTATATTTGCCGGTAGGATAATTTCTTCTGGGATCAAAACTGACGCTTTTCTGAAAAAAGTCCATTTTTAGCTCCATTTTTCTAATTTTTAAGCATTTTAGAGGGGTCTGATCAAAAAACCACTGTAACCACGTGAAAGTACATAAAATTTACAATAAGATTAGGTACCTTGTTTCAAAAATTTCGATATTTTTTGTGTTTGACACGGCTTTATTTAAAATTGTCAAAAATGGCAATATTTACAGAAAGTTGATTTTCTATGCTAAGCACCATCCCTTTATTGGATTGGGTTGTATAATGAAGGCAGCTCGGGGAGCGGGTCTTTTTGCGTTGGAGGAATCAATACTAAAACTAATAATTATAATAAATTCAATACAACATTGAAAGTTTGGAACCTTTGGGCGGTCAACTCTAGCGAAAGCGCAAATAAGGATTAAAACGCGAGTACAGGTACGCGGGAAGGGGATGTCAACAGGGGAGACGGGTAGCACCTGTGCTTTAGGTGACGTAACACAGGCTTGTGTGACTTGATGCCCGGCTTTTCTTTAGAATGAAAAGTTCATTAATTGAAAGTTTACCGACCTGCGCAAGTGCGCAAAAGGATGCGATACATTAAGGTGCAGCTGCAAGAAAATAGGCTTGTTATGCTCAAATCTTTGCGAAAATTGTCGGGAGGTAGGATGCCAAAATACCGAGGAAGAAGCTTCCTTTAGCGGCGATGAGTCGGATATTGAATAAAAGTATTTTAGAGACAAAAATATTAAAAATCATTTTATACAAAAAGTTAAAGGGAATAAATTAATCAAGTAAAGAAATTATGAAATGTAAGTAAATAATAAGAAAAGTAATAAAAACATGAACCTTCAATTACCCTCGGAATCTTGTCAGCCGAATACACGACAATTTATACAATCAAATATTCTTTAGCTTGCCATAGACCAAATAAAAATTTAGTTGATATTTTATTTCATTACTCACCTTTATATTTCTCAATTTGTGTCAATTAAATATTCGACGTTACTGAAAAAATTGCATTTTCACATTTATATCCTCAATTGGGCGGGGGGGAGGGAGGGGCTTGAAGGACAAGGCGCATAAGTGCAGTTTTCGCTATTTCGACAAAAACGTGTTAAAAGTTCATAAATTACATGAAGCCTCATGGCGGAGAGGAAGTTCCAACTCACATGTTGATGCTTAAAAATTGGATTTTATCAGTGAATTTTTCACAGAATTTATTTCAAACCTAGATTTAGTTGAATACACTAATATGTCGATTTTTTCGAAAACTGCACTTATGCGCCTTTTCCTTAAGCCTCTCAATTACTTTTTTACCCTTTCTTATTAACTTTTTATGTCATCAAACCGAAACCGACAAACTTTGGTAAAAATACCGGGTAATACTAAGTTCCTTGAAAATAAGTCGATAAACAGGTATGTTACAAATTAAGGCCGCCATCTTTTTTCCGCCATCTTCTTGCCGACATCTTGAATTTTGATTTTGACTACAATTAATATCAAATTCAAAATGTACAGGTCAAAATACCAGGGTATACTGAGTTTCATGAAAATCCGGCGATAAACAAGTAGTTTCCAAATTATGGGCGCCATCTTTAATTTTTAAAAATTATGGCCACCACCTTCTTCCCGCCATCTTTGATTTCAATTCTGGTTAGAACCAACACCGAATTCAAATTCTCTAGGTCAAAATACAGGGTTTTACTAAGTTTCATGCAAATCAGTCGATAAACAGGTATCTAACAAATTACTGCCGCCATCTTCTTTTCCGCCATCTTGAATTTTGATTCAGACTGAAAGTAACGTCAAATTCGAATTTCCTAGGTCGATATACTGGGATACACCAAATTTCATGAAAATCTGCCGACAAATAGATGTTTTGCAGTTTTTTTCTTAGAATCTTTAACTGCGATAGTCTAAACGGTGAACGAATCAGATAAGCCCCCCCCCCCCCCCCCCGGGGTCCACCATCCCTCTAAGTGCTTCTCCCTTTACTATGTACCATGGCTATCAAATTAATAACAAAATTTATTTCAAAAATAGTCGAATATTCGGGAAAAAGGTTCACACTGATCGAAATTCCAGCCAAAATTTACAAAAAGTAAAAAATGTCAAATTTGACACCATTCCATAAAGGCCCTATAAAGGTCTTTAACCTTCAGTTAAATTTTGATGTAATATGTGTTTTCAAAAGAACATTTCATGCTCTTTCCAATGGTACCAACAGTTTTGAGAGAAAAAATTCTTCCATTGCTGTATCTTAAAAGTTACAAACCAAACTTGAAATTTCAAGAAAATTCTAGTCTTTTTTTTCGGTGTCTGACCTCGTAGCTCGGCACCAACAAGTCAAAATTAAAAAAACTAATATGTATTCGTGAGCAGAATTTTATACTCTAAAAAAACGACAGGAATGATTTTTTTCACTGGATGCACTAGAATCACGCAAAATCGGGAAAACGGTGCCGAAGTCAACAATCAATTTATCCGTTATTTCAGACGGCCGCCATTTTGTCATACGCAATTTTGACTGTGTTCCCGAGGGGGGCTAATGGTAAACTTTTTTTGGGGGGCTCTAGACATGTTTTGGAGCGCTTTAAAACACAAGAGAAGTTTGTGCTAATTTGTCCGAGGTTAGACCCTTTTTTTGGCTAGATTGACTGGACTAGTTACAAGTTTTGCGTTTAAAAATTTAAAGAATAGTGGTAAAAATAAATTTTGGCAGTAAAAACAAATATTTGTACTATTAAAAGCGTAAGAAATAATTAGAAATTGAAAATCTGGAAAAAAAATTTAGTGACAGCGGTGGGATTCGAACCCACGCCCTTGCGGACTGGTGCCTAAAACCAGCGCCTTAGACCACTCGGCCACGCTGCCCAGATGAGAGCCGGGCCGGAAATTTGGCTACTTAAGCCGGATGGTGTTTCAATCGAATCGATCTTGACATTTATGTGATTTATAAGAGCCTTAGAACTCTAAAATTTCGATATATCGAAATTCCGATTTTTTCCCTTGCTTCTCTGAAGTGAACTTACCTTTAGATAGCAAATGTCACCGCAGTTTTAGAGTTTGTAGAGCACGTAATACAATGAAACAATATGCACAATACACCCTTCTAAAAGTTTTGGTTAGCAGAACCAAATTTTGATATTGTCGAGGTGATGAGAGAGGAGAGAGTAGAAGTGCCGCACATGGTGCGCCTTCAATTAATTGGATATGCTTCAGGCGGAGCACCGCGCGACGCTTGGTCAGGTTCAACGACTTCGCATTATGATCACGCCGTATACGAGTTCCGCTTGTTAAAGTATGGTTTTATGAGGCTGCAAGCTGAGTTAAAGTGTTTCAAAATTTCCGATTGTGCTTTAAATATTCTCCTCTCCCCCCTTTTAAAATAACCATTAAATGAATACTCTATTTTATACTGACATTTGATATCATCTGACCTTGTCTTTATATCGAAATTTTTCGGGAATATTTCTTTGATAAGTAAGGTAGAGGGCAATGCAAAATCTCACTCCAAATCGATGTCCTCAAATAGTTTTTTCTCATAAACCATTCAATTTGAAATAATTTTTAAGCTCAATGTAAGATTATGAAGATATAACAATAAGACCTGAAATTCCTTCTCATGGATGCTGAAGTTGACTGTTGTTATCACTGTGGAATCGTCAAAAATTTCGACTGCGTTTATTCCTTTTCCGATTTATATTTTTCGTTATGAAACCAAGACATCGTCTCATAAAGTTAATGTTTTAAACTTTTTGAGTGTTCTTTGCAATGAATGGTGCAACATTGATGCCACTAAGGTTTGATGTATGTCTTCATTTTGTTGAAATTCTCACCTTCAGTCCCAGTTATCCTGACTTCTTTGCGATCGAACCGTTCAGTTCGAAAATTTCAAAAATGTGTCTCATTCCAGAGACACGGTTTCTAAGGTAAAACTATTTTACTTATAATTTTTTTAAATTAAATTTTCTTTAATTTTATATAAGAAGGAGGAGGAGTAAAGGGCGAAGAAAAGACAATCGATAAGGTTAATATCGACCGTTAATATCAAAATCGATCCATCGTTTGAAAATTCAGTCTCTATGTGATACCTACTTTCACGACGAACGCAAACTTTGGTACCACTGTCTATTGGTCTCTCTGATAAATTTTGACAGAAGACACCAGAATTTTTTTTATATCATTGAAAACTATCGGTGCCACCTTTTCGTGTTTTTTTTTAAATTTCATTTATTTATTTTTTATTTTTTATTTTTTTTTTGCAATTTTTTACTCTCAGAGTCGGGTCGTTTTCGACTAAAACAATTTCATCGCAGTTGGATACTCCGTCATCCTTGCCCTAATGCACGAATTTTCACCACCCAGGAGGGTATTCACCTTTTTTGAATATATGTTTTTTGTGAAATTTTTCTTACTTCCGAGAAAAACAGTCGTCGGTCTGGGCTTGCTGTTTCGTTTGAAGTTCGGCGGTTGCGAATAGGCTGGATCTCAGTGACGGAATCGTGGGATATGAACTTTTAACTTTTTGCCATCAACTTTCCGTGCCGAGGGATATGAGATGGCATATCGGCCCATCGCGTGGAGCGTACTCTTACTCTAGAACCTAAATTGAACGTATTTGAATAAAAAAGAACTACCTCCATTCTGACATGGGCCATGTCATCCGTGTATTTTCGTGGGTCTGAGGGCTCATGTTCCACCAAAGATAGTTTATTTTTTTTGCATTTAAATACGGCCAATTCAGCCGTGCTTTGGGTGTTTCTCAGCGACGCACTTGTGAAATGAAAACATGATTCGAATCAACGGGTTATTAATTTATGCAACATCTCTATTGTGTTTCGATCGGTAAAGCCGTGGGGTCACGTATCTCGAGCACGGAATTTCATAATCGTTGCTCCTGTATCATTTTTATTGCACAAGAATCGCCAAATTTTTGCATAAAATTTTCAGAATTCTCAAGGGGGCAGAGAAATCACGAGTAATTTTGTGCAATGATGATGATCTTCCAACCCTAAAAAAAGTAGTGTGACAGGAAGCCAGATAGTAAGTTGTCTCGAATCCAAGTGCGTCTTTTGGTAATTTTGCATTGATCGAGATGGGTGATAAAACTACAAAAACCGTTAACTACAATATGTTGTTTTAATTTTGGCACATTTTTATAATAATGTAAAAAAAGAGGGGAAAAGTGTTCAAAACATAGAACTTTTACATTGCTTGTCGAATTGAGAAAGGAGCAGAGGAAAATTAAACAATTGGTAAGCGGCATATTGCTAAGACTGCGAACAAGAATTTAGAAACAATTTTCAAACAAAAAGTTCATGGAACAAAGGCACATAGTATGTTTTTTTTCTTCTTTTCTTCTTTTTTTTTTTCTTACAGTAAGTACCATGATGTTAAATCATACCAACCAATGAGTTCTGTATTTTGAATCCCTAAAACAACTAATCAACGTTGAGGCTCGCACCTTGATAGCCGAGGGATATTTTCAAAGTCGACTGCATTGTTTTTCATCCGCTTAATATGTACGAGGTAAAACAATCGATTCTAGGTGAGGCCAGTCTGCTTAACCGAGGATCGATATAAAGTAATGGGTCTCGATGGAGGAAACCCAGTGTTGCCAATTTGCGAGAATAGCCAAAATTACACTAGACTGTATTGAATAATTGTGGTTTTATAGTCTGATTTGGACGTATTTCTGCCAGACGGAACTTTGTGCATTATGACGTGAGCCCTGTTATGCATATATTCTTATGGGTCTCAGGGCTCATGTCTTAATGCACTTAGTTCTTTTTGGCAGAAATACGTCCATTTATAATGGTAGAATTATCACCGCGCCTTAAGTGTTGGGGTTATAAATGAAAGTAGTAGTGCGCACTCCTCATGTTTGAAAGCGATGCCTTACCGATTCCGTGAGAACCGCGTATCAATGAGGGGCTTACCTGGGAGTTACGTTGTTTCTACATGATATAACAGAGCTCTCTTCAGCACGTGTAGGAACTTTTAACACTTTTAATGGCAAATTGGTGGCGGTCTCCTCCAAACGTGAAAGCAGAGACTCGTGTTCACACACGGCTGAAAAATAAAATCACGTAACTCATCTCCACCAACAATCGGTATGCATTTATGACAACGCGTACAACAGAAAATCAACGGTTGTTATTAGTGAAGTGAGGTAGAGGATAGTGCCAATGAAAAACGACGTATGAACATTTGGGAGTTGCCAAATCCTCCATGATAAAATACAATTTTTTGGAAAACATGTATAATTTTTACTTTGCATTCGTCTGAAATTTTAATGAACAATTATTAAGAAACTAAATGTAATTAATGAAATTATTAGGAATAGTGGATCATCGTAAAAACAAACGCCTGCTCGGAACACACCCACAAGATGGATTCTTATCCAACAGGGAAAGATTACATTAACGCATCATCAGTTTGCCTTCAATTTTTAGTGTAGGCACCACGAGCTCCTACGCGGTCGAATAGTGGTCTCATTTTGAAAGGGCACGCTCGTTCACTCGACACGTTCGTTCCAAATAAAACCCTCTTCCTAAGCGGGAAGAGTTCACTTTAACGCTATGTCAGTTTGCCTATCTAAACCGTTTAATTTTGTGTTCTTGTAACTTATCAATGACCAACAAAAGATGAGGAAAACATTAAAAACAATTCGCGTCTGTTTTTCAGCCAAGAGTGTTGTTGTGAAACAAACCAAAAGATAGGTACAAGAAACATTGAAAAATGTTGAACGATTTTAAAGAATAGGGCAAGAAAAATCCGTTAATATTTCGTTAGCCCCGCCTGATCAAGGTCTTGAAAATTCATTTTTATTTGCCTTTTTTTAGCCTTCAGTGGTTCATGAGGCTTTCTTCGAGAAACCTATTTCCTGTGCTTTATAAAAACCAAAACTAGGCCTTAAATGATGTTTGGAGCAGGATTTATCAATTTTTACATTTAACCTCCTTTTGATTTTCCTGAAATTTTCATCAAAATTTTTCTTCTTTTTTGTTTCAGGATACACGAACTCATGTTGTGGAGGAACTTCTAGAGACTGAAAAGTCCTACGTTGACTCGTTACAAACGCTAATTAACGTAAGTACCCAAGTGTCCTCTGCTTTGGCGCACTTTCAATGCTATCAGAAATAAGATTTGACAAAAAATAAAAAAAAAAAAACAGTTTGAAGGGAGAATTAAATTAAATTGCTAGGCAAACAAATGTTCATTTGATCCTTCGGATAGATTTACAGTTCCATAGGCAGCTGTTTGCGAATGGAAGCCATCTCTCTTGAGAAAGAAGAGGTGTGCTCGTTGAACGTGGTTGGCAAAATTTCAAATTTATTTTCATAAAGATACATGTCTGTGTCAAAACTTTAATTTAAATGATTTATTGGTTATTTTTCTGGAAAGGTAGGTTAGGGTGGGACTTATTTTTTTAAATCGACAAAACCAAATGTTGCACGGTCTTAAATGGTTCTATGTGATAAAAAAACACGGTAGCCAAGAGGATTTTGAGAAAAAAAAATTTTAACCCGGCGCGCACAGAGCCTAAACATCGAGATTTTTCCGGTTTTTTTGGCATTTTCGCCGTATATTTTTGAGATTTTTGCCAGCAACACGGATTTGACGCTAGATGTCCAAAAATTGGTACAAACCTAGCACATACCTTGCAGATTAAGGGAAAATTTTTGTTTTTCTCCTAGGTCACTCTCAGTTCGCTTGGTAATGCCGAAACCCTCCGCTCGGCAGCTCTAAAAATCGAAATTTCGCCGTTTTTTAACGTATAATGAACTTTTTGAGCAACCTATAATGGTAGTAAAAATCCGAAAATTTGTGGAAAGCAAGTCCATACCATCAATATGGAAGGACAAATGTCAGAAAACTCCTACGTCTTTTATTTTCTGCCAAGCTATGCCCATAATGGTGGAAAACTTGTCAAAAATAGCTCAATTTTGACCGTTTTTTCGCGTTCGAAAATTTATTGGACACCCTGTAATGACAATGAGGGTCCGAAAATTTGTGGAAAGTAAGTTCATACCATCTGTATGAAATAAAAAATTTTACTTGGTTCATACGTCTTATATCCTTCGTCCTGCGATACCCGAAATGGCAGCGAAAACGTCAAAAATACCTCAAATTGGCCGTTTTTTGATAATTTTTTGGAACACCTTGTAGTGGCAGTGGAGGCCCGAGAATTTGTGCAAAGTAAGTTCATACCCTCCGCAAGGGATAAAAAAATCTACTTGGTTCCTATGTCTTACATTCCTCGTTGTGCGGTGCCCGCAATCACTTCGAAAACGTCAAAAATACCTCAATTCGGCCGTTTCTTCAATGGCGAAATTTATTAGACACCCTGTAATGACACTGGAAATTCGAAAATTGGGGGAAAGCAAGTCCATACCACCAGTATACAAGGGCAAATTTCAAAAGGTCCATAGATGTTTGATTCTTGGTCGCACGGTGTCTTGAGATACACAAAAATCGTGAAAAATACCTCCATTTTGACCGGTCTTTCGCTATTAAAATTTAATAAACACCCTGTAACGGCAACAGAGGTCGAAAACTTTGCTGAAAGTAAGATCATTCCATCTTCATGCGATAAAAACTTCTACTTCGTCCCTATGTCATGCATTCTTCGTTGTGCGCGGTGCCCGCAATCGCATCGGAAACGTCAAATATATCTGAATTCGGTCAATTTTTCGTGTGTGAAATTTTTTCGGCACCCTGTTATGACATCAGCGACTCTTAAAAGTGCCAAGTAAAATATACGTTGTATATACATCTGAAAGGAACGGCAATTTTTCAAAGACCCTTAAATTTATAATTGTTGTCGCTAGACGCCCTGAAGTGAGGCGAAATTTTCGAATATACCTAAATTTATCCATTCCTTTCTTTCAACACTAGCTTCTTACATAGTTTTGGACCTCCGCTGTCAGTACAGGGTGTCTGCAAAAATAATTCGGTAAAAAAAATTGACCGAATTCAGATATATTTGACGTTTCCGATGCGATTGCGGGCACCGCGCACAACGAAGAATGCATGACATAGGGACAAAGTAGAAGTTTTTATTGCATGAAGATGGAATGATCTTACTTTCAGCAAAGTTTTCGACCTCTGTTGCCGTTACAGGGTGTTTATTAAATTTTAATAGCGAAAGACCGGTCAAAATGGAGGTATTTTTCACGATTTTTGTGTATCTCAAGACACCGTGCGACCAAGAATCAAACATCTATGGACCTTTTGAAATTTGCCCTTGTATACTGGTGGTATGGACTTGCTTTCCCCCAATTTTCGAATTTCCAGTGTCATTACAGGGTGTCTAATAAATTTCGCCATTGAAGAAACGGCCGAATTGAGGTATTTTTGACGTTTTCGAAGTGATTGCGGGCACCGCACAACGAGGAATGTAAGACATAGGAACCAAGTAGATTTTTTTATCCCTTGCGGAGGGTATGAACTTACTTTGCACAAATTCTCGGGCCTCCACTGCCACTACAAGGTGTTCCAAAAAATTATCAAAAAACGGCCAATTTGAGGTATTTTTGACGTTTTCGCTGCCATTTCGGGTATCGCAGGACGAAGGATATAAGACGTATGAACCAAGTAAAATTTTTTATTTCATACAGATGGTATGAACTTACTTTCCACAAATTTTCGGACCCTCATTGTCATTACAGGGTGTCCAATAAATTTTCGAACGCGAAAAAACGGTCAAAATTGAGCTATTTTTGACAAGTTTTCCACCATTATGGGCATAGCTTGGCAGAAAATAAAAGACGTAGGAGTTTTCTGACATTTGTCCTTCCATATTGATGGTATGGACTTGCTTTCCACAAATTTTCGGATTTTTACTACCATTATAGGTTGCTCAAAAAGTTCATTATACGTTAAAAAACGGCGAAATTTCGATTTTTAGAGCTGCCGAGCGGAGGGTTTCGGCATTACCAAGCGAACTGAGAGTGACCTAGGAGAAAAACAAAAATTTTCCCTTAATCTGCAAGGTATGTGCTAGGTTTGTACCAATTTTTGGACATCTAGCGTCAAATCCGTGTTGCTGGCAAAAATCTCAAAAATATACGGCGAAAATGCCAAAAAAACCGGAAAAATCTCGATGTTTAGGCTCTGTGCGCGCCGGGTTAAAATTTTTTTTTCTCAAAATCCTCTTGGCTACCGTGTTTTTTTATCACATAGAACCATTTAAGACCGTGCAACATTTGGTTTTGTCGATTTAAAAAAATAAGTCCCACCCTAAGGTAGGTGCTTCGAGGAGGGTAAAGTTGATGTAAAATTATAATTTTTTTAGAGTTTTTTTGCCAGTTGGTTATTTTTTGTACATTTGGAAGAAAGCTAAATTAGGTAAATCACAAAGAAACTGAAGAGTCAGTCGGTATGATTACGTAAGAGTGAAACGTAATTCATAGAGTGATAATGAAAAAAGCGCGAATTGATTTAAATAGTTCCCTATGAACGTCTCCGCGATACGCACTTTTTATTTTGGAAGCAGGCAGACAGTCATTTGTCTCTCAGATGCGAAAAGTCAAAGTTCATGAAATGCGTAACGCTCAAGGGAAGGAGGTTTAGTCCGAGCCCGCGTTACGGATGCTGGTATGGAGGAGGAGGTGTTCAAGGCTAACTCTAGAATGGGCACGTTGCGTTGCGCAGATTTTTCGAAAACGTAAGATGAAAAATCAACATCGAAATTATTCATCCAACATTCATTACAGAACGCTAGTTTGAGGAGAGGGTTGAAAAAACCGCTACGTACTTTTGTTTCGTTTTATTAGGGGTACAGAACTGTATTATTAGTACGTTACAAAGGGGAGGGGAAGGATAAACAATTCAAATTTCAATGTATTTTATAAGAGCAGCCCCAGAAGGAAAACAAAGTCTAATGCTCCAGAGAGCGGCTTGCAAAACTTGAGGTGATCCAATGGCCACCATATTTTGTGGCAGAATGACTAACGATAAATCTCGTTCAGTTTACCATGTTCTCAGCCACTTGTCATTTTTATCGAATTTTGAGATCACATTTCTGCTGTCACGAGACGAAGGACTTTATTCAAAATTTTACCAACAAATTCAACGTAAAAGAGTAGGTAACTTTTAGAGGAAAAATGTTGCATTCGATACTGATATTGAAACTGCACTCGAATGAAATATGTTTCCTTTGGAAAAGCTCTGCTTTTACTACGTTGCATTTGTTGTCAAATTTGGTAAGTAAATCCTAAGAGTCTCGTGACCATAGAAATGAGATAATATGATCTCAAAATTCCATAAAAATTTCAAGTAGCTGAAAGCATGAAACTAATCGATGCGATATATCGCATGTGCACAAAATATGGCGGCCATCACCTTAGTGTGCGTCCTTTTGTTCACCTCATTTTATCAGTTCTCTTTCGCCAAATGCCTCATTCGTAGCCTCTCACGTAAGTAATGTATTTTCAACAAACTAGATTCTAAAATAACGTATTGTGTCGACCCAATTTATTGAGACCAATACTAAAGGGAAAACTTGGGCTCCTCTTGCCTGGTTTCAATAACTTGTTGGCTTGCACTCATTTCTAAAGAGAGCAGGTAGTACACTTGTTTGACATTTAAGTTTGCTCTGCGTCAAGCTTCCTCGATAAGATTATGGTGCGTTGGGAATAACACTTTATGAGGTGTAAAATCAATATTTTTGGCGGTTCGCATTTAATGTTCCTCTCTGCCTCCGCTCAACGCTTTAACCTTTCAATTTCTTCAGTAAGGCGGAGCGAAAAGCTGAGCAGTAATTTATTTGCACGGTGTGTGTATTTCTAAGATGGCATTCATAACTTTTCACGGATTTCGGGATCCTGGACTATTTTTCCTGTGGATTTGCCACTGTAGTGCCGAATTCAGCAGATCATCATTTTGGTTTTTTAGCTCTAGTTCATACTTTAAGACCCGCATTGACGATGTATCTGCAAAAACGTGTATCTCAGTTTGTGACCTTATAGACTTATTGTGATACTTTATTTGTAGATGGAAACTGCTCAGCGCCACATTTTTAAAAACCGCCGTGTTATTTTCCCTCAGTGTTAAGTTCATATTCTGTGAAAATTTCGAGTCACGATGCTGGTTCATCTCCTTTAAAAAAATAAAATAGGAGCGTAGATTTTGAAACACCGCAAACAAGTTACGCGTTATTGCAGTTTTACTGTTGATTTTTCATGAGCGAGCTTGAATACCTATTCGGAAGACTGTATCGCAAAATTTGCTGAATAGTATTGCCTTCTACCCATTTTGAGAATTGTCGGAATTAAATACCCAAGTAGTAGTGATCGCGATAAGTTGCGATTTGATCGGAGAATGTATCGCGATTTTAACAGTGTCGATTTATTGCAGTATCATTGGATAAAAAATTGCGATAAATTGTTATTTCATCACATAAATTTTTAATAAAATTGCGATTTATCTCAATATCGTGATAAATTGAGAGAAAATTCCGATTTTATCAAACGCGATTTAATTTAGATAAAATTGCGACAAGATTGAGGATAATCGCTCAGACGTTGATCCTCGCGATTTTATCGCCAAAAAATCGTAAAAAAATCGCAACTTGATTTCAAAATATCGCGATTTTTCCATTGAAAAATGCTACTTGGGTGTTGTCTTCAGGTGTACTGCTTTTATAAAGTCTGTGCTAATTATCTTGATTAGATGGACACAAGATAACATGACATATCCATCGCACATTGTGAGTAACGCAAATCTTTAAAATGTTCAAGTTTAATGGATTTCAGGCCTCAATCTGCCCATAATCAGCAAATATGAAGTTAAGAAAAGTATAAAACAACTAATCAAAGTTAAAAAAAATTATCACTTTTAACTATGAGTCTAATCTCATGATAAAACTTTTTTACATGCAATAAATATGATACATCAATCAGCATTTTCCCAGTTCTAGTTATCGGTTTATGTTGGCGACGCTTCCAGCATGTTTATTTAATTCTGCGGTTTGATTACTGAAATTGATGATAGACAAAGCGATAGACAGAGAAAACATAGGGCAAAGACGCGATCTCCTCGGTGGAAGAGGGTAGTTGTAATGGAAAAAGGTGGTAAGTGATAAACTAAATAACAACAACCGACGAGAGATCTTTAGTCAGGCCATCATTTTCCTCCTTAGTTAATGTAACAACCACCCGTTTTAACTTATAAGATCGCTCGCCCTGCTAAAAATGACGAGTAGGCTATTCAGAATTCGCTATTCAGAAATTAAGAAGATTTTGTCCTTAAAATTTATTTGATGCGGTGACTAGTTTCTGAGATATCGGACATGGTAGTTTCAACGCTGAACTCATGTGAGTTGAAATCTCTAGTCATATGAGTCGGCGAAAAGTGAATAGAGAAATTCTGCTCATATGAGTTAAATTCTATTCATATAAGTTGAAATTCTATTCATATGAGTTGAAATTCTATTCATATGACTTCGATTTTCTATTCATTTGTACTCACCATTTTTAGCAGGGATCCATATTCCCGATGTCCTCTTTTTCTATAGCTATGTCTATTAATTTCAATAATCAGCCCTCTATATGAAATTGTGAGTGGGAAAAATGTTTTGGAGTGCTTAAATTCTTTCCCTGTCTGGAAGCTCACCCCACCAAACACCGTTTGTCCCGACAATGATTGACTCTATTAAAAATCTGGGTCGTGGCTCGTTCTCGGAAGCAGGATCGGTAGGCGGAGGTGGAGAAGTTAAGGTTATGGCAGAAGACACCCAAGTCAAGGACGACGAAAGCACCACGTGTTGGATTCGCTCCGATAGGGCTGCTTTTCTGACTAATGAACCGTTTCAGTACGTAATCTGCTTACGAAAAAGTGGGAGTTGTCGAGTTAATAAAGGGAATGAATGGAATGGACGGACGGTCAGCTGTAGTACTTATCAGGATCGCTGCCAAATCGCGTGATTCAATATGCATAATTTACATCAAATATAAAGGATGAATCTGATTTTCATTCCAACTTGATAGACATTTTTATCAGGAGCCTTAAAAGGTTGTTCGACCCTTCTCCGCTTGCTCATAAATCCATTTACGAAAAGAAGAAAAATGGAAATTCACTGGAGGAAAACGCATGACAAAATTGTTGTAAGGACGGATATTAATGATACAATTTTTTCTTTGAAGTATACTTTCATATTCTCCGGTCCAAATGAAGTAACATAAAAGTGCAGCCTTAACCGTATTCAGAGTAATTGCATCCATGTCAATAGACCTCTCAAATTTTTATTTCCTCTCAGAGAGGTTAGGAGCATTATGTTTTAAAATCGTGTAACTGTTTTCAATAACGAACAGGAAATTCACAAAATGTTTCAAGGTACACTGTTATAAATCTTTGACTAAACTTCGAAGTAAAACTCACTCCGAAGTCTATGCAGAGCCCAGAGAGTCTGGGGAAGGACCGCCGCGCCGCGCCGCGCAGACCGCACCGTGTTTGGTGCAATGCGTGAAGTATTCATGCATTCTAGTAGGCGCTATGCGTTTCACGCTGACCGCAGTGACCGCACAGTGTTTGATGCAATGCGTGAAGTATTCATGGAGTCTTTTAGGCGCTAATATGTGTTTCATGCCGACCGCCGCCATGTCAAAATAGAAGCGTCTACCTCGAGTTTTATAGTTGGTCAACGGTTGACGCCGTAAAATATTTAAATGAGAGGATAGAGTTACCATTCAGATGATTCGATGGACGCTATATTTTGTGTCAGAACGACATGTGATGTATCGCATCGATCAGTTCCATTTTTTTAGCTACTCGTCATTTTTCTCAAATTTTGAGATCGCAATTCTGTTGTCAGGAAGTTAAAGAATTCACTTGCCAATTTTGACAATTAAATTCAACGTAATGAAGGCGTGGTTTTTTCAGAAGAAAAATATCGTATTCCATCCTGATATCGAAATTGCACGCAAACGCAAATGCGATATTTTTCCTCTAAAAAACCACGCCTTTATCACGTTGAATTTTTTTGGTCAAAATCGGCAAGTGAGTTCTTTAGTCTCCTGACAACAGAATTGCGACCTCAAAATTTGAGAAAAATGACGAGTAGCAGAAAAAATGGAGCTAATCCATGCGATATATCGCATGTCATTCTGGCACGAAGTATGACGTCCATCGAATCACCTTAAAGTAGTTAGGCGGTTAGAGTTTCACATAAATGTTCCGTACATCAAGCTTTTGTAGACAGGATGAGACGCAAATCCTCGAATCAGTGCACGAGGAATGTTGTCTGGTCTATCTCGAAGATTGAAGGCGAAATAGCAAAGTGCGCAGTTTCTGTGCTATCTTCGCGTCAATTCCGCTTCCTTTGAAATTTAAATTAGATAACTACGCGCTACTACCTATGTTCTTGGCTGTATCTCTTGCGCGCAAGAAACCCATTCCGCTCTCTCTAAAATAGGCATGTTGCAGGCTGCACGNTCTCAAACTCACTCACTTCTGTTTCATCACTCGTTTACTCGCCCCCTCTGTTCGGTTTTAAACAATGCGTGCGTATAAATATGCTCCGTATAATGCAGCGTTGCCACATAGTGCAGTGTGCGCAAACGTTATCGGTAAAACTGTGCGCAAATGAAAATTCGGAATTTTGTGCGCAAACGTTATCGGTACGAAAAGTGTGCGCAAACGTCGTGCACCGATGTTGCAAACTTCTGCCAGAGCAAAAATAAGAGTTGTTTCTATCGGTGAATGTATCAAAAATCACGATAATCGCATTGACAAAGTTTGAAATGCACTACTAACTTCACAATCTGCGTAAGAAACTTACGTTTCTTTGAGCTTCCCGCTTCGAAAACAATACTAAGGCACAGGTGAAAATTTCGTTAGAGGAGTCGTTCAATTCAACTCTTTAGCAATAACAATACCCAACTTAGCGGACGCTCCTGCGCTCAAATCGTAATCGGGAGCATAGGGCAACCGAAGCGGATCTTTATTAACGCGAAGAAATCACGCTGTGTTGTTAACAAATGGTTAGAATCTCGTCCAGGCGCATGTGTTTTGGCGGATTGGTGTCGACCATGTTGAATATTGTGTAGTATCCTAGTGCTCAGGGGTTGGATAGAGCAACACCTCTGACGAAATGTTCACTGGTGCCGTAGTATAGTTTTTGAAGCGGGAAGATAAAAACGCCAATTTCGTAGGCAGATTGTGAAGTTAGGACTGGAGTGCATTTCAAACTTTGCCAATGCGCTTCTCGTGATTTTTGCGATATTTACTGATAAGAACAACTCTTATTTTTTCGCTGGCAAAAGTTTGCAACAGGCCCATTTAATCTTACACATCTAATTGAGCATTGTGCAGTATCCTAGTCCTCAGGGGTTGGGTCGAACGACACCTCTAACGAAGTGTTCACCTGTGCCGTAATATCATTTTTGAAGCGGGAAACTCAAAAGAGCGTACATTTCTCACGCAGATTGTGTAGTTAGGATTGCATTTCAAACTTTGCCAATGCGCTTATCGTGTAACTTATTATTTATATTATATTTTATTATATTTAACTCATAGTATTTGCTGTGGCAAAAGTTTGCAACAGGCACATTTCAGTTAGAAGCCGCTGCCGCTCAGCCATGTTTTCACAGGTTTCATTCGCGTTTCCCCCGAAATAATGGCTCCGCAACAAAATCTCGGAGCGGCGCGGTGCGTTGCCGGCCCTCAAAGCCGCACCTATTTCTGAAAGAAGGTCACCCTTTCCCGACTTTATGACCAGCTCAATGATTACCGGCGTACGTATGACAGAACGGAAGACGACTGTCAAACAAGCTGGAGACACGAATTTCAGCGCTGAAGGCTGAAGGTGATTGACCGGCCGTATGCGAGATTGGAATGGGTCCAGCGACTACAACACAGCGCAGCATCACCGTCGGAGCGAATTCAAAACAACTGCTGGTCCCACCTAGTTTAACTAATGGTTCCTCTCCGATTCGCTTCGATTTTCCCTGCACTGAAAAAAAAATCTCGGTGTATTTACTAAGAAGAGGGTAAAATTACCAAGAATTCAGGGTTCTATTTGATCCCAGTTTTTTCTTGGTAAAATTACCTTTTATGGAATTGGTAATTTTACCGAGAAATCTCGGTAAAATTATTGAACTTTCTCGGTAGTTTTACTGGACCTTGGTAAAAACGCCAATATTTTTCATCGACTGTGGTAGAATTACCGAGATAAAATGGCAATGTCTGGGAATCGATTATCAATGAAAGTGGTATTCTTACCTGAAAAAACAGTAAAAATACCGGTTTTTAGGTAAGCTTACCAGTCTGTCTTGGTAAAATTACCAATAATTGGTAAAAAAAGTGAGATGTTAAAGGTACCAACGGACCGTGGTAAAAACGCCGAGAATTTTTTTTCAGTGTGTCGTGAACGCAAGGGCCCAAAATCGATGGCCTCGCTGTGGACCCAAGGGTACTTTTCCGCTGTAAATTTGGGAAGTATACATACCTACTTCTTGCAAGCACGTAAACGCGCTTTGAGTTTATTTTACCAGCGAGAAAGCAAATAAACATTTGTAAACAGCAATTTTACGATTGATGCTACTTTCGACTTGTTAGCCCTGCTTGCAGCCTGAGCCTGACCAATTGATGAGATCTGAATGAAATTGAGTGTATCAACTATGAGATGGGAGTGCACTCTTAGAATGAATCTTTAGCAGCTCTTAGTAACACATATTTTTCTGTGCAATGATCACTCCACCACTGTGTATTGACGAATGACATCTACACTACACCATACAGCTTATAGCAGCAACCTTCTCTCCAGAAACTTTCAAGAATCTCATCCTGAGAAAATTCCATGAACAATACTCCCTTAGGAAGAACGTCGTGTGAACATTCGAGAGTTGCCAAATTGTATCCGATAAAATGTTAATTTTTAAGGAGCGTTATGAGCAATATTTTTCCTCTAATTTTTCAGAAACTGTTGATTGAATTGCGAATGAAATTCTGTGAAAAATTGGGAGGAAAAGAGCCGTATGCAAAAACGACATTTTTCGCCCCCCCACTAAAACTTATTCAAACTTCGTCTATCAGTTACTGATACTGGAGCGCTTCTTTCCCCAAATTTTCAGACCCCCAAAAAATTTTGGGGGGGCGCTAGGGGGGGTGGAAGTCAAAACCTGCGACCCTCGATATCTTCCGAACGAAACAAGATATTGAGGCCCGGTTTGGACGAAAAATCGTCTAAAATTGCATACTTTAAGATTCTAAAGGTCAAAATCCCAAAATTAAATTTTTAACTTAACTTATGTGCTTTTTTCAGTTTTTGAGGAAAAACAATTTCTTTTAAACAGATTAAACTGAAATTTCACATTTTTTGATTTGAACCAAAACCAGTTTTTTAAATTGTTCGTCTTTTTCCGCATCCAACGAGTGGTCGTATAAGCTGGGGAACCGAACGGTTCCGGAGTTATGATCGATTGAAGTTTCCGCTCAACGCGCGCCGACCGATTTTTGCGCGCAAAAAAGTCGGATTTGACTGTTATCAAATCAGATTTAATGTTCAAACTGAGCAAAATGCATTATTAGGGACTCTTGAGGGTTGCTGAGTCCAGAAATTACAGATACTTCCAAAAAATTCACGTTTTTAAAATTACAGCTTCGTACAGGACCACTGAGCGGCCGGTCGGCGCTCAGTGGGCCTCTAAAATAGCGCTACGGAGCTGTAATTTTTAAAACGTGAATTTTTTGGAAGTATCTGTAATTTCTGGACTCAGCGACCCTCAAAAGTCCCTAATAATGCATTTTGCTCAGTTTGAACATTAAATCTGATTTGATAACAGTCAAATCCGACTTTTTTGCGCGCAAAAATCGGTCGGCGCGCGTTGAGCGGAAACTTCAATCGATCATAACTCCGGAACCGTTCGGTTCCCCAGCTTATACGACCACTCGTTGGATGCGGAAAAAGACGAACAATTTAAAAAACTGGTTTTGGTTCAAATCAAAAAATGTGAAATTTCAGTTTAATCTGTTTAAAAGAAATTGTTTTTCCTCAAAAACTGAAAAAAGCACATAAGTTAAGTTAAAAATTTAATTTTGGGATTTTGACCTTTAGAATCTTAAAGTATGCAATTTTAGACGATTTTTCGTCCAAACCGGGCCTCAATATCTTGTTTCGTTCGAAAGATATCGAGGGTCGCAGGTTTTGACTTCCACCCCCCCTAGCGCCCCCCCAAAATTTTTTGGGGGTCTGAAAATTTGGGGAAAGAAGCGCTCCAGTATTAGTAACTGATAAACGATGTTTGAATAAGTTTTAGTGGGGGGGCGAAAAATGTCGTTTTTGCATACGGCTCTTTCCACAAGTTTTCCAGGTGATCCGTATTTTTATAAAGGCGATTTGGCAACGCCTGAAGGTTCATACGGCGTTTTTCCTTAGCACAGCAGATTAGAATGCACTTATGCTAAAAGGAACTATATGAATAGGGTTTGCGTGGGACATAGTTCCTTTTAGTATAAACGCGTTCAACGTTCAATATACACTTCAGAATTGTGCTCGGTAACTTTTTTTATCGGACGATCAGTAGGATTCTGCACGTGGTAAACGATACCAACGAGTCAATGTATCTACTAACCGTAGTGCGCCTTCATTTTTGTCTGATGCTGAGCAATACTTCTGGAGCGGAATAGTTGCCTAGAGCGCCTTCAATAATGTTGCTTTGATTTGATGGCAGGAGATAACCATTACTACTGAAATCACCCTTTAGCGCGTACGCAGTTTCACATTTTCTTTTCACTGACGGTGAGATTACATTCATATTTCAATTTGCCATGTTGCAATTTTTCACCGCCTATTTTATAAGGATAAACCGATGTAAAAACATTATAACTTACCGGGATTTTTCCGAGGTAAGATGAGAAAAATTATTATTTTGATGCTTCATATTCAAGTCTATCTGTGTGTTTTTGTTAAAAAGGGAAAAAGAAATATGAATAGTAACCCTTGAACGAATAAAAGTGGATCTAAAATGTACAGCCCTTGAAGAAAACGGGCTTGAAAGGCTGAAAAAAACGCCCTGGCAAACTGACTGACTATCAGTGTTACCGGCTCGTTTTTGCGTCTTGATAGTTTGTTTCCATGGACAAGTTTTGCGCCCAAAACTTGTCCGTTTTTGGAGGACAACCCCCTCCAAAAATGCTGTATCTCATCGAATCCCTCACTCCTTGACGCCATAAGGACTGTAAGTCTAAGTTTCTGAGCGCCTTTTAGAGTCGAGCTTTGTTGATCTCCATCTTGAGGAGAGTAGCCTGACAAAAGAGTGATTTGGATTTCGTTTTGCAGTAAGGTGCCAACTCATCCGTAAAATCAGCTTTAAGCATAAGGACATCAATGACTGTATCATGGCACGCATGCTGTTTCAGAAATGAGCCAAAAATCGTTGCCCTTAATAGCAATGCAGTGTCTAATCCTCCTGTTGGCAATTGAAAAAGTAAATCCGAAACAACACCCCTTTACTTAAGTAATTCTTTTTTTTGAGGCGTTCCTTTGAATGCGATTTGATCAAAGAGGAGCAAAGAATCATCCTGCTCTTTTCTTCAAAATGTGCTTAGGATTCCATCTGCCTCTTCCGGTTCAAAATGAATTAAAAAAGCTTTGACATGAGCTAGCCGCAAATTTGCTCCTTTGAAAAACACTCAGTCGGAAACAAATATTTACCTCTGAAAATAAAAAAGAAATTAATTTTTTAAATGGAGTCTGACGGAGGAATACAAATTAAATTCTCTCCCCTCGGTTTTCAACTTGAATTAGTTCATTCTCGCTGCATTTGGTCTAACTGCAGATACAAAGGCACGAACTTCCCACATGAAAAGCCGGTATTTTCCTGCATCGAACGCATACTGCCGTGACACCGAGAGAGCAGTGGCGTCCACATTTTTTAGATCTAGTTTTCTTTGAAATTCGACTCATTCAATTTAAATCAATTAAAAGATTAGCTATGAAAGTGAAATTGATGAAACTGATCCGGCTAAAACACCAAAATTCGTTTTATTTGTAAAAATCGAGAGTTATGAGTAAGCAGTAAGTGCTTAAAATTGACGTTATTTCAGACATAACCGCAGTTAGCAGTCCACATAAATTCGCAAAAAGTTCTATTTACTGTGGTCGTGACTAAAATAACTGTGAAGTTTTCTACCAATTTCTAACCTTGAAATTTGTTCCTTATCCCTTCAAAACGGCCCAACCGAAGCATTCAGAAAATAGCGCTTACTGCTGTTTTGCCTGATGTGGAATGAATATAGATGGCTTAAGTCGACAAGTGCGTACCTTAGATTGCGATTTTGTTAATCTTCCCTTAAATTTTTTAAGGAAAACTATCAGTTTCGAAAAAAACGTTTACGTTGAGATTTCCTATGAATTTTCCTCATTTAATGTAAAATAAATCAAATCGAATTGCAAGGAGATAATATCAGAGACAACGAATCATAATATTAATTGATTAGTTTTCTTTGAAGGAAATAAAACATAATCGGAGATTATTAAACGCTGCAAGTGATAAATGCATTTTTTGCATCCAGCTAGCGATATGACTCCTCATACTCGAAGAAAAAATTCGTCGATTCTTATGAACCCGAACCATTTCAAAGTGTCTCCTGGATGATTATTGGTAATTTTACGGTGACCGGAGGATTCGTCCAATAATTTTTTTCCACCCAGACGTTACCAGGTCCATTTTCTCAAAACTTCATTTTGCCTTTAACGCTCTCTTCGTTAACGCGGCAGCGCAGCCGAGCTGCAGCTACGACGTTCGCCTCAAGTCAGTATCGAGTCAAGAGTTTGAAGTTTCCTCGTGGGAGCCAAATAAATTTTTGGCTCGCGAGCAGGTCCGCGCAGAGTAGCTAAATCGCATCCCACGATCCAAAATTCAGCGAAAATTCCCGAAAAACAAACACGTTTCCCCCGACGCGGAGCAACGGCGGTCGCGCGTAATCGCACATCCGCAAAATCGCCAACGAAACGCCCGACATTTCGTCATTCCCCCCGCGAAAGAGCGTAACTACATTTCAATGCTGCCAAATTTCCTCTTGCTATTTGCATTTTTCCTCGGAAAATCTGGGGCATTTCTGTCTGAAAATGTCACTGACTTTTCTTCAGATCTGACTGAAAAATCAGACACATTTTTCATAAAAATTTAACAGGTATGATCTCGTAAAAAATTGAATTTTTTTAGTGAATTTTGCAACCTTGGGATGAAGTTATGTTCCTTCTTACGGAAAACGACGTTAATACGTATTTTTCGCACAATTTGGCGTCGCGGCGTAATCATGAGTTTGGCGGCGCTCCGTGTGTTTCTGCACACCCTGCCCCCTCCTCCCAACCCTCAACCCCCACCTCCTGCCCCCCTCCCGCGGCCCGGCCGCAAACTTGAATGAATGAATGGGCTCTTTTTATATTACGTCGCGCTCAACATCGCTGGCTGTTTATCGAGCAATTTGTCGAGGAATTTTCGGAGTAACGAGCCGTGGAAAGAGCCCTCAGGAACCGGGGGAAAACGCGTGTCAAGGTCGCCCCGAGCCACCCGGTTTGTACTACCGACTGGAATTCGGGAAAGAAAATAAACACGCCCGCGGTGTAAGAGTTAGTGTGCATGAATAAAAATCGACCTTCGAGCCGTGTGAATTGGAGTCATTCCGGGGGGCTAACTTGGTCACATTCGCGCAGAGGCGTGGTCTAGGGATAGAGGGTATGTAGCATTCCCACTGAAGAGCCGAAATTTCTTCCCAAACGGGGAAATTTTGGCAATTTTTAGGCTTTCTTAATCCATACACCTTCTTCTCCTCTCCGAGGACTCCGAATCGAACAATAATTTTTGGCTGTGTTAATTGGGTGATTTCGAAAGGGCTAACCTGGCAATATGCGCCCAGAGTCGTGGTTGGGGATAGATAGTATATTTATTATTCCCACTGTTGAGCCAAAATTTTTTCCAAAAACGGGAAATTCGGGTAATTTTTAGGCGTTTTCATCCGCATACCTCCTTTCCCTCTCCTGAGATCCCAAATGTACAAATTTACTTTTGGACTGTGTTAAGCGGAGCGATTCCGTAGAGCTAACTTGGACACATGCGCATAAAGGCGTTGTGAGAGCCAGGGGGATAGGGAGTATTTAGTGGAGTATTAAGAGTATTAGGGGAGTATTTAAAAACGAGAAATTTCGAGGTTTTTTAGACGAAGGAACGTATCTTTTCTCCATGATTGAAAAATCTATTTATACAATTCTTTATTTTACACAAAGAGTAACAGAGCAATTTGAAATTATTATTAATCAACAATTTCTGTTCAAATTTTTCTGATTTTTTTTTGACAACCCAAAGTAAAATATGTGCGATTTTCAATGGAAAATATCTAATAGTGTCGAAGTAAAAATAAAAATTAAGAAATTTGCAATCATGAAAGGTAGTTACGTTTCTTTGCTCGGGAACAGACGATTTGTGCAATGTGTATACATTTTGAATCTAGAGACCTCCTCCCCCTCCCCTAAGACCCCAAATTGAACAATTTTTGCATGTATTAACTGGAGAAATTCCGAAAAAATAACTGGATCACAGTGCTTAGAGGCGTGGTCAAGGAATAGGGCGTCATTTGGAACTCCCTTATTTCATGTAAAATTTTCCTCCAATAATAAAGGACTTTCGCATCGTTCTCAGAGATTCTCTTTTACCACACACCTCCTCCTTGTGGTTTGTAAATCTTATAGAAGTGGCATGCATTTCGATCGATCTTAAAATCACAGGATTGACGTACTATGGTGGAGTCATAAGAATACGTAACAAACACGGTTTTTTATCAACTTAAATCTATTATAAATATTTGATTCCAGATGATGCGCAACTTACTGCAATGAGCACTAATTTTTTTCAAAGGATTACCGGCACATATACACTTACCGGTACATGCATGAACAAATGGTCTCCAGTGTTGCGAACTTGCGAGTTTCTCCAATGCTAAAAAACAAGTAGGAGAAAATGAAGGAGTTAACATGGTAAAAAGAGGGAAATATAAAGAATAAATTCTGACGTATGGAGCGATTTAAATAAAAAGAAACCATCACCATTGTGACCTGGTCACTGGTAATCATAAGAATAAATGCGTGACAGGGCTCAGGTCATCATAGAGATAGTTCCTTTTGATTTAAATAGATGCATGTTGCGGTGCTCAGTAAAAAAGTCGTATGAGTATTCGAATGTTATCAAATTACCCCTCAGAAAACATGTAATTTCGAAGAAAGTTATGAATTTGTTTCCTTGGAGTTTCCAGACTTTTTAGATCAAATCACAAAAAAGAAATCCTCTGAAAAACAGGAATAGAAATATTCACACATTTTCACAGAAATCCGTGGTTTATCGAAAGAAATTCAGCAACGCCTGATGGGTCATACGGGGTTTTTACTTAGCACGGCAGCACGACAGTCGACGCAAAAGGATGTTGGAAATTCAAAGAGCAGTTATCGTAAGAGTGAAATTGTATTACGCCTTTGTCCAACCCGTCCATTACGAAACTGCGCAACGTACTCACGAAATGTTCTCTTTTTCTTTCAGAAATATCTGAAACCTTTGAAGGAGGCTGAAAACTCCGTGAAGCTGGATGCAGACATTGTAGATGAAATTTTCTTTCAAGTAAGTGCTTTTTAGGAGTTTCCCTTTTTCCCCTCACTTTCGAAATTAGCACTAGTTTGTATTCATAACCGATCTGGGTCAGTGGTCTCAAAAAATGATTTAGACAGAGGGACAATAGGAGTCAGTTTAGCACAAGGTACCAGGTACATTGCAAAGCTAAGCGACTTTTTTTTTGTTTCGTTTGTGCAACTTTTTCTTTTCGGGAATGAGGCCCTCGTCTCCAATGATTTTAAGACAACTTTCTCTGAAACTTTTCGACAGAATCACACGTTTAGTCACGCAATTCACACGGACAGAAACCGTCATTTAGCAGAGAAAATGCACTCACCGGGTAGTCAAAACCCCAAAAGAGGGACGTTTTTTCTTTAATGAAGATAGTTCTCTATCTCTTTATTACGTCTGTGGCTATTTCTTGATTGAGGATAGAACAGATATAAGCAATATTTAAACGAATGTTTTTACGTGCAGTGTTAATTCTGTTTATTTTTTTCTCTCACAGGTTCCTGAAATTCTCGCTCATCATTTAGAATTCCTAGAAGCTTTAGAAGATAGGTTAAAAAATTGGAATATGAAACAAAAAATTATTATAGGCGATATCCTCTTAGAAACTGTAAGTATACTCAGCCGTTTGCTAAACAATAATGATACATTTTTAGTTGCTTTTAGTCATTCCATGCAGAAATCTGTTTATGTCTAAGGACCGAGCTGTTTAGCAAATCCTCGTTCCCCAGAAAAACATATTGTGAAACAATAGTAATTAGTAATTGAGTTCCAAACTTGCAAAATTGACTAAAAAAATGAAGTTTGTACAAGGGAGTGACTGTGCTATTCCTATTCAAACTTTAGCTGATTCTATCAAGCAATTAGAAGACAATCGACCGAAATGTGAATTTTTTACTAAAAAATGCCAAGCAGTTTTCTGAGCAAGATTTCATCGTGGAAATTATTTGTCGTTGAAATTTAGTTATCAGAACTTTCTGAAAATTCCATGAAAATTAGTTTGTTCCTCATTGGGACCATCGGTTTTGTGAACCTTCTGGTTCAAGAATCTTAAGCTGGGCGACAAAATTAAACACAAGTCTTAAACCGACAAATCGATCTTCATTCATAATCAAATAGCATCTTGCGGCCTTTTCTTTAACTAGCAGGTCACGTCACCGTAACCATCTATAAATCAACACACCACTATTCTATAATTATTCGTCGGTTATTTCTGAAGCACGAACGTTTATTGCCACTTTCACAGGAGAGACCTTTTTTAGTCCGCAAAACTTACAAAAGCTTTCGCTATAATAGACTAGCTAAATTAGTCCTAAAAATTCGGCGCTTAGTAAGGAGGAACTTGTCTCGTCGATAAATACCACCTTCGAACTAAAGTTCCTGTCGCTTTAGGCCAATTTAATTCGGTGCCTTCGGACTTATTTTTAGCTACACCTGTCAGTATCGGCAGTTGTGACCTTAGGCGAAAGTTACACGACCGTAAGCGAGGACAAGCGACACGAGGGACTTTTCGACAAGAGTTTTCGTGTTCGTTGAAACCGCGCTGTCGCACACGGGGTTCAACCGGACAAAAATTGGGATCTTAAATATGAATCGATCGATGTCCATAATCTGATGAGCTCTGAGCGCCATAAAAAAGCCTGTATTCTAAAGCCTATCACTTAATAGATCTATTTGGTTGCAAGATAGACCGATTCATATAATTTGCACCGTACATAAATGTCTTGTTGTAAAAATTTCCGCACTCGTAAATTTAAAAAAATTCAGGAAACAGAAAACCGAGCTGAAAGTTTGCAGAGAGTTATAATCCGAAGAAAAGGCCATTTCGAAAAAAAATATAAAGCCTCGGCCAAACGCCTATTGGAACAAGGCATTCAACTTGCGCACATCGAGAGAAAAAACTTCGGTTGATATGGCGGTGGTTCTTATATGCTGCCGTGCTAAGGAAAAACGCCGTATGAACATTTAAGAGGTGCTCCATTTCTTTTGATAAAATGTTCATTTTTAAGGAAAGTTATGAATAATTTACAGGAACTACAGTTGAAATTGCGAGCAAAATTATCTGAAAAATCGGAAGAAACATTTTAACAAGTTTGGAAATTCGTGTTTTATAAAAGGAATTTTGGCAACGCACAAGGCCTCATACAGCGATTTTCCTTAGTACGGCGGTATGAATCACAAAATCCCACCTCAGCTAAGTTATGTTGTATATCCCATCGACAGCACCAAAATGTCAATAATCGACATGCGCAGATATCATTATTTTCATCACACTTTCTAATTTTCAATCATTAAAGACTGTGGCTAACACGACTCTAATCCGAGTTTATGTCGCGACCAGAAAACTGTGCGACAGGCGTACCACACGATAAAACTCCGGTGCTGCGTTTGGTGTGAGAGGGATGTGTGTGTGTGTTTTTTATTATTATTAAAATCTCAAAATGATCAAAAATAGACAAACTGCGGAGATCGGAAGAATGACTGGGTTAATGTTCACCTATCAAACGGAATTTCATGGTACGTTACGCGCAGATTTGGCCGGCGCAACTGAGCCTCTGTGACTCGACACAAATTGATACTTTCGAGGGAAAAGTGAGGGAAGGAAGTGAAATAATGAAGTAAACATAAAAAACCTTGAGCTCTGTAGTCCTTGTTTAGTTTGAGGGCTCACGAGCTCTTGACGAAAGCCATATCATTCACAGTATGAGGCGTAATTAATTATTTTTTCTTATGTAGATTCTTTTCAAAGAAATATTTTTGCGGAATTTTCAATGGGAAAGGTTCTTCGTCAGACCTTCAATTGGATCGAGTTTTTCAGAGAGGATCGAACCGATATTTTCGAAAAACTTGAGATAAGAATCTTTTTGAGTTCCACTAGTCATTTATTTTCTCCTGCCAAAATCAGAAAGTCGAGAAAAAGAAATTAGTTTGTGGTAAGAGGGGTTTACTTTTCACATTGAGCCTTATGCAGGAATAAAACTTCAAACCTCTGTTTCTCAGTTTCAACTTAGTAAGGATTGGTTCCTTTCTGATGAACTCGGCCCAATTGGAATTTTTTTTTACATGTACATATATTCATTAGGATATGTTCATGCGTAGGTTTCAACGATGAGTGAGGAAAATGATGTCTTTAAGAAATACTCTAAAAATCCTACTTATATGTACTAGCAGCAGTTCACTAGTAGCAGTTCAGGTTCATGTGAATGAATGGAATGACTCACTGTTGCTCTTCAAGATTATGAATGAATGTATGAGTCATTGTTCTTACTTTAGCGTACGCGGGGAAGCAACGAAACGAGTCATTGCTGGTGTTTCAGCTTCAGCGAACGAACGAATGTGTATTTTTCACAAAAGGAATACGCAGCGAATTTCTTCTAAAAATTCAATAACTATTATTTACCACTGAACAGTTTGGCACATGTTCTTGAAAGGACTGGTCTAGTTTTTAATTTTGCTCGCGAATCTGAGTGACACCTCACTGGCAGCATAGAGCGGAGTATTGCGCGTTCATGCTTCGTGCCATCGCGCCTTCAACTTCGCAGATGCAACATGGACATCAATCAAGTACGAACAGTTGTATCTCTACGCCGTCATCAACGCGCATCCTTTCGCTTGCTCTACTTGCATTTTGCGGTGCTTCAAAGGCTACGTAAGAACACAGCCGACTTGACCTGACTTGGGACTTTGCATATAAAAAAAGTCTTGAGCATCTAAGGGTCAATCATTAAAACATACGTCGACACTGGTTTATTTGCAAGCGGAAAGTTCGAATTGATAAGCACATAAAACGCTGATTTCTAATTAATAAACAGAACTAAGGAATTTTAAATGTGTCAACCATACTCTGCGGAGAATTTGGATGAGATGGTTATAGGACATTTCGTCAACGATTTTTTGTCCGCGCACCTGTTTTTCCCAATAATTTACGTCCACGCGTTTTTTCGGCACGGGAGTTTTGGTCCACGTGTCAGTTGAGACCCAAAGTTATTTGGCCTACATGTAAATACAAACGACAATTGCTCACGACGTTTTTGGATGAAAATATATAATGTCTTGGAAGAATGAGGGTTTGCTTGTTTTTTTGTTTTGTCTGTTTGGTCCAACGGAGAATAAGATAAAGTTGAGAGTTTTGGTAAAAATGGGGGAGCGTCAATTCCTTGAGACACAAATCACTAAAACTCTCTACACCTCTCTGGTGTAACAGGACTTGATTATCTTTCAAGAAATTCCCACCTTGTTATACCTGAACCGGATAAACCTCTATATTAGCCTCAGCTAAAGGCTCTTAGATTTTTCTTGTGTACGATAAGTATCTTGATTTATTTTGCGAGGAAAGATCTGTACTTTTAAAGGATGCCTGTCATTCTTAAAACTTTCAATTTCGTATAATACTGTCCAACACCTCTGTTGTGAAATAGTTGCTTCAGGCGCCGCCGCGCGCCGCACGCGGGCGGCTAGCGCGAAGCGCGCATTGGCGCCTACAAACCTAAGTGGATACTTCAAGCATTGTGCAATGCGAGAAGTATCCACTTAGGTTTGTAGGCGCCAGTGAGCCTCTCGCGCTGGTAGCACGCCGCTCCGCTCTATTAGGCTTTAATATTTAGAATATTTAACTCATGATTTTGAAATGTTAGCACACTCTGCATTGATTATTCTCATCATAATTGATGGTAAAAAAATATGGATCAATTTATCAAAGGAGAATAATAATAATATAATGTGTGTTTTTTTAAATATTGGTGGTTCCGTGTCAAATTTAATGATTTCCAAAGCACTCTAATTTTTTCTTTTACATTTTGTGCTTTTATTGTGCTGCAGCGAGGTGTACGCGCAACGAAACGCTCAAAATTTGACGTATTTGACTCTATAAGATCGATGTACAAATGGGTTAAAACTAAGGATTGCGTGCTTCTTGGTTTTTTCCCTCTTTTATTCATTTTTGCAGTATTCTGTCGGCACAACTGCGGCTCATTAGGATTAATGTCACTTGGGAAAGGTTTTAAAAATATTTGTCACGTTTTAAAAATATAAATTTTTTCAAAATGAAGTAATAATTTCGTAAAGAAAAAATAAAAAAAAATAAAATAAAAAGTACCTATACATATATAAGGTATACCGTACATTCAATATTTTAAGGATAGAAATAAAACCAAATATTCACCAATGACAATTTGAAAAGATGATTCAAAAGGAGAAAGTAATAACATTTCATTTAGAAAATGAGCAACCATAACAACACCTCCTTCTCTCTCAATTTCTCATTTCCATATTGTCAATATAATTTTACATACCGACTAAAATATAACGCTTGGACCAAGACATTGTTGCTTATTTTACGCGTGGGCGTATACTACTGGACACAAAAGGTGCGCGGACAAAAAATCGTTGACAAAATGTCCTGAAACCGATGGGATAATACGTGTTTTAGAGTCGTATCCATAGTTATTCTTCAAACAGCTCCCTTCTGTATGAGACCTCACCTGGTTTATATTGAGATTGAGCGAAGTTAACATCGCCCCATGAAGAAAACAATTCGTAAAGTACAACTTTAGAGATAGATCCTTACAAGAGAGATCGAGGATTTTCCACTGCAAAAAATTAAATATAGGTACAAAAAAAAAATATGCGAATTTGACGAGCTTCAAGGAAGGTGCGAACCTATCTTAAAATTTTCAAAACCACATTTTTTTTTTGCATTTTAAATTTCTCGGAGAGGCAAGTCATCTTAATCCCGTGATCCATCGTGAGATTCGGCCTCTAACCTTAAAATGATTCAAACAGTTTATGTCGAGCATCGCCATCATAAGATTTTTTAATACGAATTAAATCAAGACGTATTATAAATAAATATTTTAAAATACTCCATGTGATGATTCCTTGTATTTTGTTAATGTAAGGGGTGTGATAAGTACAAGCTCTCATGATGGCTATCAAGCCGAAGAGCTTTAGTGATTAAACTATTTATTTGTGATACGTCTTAGTTTATTTCGATTCAAAAATCTACACTGAAAAAAAAATTACTGGCTATATAGACGTGGCGTCCGTTCCGGGTGCTAGAGCCGCAGCTTCGATTGCTACAGATGCTCCGCCTTGGACTTTCGGCCTCTGAGCCCGGAACGCGGACGGCATGTCTATATAGCCTGTAAGTACGGCTTCCACGGCCGGAGATTTTTTTTCAGTGTATAGTGATTCATTTCTTGAGGTTCTCGGTGAGTTTTGAAACAAATTCTGAAATTTTTCGTAAGCCCGCATCGTGTTTTTTCGCGGGGATTTCACACACGTCAGAGGTGGACCAGGTGGGTCGTGTCCACCGTAGCCGTCACCCCTGAAAGAGTAGACCTGCGTTGTTTCCAATGGGCTTCCGGAGTGGGAAAATTCCCATTGAATAAGACGTAGGTGGGAAAAATTCAAGTCTAAGTGTACTACTTGCCACACGTGAATCGAATATGTATTCTTTTAATAGTCGTGTTGTGAGGATTTACCGTTAACTGTTGACGTCTGTATCGATGGACGTTTTAGACGTCACGGCTATGGACTTCGAAAATAATCACGAATGGAACGGCAAAATGCGCAAATTTCTTCAATAGGATTTGGAACGTTGGAGAAAAACAACGAGAACGCAATCAAATCAAACTGAGGAAGATAAAGAGAGTAAATTAGTATTGCACTGCCACTGAAACAAAAGTTCGGTCGCACGTATCAAAGTTCGGTATTCCATATCCCCCCAACTAATTCAGTTTGTAAAACTAAATTTTCGGTTCATCAAACCGAACTTGTGAGGCAAAGTGAATCGACGAGCAAAGTTTGGTCATATATCGACGGTGTAAGTCGGTAATCACATAACTCGTTTGCGGTGCGTCTGAAAATCTCCGCCTCTATGTTATTTTTTTGAAAGAGAACAAATTGACATCATTCCGTGAAGTTTATGCAGAATTTTCTTCGCGCAGAGAAGAAAAATCACGGACGTTTTAAAGAATTACTGCTGAGTAGTTCTCCGTTTAAAAAATAAAGTATGACAGGAAGTCTGTGATGTTGTAAACCGAGTTATGTGATTGCCGACTTACACCGTCGATATGCTGAACGTTTGGTTAGGTACATGAACCGAAAGTTTGGTTTGACAAACTGAATATTTGGGATGATGAGGGAAACCGAACGTTTGGTTCACATGACCGAATTTTTTTTTCAGTGTGTCGTCCTGAAGTAGAATGCAGTACGTACAAACACTGTAAGTAATTATTCTAAAGGTTCCCAAAGCATAAAGGTGTCACGTCGATTGCTAAAGTCGAAAATTTCACGGAATTTAAAGTCTTCAAATGATTAAACCTTAATTCAAACCTTAGTTCAAACCTTATATTTTTCACTCATGTTTTCCTTTGAGATTGATTAATTGCACATGAAACAATTCTCAGTGACCGGCATGTACTAAGATGGAGTTTTTTTCACCCGGTTAACAAGTCAATTGAATATTTTTATCTTTAAAATTTCTCGCAAGAATACTCCTAGCACACTGTACCGTATGATAACTTGTTAGCATGGTGCCAATTTGAATCATCATCATTTGTCAATGTTGAATCTGCATTTATTTTACGGAAAATCGCAATACCCGTAGCATTCACTGAGCCAATGACAGCAACTAGTACGTTAAAATAATCAGCAATGACGAGTTCAATAGTCGATAATGAATTACACCAAATGTTTGATTAATGGTCTCTAAACATACGAGATTTTATAGGATATTTCGTTCTGATGATGCCCCAACAATACTTCTCCTTCTTTACACAACTTCATGCTTACTCAAAATTTATTTATACTTTTTTTAATGTCCTGTAATGCACAACTGCACTCACTAGTACAATGACCCGAGTTTGTTTATTCATACGCATTCGCATTAGAAGATTGTTTACGAATGCTGCCCTTGAGGGCATCCAGAAAATTGCAAATGAGTGATTAATTTATTACTTACAGCAAGGCAGTGCAACTGGACTTTTTTTTTTTTTTTTTTTTTTTTTTTTTTTTAAATAGGAGGGGGCTAGTTTATCTATTTAACACCGAGCCTGACTGAAAAATGGTGTCCGACCAAAAATTTCAAGCTGCACGGTTGGCTTGTTTCCCTTGAACAAATTGAAACGAGCAGAAATTTCAAAACTCCGCGATGGAGATAAGTGGTTTAGCACTTTACACATGGTGTGTAATGTATTTCGTCTATACCCAATTTTTTTTTATTCACTGAAGAAAAAAATTTGGTCATATGAACCAAACATTCGGTGTTCCATATCATCCCAAATATTGAGTTTGTCAAACTAAACTTTCGGTTTGTGTCACCGAAGATTCGGCAAGTGTGACCAAACATGATTCGTCAGTTCACTTTAGTGCGGTTACACGTACCGAAAGTTCAGTTTGACGAACCGAATTAGTGGGGATGATATGGAACACCGAACATTGGTACATGCGACCGAACTTTGCACTGGAAAAAAAAAACACAATGGATGTAGAGTCCAGACTCTTAAAAACATCGACAAGAAAAAATACTCTTCATTCAATCGGATTTTTTATTAAATCAAGAACCAAGCCCTAATTTGGGCGGATTTCCTTTTGATTTAAGCAAAAATCTGATTGAATCAAGAGTATTTTTTCTTGTCAATGTTTTCAAGAGTCTGGACTCTAGATTCAATGTGTTTTTTTTTCCAGTGTGGTACATACGACCAAACTTTTTTTTCAGTGTGTTTATTTTTTTTAGCAAATTGACAACACGGCTTAAAATTTGAAAAGACGTCGATTTGGCCCCCCTCCCGTCCCGTGCGACGTGACGCGCCACGAGACTGGGGCATGGAATTTGAGTCGCGGGGCGGGGGGATTCGGGGCGGGGGGACGGGGGTGCGGGTGGGCCGTGATTTGACCTTGCTCTGAAACAAGATACGGGATCCGGGCCATTTGTCGTGTCGTGGCAGCTTGGCACCTTCCGATTTCATGTAACTTTCACCCAACCCTATCAATCTCGGCTCCACGGGACGACCAAAGGGATTGACGTGTTATCCGCCGATGTCAGTTTTAGCGGAAACGCCACGGGAACACGGCGAAATCAACACTGGAAAAAAAAAAAACACATTGGATCTAGAGTCCAGACCCTTAAAACATCGACAAGAAAAAGTACTCTCGATTCAATCAGAATCTAGCTTAAATCAAGAACCAAGCCTCTTAATTTAAGCGGATTTCGCGGAACAAGTTTTGGATTGGGTAGTACCTGACGAAGAGATGTTGCGTTGTCAGGTGCCCGATGACCTCTGGGAAGATAGACACATGTGGCGTTTAGGTGTCGCAGAACGCTCGAGTACGTTGTACAAGCGACTTTACTGTGTTATGTACGTGTTAAAAATTGGCTTTTATGTATCAGGGATGTCATTCGCACTGAGAACAAAATTTGTTTATCAAAAATAAATCTTGACAATCTTGACGAACGAAATTTGCCTGCTGGCCGGGTGGCGGAATTCCGTGAAAAATAAAATTGTTGAGTTTTAAATGAACTATATCATGATTTTTCAAAAATATATGCTTGATAGATTGAAAGAAACTTCTCAGATCGCGGATAATCATTTCGAGCTGAAGAAACAATTTTTCAAACCAAAACAAATCTATCCTCAAAAAACACCCCGGAGAGACTCTTAACTTTTATGATTGTGCTGTTTGTGTGCCTGAATTGGGAGTTTAACGGAGTATCTAACAACTTATATCCGAGAATTCTAATTCCATTTTTTAGAAAGTTAGGATGATTCATTTTTGCAAGTTGAGTCCTAGAATCTCTCCTATTTCTAGCTTTAACTTCGATTTGTATCCAACAAAATACCTCGAAAGTGTGTAGATTTTAGCGGACAACCTAGCAACAATGCAGAGGCCCTTGAATTATGTGTTGATCGCCTGTTGCCATACTCTGGAGATGCAACCAGACGGTAAACTGTACAATGGTGCCAATTTTAGCTGCTCTTATAGTTTCAGAAATAACTAGGCAGCTAGAAAACTATTTCCGGTATTTCATTTTTTTTTCATAATGGGGTTCATCCTAAAAAAACTACATAAATTGATGAGAATATTCTAAAAATATCCGCAGTAGAGGCTGAGAAAGATTTCGAGTTGAACTTTGTTAACCATACACAATAATTTTAATACTGCCCTAAACCTAGTTCTAAGTTGAGTGTAACTAAATGTAGTATTGCACTCATCCTAATTTAAGTTAGTGGCATGAGATAATGCATTTATACGAACTCATTTACCGGGTGAAGATCGCATAATAATTGACAAAGCAGACTTTTTCTCAGTTTGGTAGTTTGGCTCGATGCCTACAGTTTCAGCCAAGTAGCTAAGTGTTCCAGGGTGACGTCATCACGGCTGTTCGTTTGTCTGCGATTCACATCGACCGTTTTCGACGAAGGTACTAAAAAACCTGCGTTAACACTATGCAATTTTCTGTCAAAATCTTTTTTTGCGTGTTTTAAAAACGTTAAACGTCTGAGTTCCATGACCAAGCTACGATTTGAAAGTCAAATTCCTACGATTTGTTACGTCGTAACTTTGCTTACGATCTAATTGTTGTATTTTTTAAAAGGAAAAATTCGGCATTCTAGGTATTTTAGTTTCGTCCAAAAGTTTCGCAATCTGTGTATAATTTTTACTATCCTTTCATGAATGAGTAAGAACATAAGAGCACAACCATTCATACTGCTGTATCTTATATAGATTCAGAGCAATTCTGCCGTGGTAAGGAAGAACGCCGTATGAACATTCGAGAGTTGCCAAATTTCCGAGAATAAAGCATGTATTTTTGAGGAATTTTGTGCATATTTCGCTTTGAAATTTTCAGATATTTTAGATCAAATTGCGTGCAAACTTGTCTGAAAATTTTAGAAAGTAATATTCGCAATTTGCCAAGTAAATTCGGTTTTTTTCGGAGGAAACTTGGCAACGTCTGACCGCTCATACGGCGTTCTTCCTCAGTACGGCAGAATAAACGAAAGCGAGCAGCACCAGTTCAACTTTAACATACATATAATGCTACGGGAAACATTGCCATACACACCAGAAACACCCCTAAAAATGACTATACTATGATTCACATCGTCCACGGTGTGACGTTGTGTTGATGACGATACTGACTGTTCGTGTTTGACGGATGTGCCTACGGCATATCCAAAAAATGAAAAGGGCATTGCCATGTTGTGGATGCAACTAATCCTGCTTAAGGGTCGTTTATTTTGCATATCTTAAGAAATGAAGGCACACAGCCACGGCTCAAATCCAAATCCAGCGGATTTTTCTGGAATATCTGCGTCAAAACTACAAAACCACGCAGCTTTTGTGACGTGGCAGATGTGCAGACACTTTTACGTTTTTGACGGATGACGGATGATCATGGTCACTGGAGGAAATTTCCTTTGATTTTTTCCACTCTTCAAAAATAATTTTTGTAAATTTGGCACATGCGAGTAAATTTTCAGTAATACTTTCCTGAAGAAATAAAGGACGATTGGAGATTTTGAAGCACTAAAATCGAAGTATTTGTTTTTGTAATTTCACCGTTGATGTGTACTTTGGATGTATGTAGAAACGAAAACAGACAGGTACGAGGGGGAGCTAAAATATGACAGGAAAAAAGGATTTTGACTTTTCTTGATACTTAATAAATATCGACGGTGAAACTACCAAACCACGTATCTCGGTTTGCGACGTCGCAGACTTCCTGTCATACTTCATTTTTTAAATGAAAAACTACTTAACGTCCAGTCTTGAAAATTTCTGTGATTTTTTCTCTTCGTGCGGAGAAAATTCTGTGAAAATTTCAAGGAATGATATTGATTTGGTCTACTTAAAAAAAATAAAATGCGAGCGTAGATTTTTAAACACCGCAAACGAGATACGTGGTTTGGTAGTTTCACCGTCGATATGTAACTTTGAATCGCATCAAAGTTTTTTAATGACTTTTTTCCGCTGCTCTTCTGACGATACCGTTTTCTGTTCCCAGTTTTCGAAACAATCTGTGATAGAATCGTACACAGCATTTATAAAAAATTGGAAGTCTGCGCGAGAGACGATCAAAAGTACCTGCCAGTCGGAGCCAGCGTTTGCAAGGTTTCTTGAGGTAAGGAATTTAAAAAAGTTAAGAACATCAAAGGAAACAGCAAGAACATTTTCTTCACCAAAAGAGTTCTGAATCCTTACAGTCTAATCATCCGAGGAAAATTAACTCTAGCATGACAGGCTTGGGCCTTTTGAACTTGACATGAAGACTTTTGGGGAAAAAAATCCATGTCCAATAACTTAAAACCTCTGAAATATACCTGATGGCGGACAGAAACGTGTTAGAAATTAGAAAAAAAAGAAAATGAGGAAGAAGAGGTGGAAGAAATGGGAGGAGAATAGGAGGAGAAAATTCCTTCCTTTTGCAAAATTTCCTTTTCCTTTTTGCAAAATGCAATCCATACATATATTTGTCCAAAACTCTTTTTGTGTTGTCTACAAGACCTAAGATGAGGGGATAGGGTTACTTTATGATACTGGAGCATGCATAATAGATAATTTTTCCTTTTTCATAGTATTAGTTCAAATGATAATCTAAAATGCTCAACGGAGTTATGCTTATCTAGAACGAGCCCTACCCACTTGAGTAATTTGCTCTAAATCGATCAGGTTGTCCCGTTGCAATTTTATTAACGTTTTACTCTCTTTAGAGTCCCGCCAAGCAGTCTCGATCACCCCCGAGACCTCGTAAAAAAGAGCCATAAATGTTGTTTACCTTATAAATCGTCGAGCGAATCGTAAAAAATAGATGAGCTGAGGCAAGAACAATATTTCTGAATGGAAGACCATGCGTGTCTTGCAAGCTCGAGGCAAAATGCACTGGGTCAACGAATTTGTCAAGTTGACGTACTAAGGAAGAACTCCGTATCTTCACCCAGAAATCACCACATTTTTCTCTAATAAAATATCAATTTTCGAAATATTTATGAATCTTTTTCCTCGACTAGCACTTCAAATTAAATGGACCACTAGACAAGGTACGAATTTAAGCAATCTGATACATGTTCCCTAGCCAGAATTTCACGTAAAACACGATTCGCGCAACGAAAATTACTGAAACCAACTCCTAACGAAGATATTAACGTTTTCATTTCACACTGGTTACGAGGAATTTGAACTGCCCGCTCACAAGAAACTCAAAGCTCTACGTGAGTCAAATCGCGCTCTACAACGGTTTAAGCAAGCTTCTCAGTCGAGCAATGTTCATTTCCCACCATGTGTTGTTCAAACTATAAACAACTTGCTATAGCTGAGCCAAAGCGTCAAGATTGAGGTTGCCAGATTTTTAAATCGCAGATACTGTCATGATAACGTTTAGCGCGCGATGTGAATCATGTAGAGCATTGAGTTTTCATGAGCGGGTGGTTTGAATTTACGTATCAAGAATCATTAAATATCTTCGTAAGCGGTTGATTTCGGCTATTTTCGTTGTGCGTATCGTGTTTTACGTGGATTTTGGTGAAAAAGCATGAATCAGAATGCTGAAATTCGTACCTTGTCTAGTGGTCCATTTTCGAAATATTTATGAATCTTTTCCCTTGACTAGCACTCCAAATTAAATTATGAATGCACGTCTGGGAATTAGTTAACGGAAAAGTTACTCAAGTTACCCGGTAAATTCGGGGTTTATCGGTATAACGTCGGCTTTTTACTTTTATAATAACGCTCGTATTCTTTTCATTACAGACGATGGCTCGGGAGCATAAAGGAAAGTTAGCTCTGGATTCTCTTTTTATCATGCCCGTTCAACGAATTCCTCGCTACGAATTATTGATTCAGGTATGTCTGTATTTTTTTACCGAGAAAAATCAAGTAAAGTAGATTAGATGTGTTAGAAAAGCAATTATTTCAGGAGGTTAAAATACCCGAAAAATAAACACTCGTGTGTGAGCAGAGAGGGAATGAACCGTAATTTCTTCACAAGAATCGAAAGTATTGCATGCCCTCTAAAAACACAATGAAGCTATCTGAATGCTGTTTCGAAGGTTTTCTTAGAGCGTATGATTTAAACTTTCAGATTAACGATTTTGCCTTTAGAAATAATCGAAAAAATACTTTTACGTAAGCAAGTTGGGTTTTGTTCGAATAGGCAACGAAACTAACTGCATGACAATGCTTGTGGTATCATGGAAAAGTGGATGATTTCCAAGTCCGTGATTTTGAGGACTTTGGCCAATGAAAAAATAGAGAGGGGCTCATCAAAAACTTCCGCTCAACGAATGGGCTTTTTTAAAACATCGCCAATTTAGATGTGACTGCTTTTAATAGTACTATGAATTTTTTTAGGTTTTTAAGCTTAGTCGGTTTTATACATATCGACGGTGTAAGTCGGCAATCACATAACTCGTTTACGGTTTCTGAAAATCTCCGCCTCTGAGTTATTTTTTTAAAGGAGAACAAATTGACATCATTCCTTGAAGTTTTTGCAGAATTTTCTTCGCATTGAGAAGAAAAATCACGGCAGTTTTAAAGAATTGTTGTTGAGTGGTTTTCCGCTTAAAAAATAAAATATGACAGGTAGTCTGCGACGTCGCAAACCTAGTTATGTGATTGCCGACTTTCACCGTCAATATGCCTATCCTTGGAATGTAAAAATGGAACCATCCACGTACCTTTTTACAGAATCTACCGAATAGATTTTCAATTTTTTTTTTTTTTTTTTTTTTTTTTTTTTTTTGTGCCAGATTCCCTAGAACATATTCTTTAATTAGACTCACAATCTTTTCAATTCATTAAAAATTTGAATTTTAGCAGATTTGTTTTATTCATTTTAACATTTAAAATTTGAAGAAGACTAATTAAATATTATAACAAATCTATTAAAATTCGAATTTTTCTTAAATCAAAGAGATTACACGTCAAATGAAAGAAGACGTCCTAAGGAATAAAAAAACAAATTGAAAGTCCATGCAGTAAATCCTGAGAAAAAGATACATGAAGTCGTTGAATTTTTACATCTCGGGTATAGGCAAACGCGACTCTTCTAAAGTCGTCGATTCCCCGACAAAAGAGAGTAGCTCCATTCCAAGGTTGCAAAATTGACTAAAAAATGTAATTTTTTGGACAATTGTACCTGCGCAACTTTCGTCCAACATTTTTCTGATTTTTACCTGAGATCAGAAGAAAAATCAGTGCAAGTGATCAGGTACAAGGAAAATCAGTTTTCAGTAGGCAATCATTTTCAGTTTGAAATTTTCAAGATTCTCCTGGCAAAAATTCAATTTTCCAGGGAATTTTTGACGATGTGGACATGTAGTTACGAGCTTTTTTAAGGGACACGAAATAATATGTAACTTTTAACTAAAACGTGTGCGCTTTTTCCGTACAGACCCTGCTGAAACACACGGAGGAATCACACCCGGACTTCTCGACGTTGCTGGAGGCCCAAAAGGCTGTGCATGCGCTTGCGGTGCATATCAACTGCATGGAGCGGGACAGCCTGGAGCTGGAGCAAATCGAGCGGCTCATCGAAGGTCTGGGCCACCTGGTCGCCGCCGATAGGACGTTCCTGCGACACGATCTCGTTACAATGGCTGTTTCTGCTCAGAGCCTCGGCCGCAAGGAAAGAGCTCTCTTTCTCTTCTCTGATCTCCTAGTTATCACAAGTATCAAAAGGAAAAGCGGGACTGCTAGGAAAATGGCAACGTGAGTATCATTCACGGAACAACTGGACGTATATGCGAAATGGAACTATGTGCAGGTGGAGAGATGGGGCGTGCTCGTTAGTGCTCGGGCCATGAGAATGAATGGGTCTTTAAAAGCGCCAGTGACGTCAGCGGTAAGGACCGGGCGTGACGAGGCGCGACACGAGCAACGATGACACTGAAAAAAAAATCTCTGTGTATTTACCAAGAAAAGGGTAAAATTACCAAGAATTTAGGTTTCTATCGCAGTTTTTTCTTGGTAAAATTACCATTTATGGAATTGGTAATTTTACCGAGAAATCTCGGTAAAATTATTGAACTATCTCGGTAATATTACTGAACCTTGGTAAAAACGCCAATATTTTTTATCGACTGTGGTAGAATTACCGAGATAAAATGGCAAAGTTACCAAGAATTGATTACCAATAAGAGTGGTACTCTTACCTGGAAAAAACAGTAAAAATACCGGTTTTTAGGTAAGCTTATCAGTCTGTCTTGGTAAAATTACCAATAATTGGTAAAAAAAAGTGAGATGGTAAAGGTACCAACGGACCTTCGTAAAGACGCCGAGAATTTTTTTTCAGTGGACGACTAGGTCGTCAGTCTTTAACTCATGAGCCCTGTACACAACGCTCTTGTCACATGCCCACGGCTCACAAGTTAGCGCTCAGTTCCTTTTGCTTTAATTGAAAATCCCGCTTTTCCATTTTCTCAAAAGGAACAATATCCGCTTTTGCATTATTTCTTATGGAGCTTCCACGAGCAGTACGAACACACCCCATCTTTCCACTTCCACATAGTTCCTTTCAGCATAAATACGTCTAACTAAGGTGTCTTCGCTGGACCAGAGAACCATCCCCAGAGAACCGCCTAGTGGCAACATAACATCTGTATATTTTAGGATTTATCTAAAGAGCTGAGGAGCTAAAGAGCTTATCCGAGGAAATGAGGGAGTGTCAACTCCCTGAGGGGCTTTGGGAGGAAAGAGGACTTTGGCAGCTAGGAGTCGCTGAAGAAAGCGCTGTAAAAGCGGCTCTTAAGTGTGTATCTAAAGAGCTCATCTTGATAAAAGCACGGAAATAATTGTGGTACTATCCCAATTTGTCGGATGATATGGGTATTTCCAATTAATTTTGTCAGTAACGCAACTCAAGTTGGGGTAGTGAGTACTGCAAAATTTGGGTTAGTAACCTAACTTATTGGGATACTGCGGCTGTGCGAGAGTCATGGAAAGAGAAGAAACCTCCACGAAGGGAAAAGTATTCTCTCCGGAGAGGCAACTATTTTCTCCGGAGAGAAAAATATTCTCTCTCGAGAGAAAAGTATTCGTTCGAGAGAGAAAAGTATTCCCTCGGGAGAGAAAAGTATTCTCTCTGGATACAATCAATTGGAATTGTCCAAGTTGGGACATAACCTCTACCTCTTTTTTCCGTAGCGTAATCAGATATATAAATGTGCGGTCGGGTAACGGCTCATTTACTGATCACGAAATTGATGATATTAAGTAACCTTACTGTGGTCACAAATATTCTGAGGAGGGGGGAGGACGCCCCAGCGTAACTATCCTATCAACGGTCATGGATCTAGAGAATGTTTTCAGAAACTAAAAAAACATAGACATCGATCCGGTAGATTTGTAAAAATCATCATGATATAGTAATAGTGTGATTAGTTATCTTAGTAGTTTACTTGATTTTCGGCACGGTGATATTTTTGGCAAAGGTAACCACACGCCTGCTAGCAGATTTTAACAATAAAAGAAGGTGGTAAGCAGAACTTTGGTTGCTTTCACCAGGAGTACCATGCACTGATTAAAAATTTAAGGAAACATGTGGTGGAACTTACCATAAGTTTTTCTGTGAGCATGGGTAGAACTAATAATTTTTTTTCTTCAGAGGCACTATGTGATGAGAATCCAACAAATTGGTTCGGATTACCTCTCCCTAGCTTTAAAGCTCTCTACGAAGTTATCATACAAAATTGTGAGTATTGAAAAGCCACGGGAACAATTTTGACCGGTTTCGATCGAAAAATTAATTTTTATGTTTTTGGAACCATGACAAAGCTATAGCAAAGTTATTTCGTAAAAATATCTTTCAAGTATTGATCGAGTTTACTTCATTTACATCTGAAAAGTAAGTGACAATTTCCGTTATTTTTCACGATTTCTAATGATTTTATTTTTTCTGTTTTAGTACCAGTCCTGAAAGTGTCACAAGTTCTTTTGAGGCTAACAAATATAAACTATTGACCAAAATTCCATTAGAAAATATAGAAGTTGTAAAAAGTAAGTGTTAAAGATTTTTTTAAATTTTAAACAAACCCCAGAGGAATGATCACTTAAGAGCGTGCATGGATAATTTTCACCAGAATCGATCCAACTGCATCATAGGTTGCCTGATTGCCTCACATATTTTATTTTTTAACAGAAAACAAACCAATATTCTGCTCTGTCAAATTTTTCGTATATAAAGACAGACAAATACACAGCTATGACGAATAAAATTGACTGTGCCGCCAAGAAAACTTACGATAAAATACTAAAAGGAAAACAGAGTTTATCAGGCACGATCATACACTTATTTGTTGCAACCCTTATTTTCCTAAACGCAGTAAGAAACTGCGCCGAATTGAAACCCCGTTTTTTCAGGAATGTCGAATACGACTTTTCTAAGCTTATATGTAGACTAATCAATTTGTTTTGTTTTGTTTCAGTTAAGGATAAGAGTTTAAGACGTATGCTTTGGGAAATAGAAAATTTGACTAAAGATATTTCCACTCTGTCGCAAATGTCGAATCTAGTCTCAACTTTACATTGTTCTCATCTGCAGCTGGAAAGCTCGATACGAGATATGTTGTCAGCTTTAAACAAACAACTAGCGGATCGTCAAGCCAGTGATTCTCAACTCTCATATTTAGAATTAATTTTACATACTAGGTTAGTTTTTACCGTAATGACAGCTCCAAAAAAGTCATGTTTAATTATGTCCAAGGCACTGGATTTCATACTTTTTAGTCGCAATTTTCCCTCTTGGCTTGTCCTCTGGTGTTTCTGATAAAAACCTACTGAAGTCGGTAGTTACGGTGGACTTTAGGGCGTAAAAAATTCGGATAACAGACATTAGATCCATTAAATTTTAGATTGTAGCCAACCAAATTAGTTTTAACCAGTGCTCAGTCCTATTTTCCCTTTATTTCTTGGGGAAAAAAGTTGAAACTCTTGTTATTTCCCTGGTAAAAATTGGCGGTAGAATCTGTGTTCCAAAATACCATAGACCTACGGCCGGCTGTAAGATTTCCAATAGCCTCTTTAGCCGGCTACACAATTTCTTATAGCCTTTTATAGCCGAATTGAGCAACTCACAGTCAGGCGATAAGTGTATAAACGTCACTAATTACGGATGCTAGGACTTAGTGAGTTTTTGGACCACTGCTCTCTTTTTGGGTCGTAGTATCTTGATTTATTTTGCGAGGAAAGCTCCGTACTTTTGATGGATGCCTGCCATTCCTAATATGTTGGAGAGCCTTCAATTTCGTATGATACTGTGCAATACCTCTGGTGTGAAATAGTTGCTTCAAGCGCCGTGGCACGCTGCGGTGCGGCAGGAGGGCAGCCAGCGCGAAACGCGCATTGGCGCCTACAAACCTAACAGGGATACTTCACGCGTTGCGCAATGCGTGAAGTATCTCTGTTAGGTTTGTAGGCGCCAGTGCGTCGCCGCTCCGCTTTTTGATAGGTTCTAATATTTAATCTGGCGGAGCCAGCGTTATTCAACTCATGATTTTGAAATGTTTGCACATCCTTTATGGATTATTCTCGTTATAATTGATGAAAAAAATACGTATTAAAGGAAAACATAACGTGTGTTTTGTAAATATTAATATGGTCCCGTATCAAACTTAATGATTTCCAAAGCACACGAATTTCTACACAATTTCTTATAGCCTTTCATAATCGATGGCGAAAAAGCAACAGCCAGGCGATTAAGTGTAAAGCCCGGCTATAAGAACTGTAGCCCAGCTGCATAATTTTTTATCGCTTCGTATAGCCCGGCCGTATGATTTTCTCCGCATTCTACAGCCAGCTATATGATTTTCTGTAGCCTTCTTTAGACGGCTATAAGAATTCCTATGGTATTTTGAAACGCAGCTCTTATCGCAAATTTTTACCAGGGTTGGAATATCCCTCTTCGAAAAATCTGTAACTGGAGTCTCAATTTGCTATTTATTTCTTGATCGAAGATACCCCTCAGGTTGCATTAATTATAGACACCAATTCCATCTTAATTTTATCTAAAAATTATTTTCATTGCTTTCGACAGAAATGGATCCGAGAATGTGTCAATTGCCTTTTCAAAGCCTGAAGAACGAGCAAGCTGGGAAGGAACGTTCAATGAAGCCAAGCAAAGATTATGTAAGTATACTTTTAAAACCTGCAATAATTCCTCTGCAACCTATTTTTGCTAAAAAAGAGAAAGTCAAAATTTGAACTAAATCTCCCTCGCAGGGAATAGTAGTAACCATATTTTTACGCACCGGCATTAATAGGGAAAACATGTTGCTCCGATTTTTTCAAGTTTCATTTTTAGAATTTTTTGTGGACCCGACTTTGATTTGAAATACTTCGAAATAACCGCTGCCTGAGAAGGTTCATTTTCATTTCGTTGGGCCCTACAAGTTTGATGTCCATTAACAACTTGTTTGGAGTTTACCCTTACACTCATGTCATATGGACGCACAAAAAATATAAATACGTGATTTGGTCTAAATTTTTCCTATTTGTTGCTCGTGTTCCCTATGTAACACAATAACATAACATTTTTGAAGGAAAGAAAAACGGAAGAAGAACGCATAGTACTGACGTATTTTATGAATTAATTCACAAAATATCTCCGAGAGAGCTAGTAAGTAAGCCCAATGCTCGATACAGACACTTGAATGCAACTTTCCCTGCTCAAAGGATGCCCCTATTGCATATCTAAACAACGGAAGGCGCTTTGGTGTCTTTAGTCAACTAACTAGAGAAATGCATCTCGCGTGCTATTATTAATTAAGAAATGGATTACACTTCGCTAAAAGGAACCAACGCGATTACAGTGTTTTCAAAATCATGCAGCTTGTTCTTTTCTTTTAAACATATTTGGACGGAGTTAAACAGAAAGGAACCAAGCCACATCGGGATCGAACCGAGAAAAAGAGGTTTAAAGTTTGGCTCCTGCATAAGACTCAATGGAAAAGATAAACTTCAAATTCTGTTTCTGCAAAATTTGCTCCAACAAAAACTTTGAATTTTTTGGCGATAGATAGTAGAGCAGTGGTTGAGTTCAAAACCACTCATAACTCAATTTTTTCCAAAATGTGGGTTGGTTCCTTTCTGCTTAACTCAGTCCATTTAATGTGTTTTTGAATTAACACAATTACTTTCCATTAAAATTAACAATTATTTGGTTCGAAGTGAAAATTATTCGCAATTCTGGGAAATTTTCAAGATAATTATGAAGAAGGAACATTTTTACAACACTGTAATCGCGCTGGTTTCTTTTTGTTGAATGCGATCCAAATGAGTAGAAAGTTCACCAAAACACGCATTCTCTATGCATTATAATTTATTCATGATGATTTTTTTAATCCCGCCACTTGGATGGAATTATATAGCGATGAGATCAAAGTGTATTTCCGATAAGAATTTTACTAATTTCTAGTATTTCATCTTGCAGCCGTATCCGCAGAGAAGAAATCGACTCCTGAGTTTGTGATACCCCTCCAGATCAGGAAGACCCGGGCCGGTCTCCAGTTCACGTGTGCTGCGCCGTCGGCGTGTCAGAAAGATGTTTGGGTTTGCAATAGTGACGGTTACATCGGTCAAGTCTGCAGGCTGAGCCTCTACCCGAAACCCACCGTCTCCCAGTGCATTCCAGTCCACAGCGCGCGCATTCTCTGCATCACTGCGGTACCTGCAATCTCCAAAAATAGGTGAGAACGAAGTGTCATTCATTACCTAGGGTAGAGATCATATACAGGGAGAGCTCAGACATGTCGAAGTATGAAGCTTTCAGGGCCCAAAAGGGCAGCCAACCTTGTAGCATGAAAAACACCATAAAAAGCTGCTTTCATTGTCAAACTAAGATGGCCAATCGCAAAAATGAGTGAATTCATGCAAAAGTTAAGTCAAGTACATCCTTCACAAATAAAGGGTTGTTACAATATTGATAATATACCATTCTGTATAATTCGGGTTCATAGGATGAGATAAAAAAACAAAGATAGAAAAAGAAGATGAAGGATGTAAAAATAATCTGATCTAATAAGCTGATCTAATTTTTGAAATATTCATGTGCTCTATATTTTTGTGAGGTTTTACCCCAAAAAGCGTTATTGTAGACACCTACACCACCCTATCTAAAAGTGTTTTAGTGTGCAAAATAAGCGATATTCATGATCATGTTTTTTTTCCAGAGAGGAAGATCAGGGCAATAGAGGAAGTACATCCGTTAGCATATCGGTTGAAGATATAGACCAAGGAGGCAATATTCATCTAGACAGGTAAACTTTCAAGTGCAATGGCCATAATAATATCGAGGTTTTAGTCGGTCCAGGTAAAACTTCGCTCATTGTATACTTTAAATGAGAGTTGGAGCTCATTTATGCATCAGTATTGAGTCTAAAGCCAATTTTTGTAAAAAGTCTACTTTTCCAATTTTGAAAGTGCCTATCTCAAATTACAAAAATATCATCTTCCTGTGCCATCATTCAGCCGTGTTCGGTGAAAGAACTGCGCTTGATGAAAGAAGGCATGACTAAGATACAACTTGTCAGAGATGTCTGCGAATCTTTCTTTGAAACTAACTCGATGGCTCGTCAAATGGACTACATTTTGCAATTGGGAACTATAAATTCTAGCCCGGTTTAAAAACAATGTATGTGTCATAAGTTTCCCTATGTACATAAGTGTTTTTCCAGAAGAGCTAGAATTTATAGTTCCAAATTGCAAAATGCACTTTCAATACCGTTAGGGGCTTACACAAGTTAAAGTTCCTTAAAAACACAAAGACAATTTTTGGTAAAAACACACTCAACACTCACAAAATTTTTTTTTTAAAAATAACGGGACGCGTTTCGGGACCTTAGCTCCTATCATCAGCCGCGAAATGTTTTTACGCAAGTGAGTGTGTTTTTACCAAAAATTGTCTGTGTGTTTTTATGCAAAATGCAGTCCAAATAACCTCAATCGACACCGTAGGGATTTGTGAACCACATACGAGCAGTGACTTCATAAAATGACGGACTTGGAAGACAAGGCGCATAAGTGCAGTTGTTGCCAATTCGAGAAATACGTGTTTGAAGTCTCGATATTAAATGGATCTTTATGACGGATAGAAAGTTCAAACTGACTTTTTGATACTTGAAAATTGGAATTTAGGACCGAATTTTTCCCATAATATGCATTAAGTTTAGTTTTACTTGAAATCAGTAATATCTCAATTTTTCAAAAACTGCACTTATGGGCCTTGTCCTCCAAGCCATTCAAGTGTAATCCCATTCAACATTATGTCTAATAGAATTGGACGTATTTTTGTCAAACGGAATCATGTGCATTATGACGTGAGCCCTGTTATGCACGTACTCTAATGGGTCTTAGGGCCCCTGTCTTAATGCACATAGTTCCGTTTGACAGAAATAGTCCAATTGACCCTATATTTGTTCGCGTGTTGCAGTAGTTCGTCGAGTGAAGGCGAGGACGAGAAGGAAAAGGACAAGGAGAGAACAGACTCAGACTCGAAGCAGCCTTCAATGGGCGTGCGACAGATAAGCCAGGACAACGATAAAGAATCGACCATGTGGCTGGGGACTGAGGACGGCTGTATCCTAATTTACAAGTGTATAGAGAGCTGTCGAACGCGGGAAAACTGCGTGGAGATCAAACACGGCTCTGCCGTCTATTCCATAGTGTAAGTGATTTTTAATGACGCATCACGGATATGCCTCAGAAAAAAACCATGAGGGAAAGCTCGAAATCCC
>NW_017564110.1:1187560-1206100 GCF_001854935.1 Bemisia tabaci
CCCCACAATGTCAGGATAAGAAATCAATGTTTCTGCGATCAAAAAACTGGGACATCGATACAACTATTGAGTGTTGTCCGTCAAAACAGGTGCCTCTATTTTTCGATTAACGCATATTGATAAAATAAATACGTATCTGCCGTTAGGGCGAAGAGAGGCGTACCTCTCAAGTATTTCAAATCGAGTTTCCATCAAAATTCTTCTGATTTAATTGAGTTTATTTGAGTTAAAATCATTGATACAGCTGAGCTGATACAGCAAACTTCGTCTTTTTGTACAAAAATGATATCTATACGAAAGCCTTAAGTGCACTAAAATTGACGGTGTTTCAGGCAAAACATCCGCGAGAGCTATAATCCGTCAGGGAGACAATGAGAGCCGTGTTTTTAAGTGAAATGGCGTCTTTTTCTAACATACTACTACGAAAGTGTACAGAAGATAGGACGGCTGTCTTACCTTATACTAGACATACATGAAAATCAGAAAAGCCCTTATCAACTGGTTGAAAATGAATTCGTCGATTTTCAATCATGCAAACGATTCGTAAGAATCATTCAGATGGATGGTGGCAATTTGACAAAGCCCGGGGGCTACTTTTAAAATAATTTTCTGCCCACATGCTGCTGAGCCCCATTTTTAAAAACTTACGGCTCTTTTCCCTATTACGGTAGCAGCATAAAAATAAACTTGAACGAAACAATAAAATAATAGTTTTCACAATATCTGAGAAAAATCACGGCAGATTTGAAAGTTTTTAAATATTGGTTTATTCGCATAAAATAGGCATCGGAATAATTGCAACGTCGCAAATTGAGGTGTACATGTTTTTTACATTACCGTAAAATATGAGAATATGTATACATGTGCACGCGCTAGAGTGGAATATCAGCGGCAATCGTGATCTTCTCCCACCAAGTCGAAGTGATACTCTTGAAGGTGCTCCGAGCAACTATTCCACCTTTGAAGTATTGCACAGTATCAGACGAGATTGAAGGCGCACTAACGTTTGTAAATTGACCGGTATCGATTACCTCTGAGCAGAGTCCTACTGATCCTCCGATATCCGGCTCCTGTTCGATCAATTATTGTAAAAAACGGAACCAGATAGATCGTATTCGATACATCAAACGATTGAGATTGTATTGATATCGAGTAGTTCAAAAAATAAACATAGTAGCTATAGACAACAAGTAAGCTATGGACTTGGCTAACGTGAAAATTAAAATACGAGCAGAATTTATGGGGAATTTTAAGTAATTGAGGTACATGCTCTCCTAAATCAGCGATATGTAACGCGGCGGTTTAATTTATACCATGTTCGCAGATACACTCCAAAGTCAGAGCTTGAATTATTCATTAAATTGCTGAGTTTAAGGGTACCTCGTTTGGATCTGTGTCTCTTATAAACGTTGGTTGTCGTAAATGAACTTCAGTCGTAGCTTTTTGACAAGCTTACGACAAATTAAATTAGAGAGAAGTGTTGTTGGCTGTATTTCTCATTATGTAAATCACAAACAATTTTCAAAACAATGATTTTTTCCTCATATGAAAATGAGTTTCTTTTTTTTTTCAGGTACTTCCATGACAAAGTTTTTGTATCGTTAGCAAATGGAAATGTTTGCGTGTACTCTCGTGATCAAAGTGAGTAATAAGGGAGGGTTCTTTCTTTACTTTTTTAAAAAATGTACCGGATAAAATTCAATATCCTTCATAAATTCTTTGAAAGCACCATAGACATTCTAAATTTAAAACTAAGCCAAAAATGGAATTAAAAGATTATCGAAATTCCTGGATAAAGATATTTTTATTAAATCATAGTGCTCCCAGTAACTTTAGCGATCACATACGGTACCTACTATAATGAAGAAATAAACATTTAATAAGAAAAAAGTCTGAAATTCAAATACCAGTAATAAAAGAGAAAAAAAATATCACAGTTTTGTATTGCATTTTTACTGAATTTTAGTAGTAATGCATCAGATTTCTTTCACTCCGACGTATTCATAGGCCAAGTGACCGAAAGTAAGTTTTAACTTAAAATTTTGGGGTAACAGAAAAGTGTACAAAAATTTTGACTCTGCAAGAACGGAGGAAAATTAATTTTTTGGGATATCAGCAAAAGAAAGAAGAACTGGAGAGAAATTTACTTTTTTCAATCTTTAAGTCTTTAAATAAGAGTTTCTGCCTACTCATTAGTTTCGAGAGTATTAACTGCTCCTCTTTAGTAATCAAGTGCTGTTGGGAGATATGTGTGTGTACAATTTTAAATGCAGTGTAGATTTGTCCGCTTTAATGACTTTGGAGCGACTATAGGCACCAGAGAATGGATTTTTACATTTAAGTTGTGAAATGCGAGGGAATGAAAGATACACATAGGTTGGAAGGGACGCAAAATATAACATGAAATCTTGGGGTGTACAAAGATCTGAGAATATTGTACAATTTGTTATGCAAAATATATTTATCCCCTCTCATGGTATGTATACCGACAGTTGATTTCCGCATCGATGGCAACAATTTTTTTTAACGTTGTAAATTTTTTTTAAATTTATGGCTACCATAGGGATGCTTCATTAATGTTTAATTTATTAAATTCATTAATGAACATTTGCCACATTGCACTTAGTATTTATAAAGTTATAAAAAATTTTACTTTGTATTGTATTTGCTAATGCCTGACTTTGTATTTATTTGTTGTTCTAGATAATGCATGGAACACCTCCGAGCCACAGAGTATCTTGTCGATCGGGTCTGCCGTGGCGCCTGTTACCAGAATGTGCCCGGTTTTGGACAAACTGTGGTGCAGTTCTCACTCAAACATCCATATAGTAGATCCCTCGTCTTTAAAAATAGTGGTAAGTATACGTTTTTCTTGATATAAAAGGGAATCCGTAAAATTTTGGAAAGTAAATTAGGGGCTTTTATTTCAAATTGAGACCTTGTCTTTTGGCCTATTCTATGAAATATGATGAAACACCAGAAAACAGCAAAAAGAGATTTTTAATGAAATTTTATCGATTTTAATTCCAGTATCCGTTTGCATCTTATTGGGAATTAAATGCTGAGCCCACAACTCCAAGCGTGTTTTCGTATTTTTTCGTCGTCGGATTTCCTAAACCGCATCGGATATTGTGCTTTGTAATTTTATTATTCTTATGCAAAGATTAGAAAAGGGATACTATTCATTGATACTTGTCCACTTCTCTCTTAATGCAATCGGTAGTTTGTCATCGGTACACTCAGCGCCTTAAATGTCTAGAGTAAGTGTCTCATCAGAGATAATAATCGAAAAACGGTTTCAACAAGAATTCTCTAAATGGTAAAAAAGCGTCCGGCTCTGATCCAAGTAGAATATAGGAACTCAGTAAGTGTTTTTAAACTGCAGCTGAAACTTTAAATACATCCGTAATTATTCGTTGTTTGCTCAGAAAGGGTGATCAGATTAGTTTTAGTGCCTTAATCGAGGCAATTTTCTTTTCTCTTTCTTATCTTATTCCTCAAATCGCCTCTCTCACGGTCGTGTTGTTGGTAGATTCCCGAATCTTTTTACTTTACTTAAAGGAAAATGACGGGTAAATTATTTCGACGGATTTAACCATTATCAACTTAACTACATTTCACACTGCCTTCCTTATCATGTTTTATTTTAACAGCTAACGCCATTGGAGAGGCGTGAATGATCGATTATTGATAATTCTTCATTTTAAGATAAGGCACAGAATCGATTATTAAGGTGTTCTCTACTTCTCTGTGGACGCCCTATTAATCGGTCCTTTTCCATAGGTTCAAATTGCAGATCGATGTCGATGTATCGCAAAAAGCGCGCCGTGCCACTGCGTATAACGCCTTCGATATTGACGACCATTTGGACCGCGTTTAGCAAAAGGAATAAAGCCTCATCAATTAATGCCAAAAACTGGTCGATTTAATTTTTTACAAGAGAACATTTGTGCGGATTCCTTCGAAAATTGTAAGGACTCTGCTTCACACTATGCAGGAAATTCACTGACATTTGCACAAAGTTATAATTTTTTTTATTTTTTAAAATGTTTCATCAATTCTCCTCCTTACACAAGAATTTAATATTTATATTATATTTAAATCTAGAATTAAGACTAAGGACTTAGATCTAGGGCTATGAATATGGGGTTTACTCCCGAGAATGGGGCTACTTGGAGGGGCATGTACAATGGGTCACTATATACACATTATATAAAAAATTAAATCGCCCAATTCAATTTGGCAGTAGCTGATGTGGCTTGATTCATTTCTACTATACGCGGTCAATTTGTACGAGTGAATTTCTTATGATAAAAGTAATGGGAACTCAAAAAGATGACATTTTTACACGGTTTATACATTTTAAAAATTTTACATATCTACTCTACCGTTGAATTTTTGAGTAATGCAACCTCAATGATTTAATAAACATTTCAAAATCATGAGTTGAAAAACGATGACTACACTCTGAGTATTACATCGAAACTCATTAGTGCTGTCACCGCAATACGCGTATTAGAGCCTACAAGAGTGCATGGATACTTCACACATTGCACGCACAGGCAGGAATACTTCACGCATTGCGCGCCGTCCGCAACGTAGAGTACACGCAATGCGTGAAGTATTTCTGCAGTCTTGTAGGCGCTAATACGCGTTTTGCTCCAGCTAATCTGTTGCGTTTGGCTCTAATATTCAAACTCGCAGGGTTAGCGTTTTTCAACCCATGATAACCCCGCTGTAAAGCGACTCGAATGTATGTATGTGTGTTTTACTATGTTATTGTAGAACAACAGTAGAATTGAATATGTTTGTGAAATTTTCAGCACAAATTCAGCGTGAGTGGAGACACGAATCGAGCGGTGACTTGTTTCGTAGTTGCGGGTCTTGGCGTTTGGCTTTCGCTACATAATTCTGCCAACATGAGACTGATCCATGCAGCATCCTACGAGACTCTCGCAGAAGTGAACATAGCGCCAGCCGTTACAAAAATGTTAGATAGTAAGTCCCACCGAAAAAAATTACATTTTTATTGCTACGATTTAGGGATTATTTTGAAATCTGACGGATCTGAGGGTACCCGGGACGATAAAATTTTGGAATATGAACATTTGTGACTTCATCAGAATCCGTTCAAAAATTAGATCGAAGCTAATTGCTGAATACAGAAATGAACTTCGCAATTGAATGTCTAGGCGAAAAATCAGTTTTAGTCTTCAACTTTTTCCAAAGCACAGTCTGAGGATAAAAACTCGATGTGACCGGAATTAAATTTTCATTAACAAATTTGTCACTTAATTACTCCTTTGTGATACTCCTCACGAATTTGGCCTCACGTCGGTCATCTTTAAATTAATGGGAGCTTCGCAAGGTACTGAGAAGTGAGCAGGTAATTTCAAGGTTAAGTATGAATGTTTGTGAATACCAGAAATTTACTGCAGGACATACCTACTGCAAAAATTAAGAAACATCTGTAATTTTTTCTCAAACCAAAAACTTAACTATTTTGTTGATTAGTATATAAATTATCCTCCTTTATCTCCTCTTTCCTCCTCTCTATGCTCATTATCCTTATCCAAGTTGTGATCGCTTGGGTCTCTTCAGATAAATAAAAATCAAGAGGAAATTATAAAATGTTGCATACAGTTAGATCACTTTGGTCTGATGATGATATATGAATGACGCTCCACAGCCCGTGACAAGATATACAATAAAAAACAATTTAAAAAGCGGGTAACAAGGCTAGAATTTCAGGAGTAAAACCAAAAAGTTCCGGCTGAAAACTCAGCCTTCCTCAGCTGGATAAAATAGTAAAAAGGAAAATGGTAAAAATCTAAAATAGTACGTTACCTGGCTTTACAGTGTACCTTTCAAAGCGAGAATGTTGTTATTTGTCTGATGATGATGATGATGATAATGATGATGATGATGATAATGATATTGATGACGATGATGATGATAATGATGATAATGATAATGATGATGATGATGATGATTAGTTATTTATACATTTCGATCACAGTTAGCTACATCAAGCTAACTAAAAAACATTCGGAACCTAGCATGCTCTCATATCATAAGATCTTGGTCGAAAAGTCTAATCCCCCGAGAGTTAAGCCTCGGTGGCTTAAAGAGAGTGGACGATTAAAGCAATGTTTTTGTTTGATTTTGGCTTTTTATCTTCGAAAAGAATACTGGTAAATTATCTCACATCTGAATTTGTGCCTCTGTGCTCAGGTTGCGATGATATAATTCGACAGCACAAGGCAGCTTGTTTGCGTGTTACTTCGCTTCTTGCTCACAAAGAATTACTTTGGATTGGGACAAGTGCCGGAGTTCTACTTACGATGCCACTACCTACCATCACGCAATCGACAACGAGGCTCAATTCAGTACCTGTTGCGTCTGGTAATCTATTTCTCTATTATTATTTTTACTAAACTTGTACCTTGCATGCATACCGCTGCGCTAAGGTTGGGCATGATAAATCCAAATTTCTCAATTTTTTTTCTAATGGGCTTGTTGTTGCAAACTTCAGCTAGAACAAAATGAATAATAATTTCCTATGGAAAAGTCTGGAGTATACTCCAAACTTCACAATCTGCGTAACAAAAATGCGCAAAAATTTTTCTCAACATGAATTATTCCGTTGTTACAGATTCGCCTTCAATTGCGTTTGCAGCAATTGTTGTTACGAATATGTTGGGCGTGCTGATTATAGCATATTACATACTTGACTCATTTAAGGCGTTTCATGTGCGCGAAAGGCGCACTCTTTTGGAGAACAAACGAAGCAAAGATTGAGTGATTCATTCAATCTATACTTCTGTTATTTTCCAATAGGGTGCGCTACTTGCGCACATAAAACGCCTTCAGAAAGTCATGTATGTAATTAGCTGAAATCAGCACGCACAACGTATTCGTAACAACAATTGCTACATACGCAGTTGAAGGCGAATTGAAAACAACCGCATTAAGGGCCTATTGCTACCTTTAGGCAGAGCAAAATAAAGAGAACAAACAACTCTTCTTTTTGCTCCAGCTAAAGTTTGCAACAGGCCCATGGATATGTAAAAATGAATAAACAAATAAATAAATCGCCCAAGAAAACTTGGCAAAACTGTCACTACATTCCCTTTCGAGCATAGAGAAAAAAGGGAGGTGTTCGCATCTCGGGTATCTTGGATTTTTTTTTGATGACGTAGGTCGTTACGGATGAGTTTTATCATCGATTTTCTTGGAAATGATGTAGCTTATGGAAAATAGTCATTCTATATAAAGTGTTTGAAATTATATCATGAGTTGATTTAATAATAAAAAAATCGGACAATATGGTTCGTTTATCATACTTTGAATACCGGATTTTGCTGGCCAGGTTGTACCGACCTACGTCACGGGGTAAACAATCCTCACACTGGGAAAAAAAACACATTGGATCTAGAGTCCAGACTCTTAAAAACATCGACAAGAAAGAATACTCTTAATTCAATCGGATTTTTGCTTAAATCAAGAACCATACATACGAGTCGCTGTTATAGCGCTCCTTGGCGCTTTGCGACACCTAATCGCCACAAAGCTCGGTCTTCCCACAGGTTATCAGGGAGTTGACACTCCCTCATCTCACTTAACACCCCCTGTCGCCAACCTCTCACTGGGCGTCCCCTACGCCTCCTCCCAGGAGGAACCCAATCAAGCATCTTTTTTGGCAGCCTCTCTTCCGTCATCCTATTGACATGACCATACCAAACAAGTTGTTTGGTCATGACGTCGAACACGATGTCATTTTCGACTTCCATTATCTGACGCACTCTATCATTACGGACCCGATCTCTCCTAGAAATTCCTGCCGACCTTCTCCAGAAATCCATCTCCGTTGCTCTTAGCATATCCTGTGTCCGTTTCTTCAGCTGCCAAACTTCACATCCGTATGTTAATATACTTTTTACTACAGCGTTGTATATCCTCCTCTTGTTATCTTTGGAAATCCGCTGATCCCAGAGGATTCCATTTAACATCGCTATAGCCTTCCTTGCTAAGGTGTTCCTTTCCCTGATAACTTGATCCGTCCTTCCATCCTGGGTCAACCGCACTCCCAAGTACTTGAAGTGCTCGCAGCATTTGATCTGCTGCCCATCCTCCAACTCAATGCTTTGCTGATCACCACCAAAAGTCATCTTCTCAGATTTGGATATGCTGACTTCCAAACCCCACTTCCGATATTCTTCTACTAACTTGCGCATCATGTACTCCGCGTCTTCTTGATCTTGAGCAACCACCACCTGGTCATCAGCAAAGCACAGAGTGAACAGAGTTTCAAGATCACCCAAGGGGACACCCATACCAGAACACTTCCTTTTCCATTTCTTTAGCACACATTCGAGGTAAATTTTAAATAATGTTGGCGACAACCATAATGTTGGCGAGAACCAAGCCTCTTAATTTGAGCGGATTCCCTTTTGATTTAAGCTTAAATCTGATTGAATCAAGAGTATTTTTTCTTGTCAATGTTTTCAAGAGTCTGGACTCTAGATCCAATGTGGTTTTTTCCAGTGCAAGATGCAAATTCCTCCTTTTTTTTCTCCATGCCTTTCGAGAGACACCGTCCAACTAGCGATGTCCAATGCCCATGCACTAAAATTAGACCATGTTCAAATTTCAGGGGCGCCCCACGGACACACAGGCCACGTGAGATTCCTGACGATGGTCGAGAAGGCGCCCAAAGAGGGCGACGGACGCCCCAAGGAGGACAAAAGCTCGAACGAGATCCTCGTCATCTCCGGAGGCGATGGCTACGAGGATTTCCGATCGACGAACATCGCGGAGGTAGCCGGCCGGGAGGACTCGACCAACCATCTTTTACTTTGGCGCATGTGAATGGGAATGGAATCCCGTTTCTCCTCGCCTAAAAACAACCCCAACTAACCCGGAAGAACATGACTGTCCTCCGGTAGTAGATTTGATATTCATCGAAGAAAATCTCCCGGAACCACTTTCCAGGACGCTGGAAAGGTGCGGATTCTGGGAGTGGCAAATATTGTGATACTCAGCTATTTTGGCTCCAATGGATGCTAAGTGGGAAATTTACACGAGTGCTTTGCATAAATTAGTGTGATTGCGGCGCATCTTGCCAAACTCCGAGAACACCTCTGAACGAGACGCATTTATGCTGAAAGGAACAGTGTGAGAATGAGTTAATGCGAATGAACTTTCACGTATACTGAGAAAAAAAATATACTTAGAACTACTACACTGGTAATGTTTCACGTGAACTCCTAATTGGACCGCGTTAAACAGAAAGGTTCCAAGCCACATCAGCTATTGCCAAATTTAATTGGGCAATTTAATTTTGTACATGAAAACGGTTGTGCGGTTTTTTGGTGCAAATTTCAGTGGATTTTCTCCACAGTGCGAAGCAAATTCCTGAAAATTTTTAAAGAAATCCGCACTAACGTTCTCTCGTAAAAAATAAAATGTCCCTGTTAAAGAGCCGTATGCAAAAACGACATTTTTCGCCCCCCCACTAAAACTTATTCAAACTTCGTCCATCAGTTACTAATACTGGAGCGCTTCTTTCCCCAAATTTTCAGACCCCCAAAAAATTTTGGGGGGGGGGCGCTAGGGGGGGTGGAAGTCAAAACCTGCGACCCTCGATATCTTTCGAACGAAACAAGATATTGAGGCCTGGTTTGGACGAAAAATCGTCTAAAATTGCATACTTTAAGATTCTAAAGGTCAAAATCCCAAACTTAAATTTTTAACTTAACTTATGTGCTTTTTTCAGTTTTTGAGGAAAAACAATTTCTTTTAAACAGATTAAACTGAAATTTCACATTTTTTGATTTGAACCAAAACCAGTTTTTTAAATTGTTCGTCTTTTTCCGCATCCAACGAGTGGTCGTATAAGCTGGGGAACCGAACGGTTCCGGAGTTATGATCGATTGAAGTTTCCGCTCAACGCGCGCCGACCGATTTTTGCGCGCAAAAAAGTCGGATTTGACTGTTATCAAATCAGATTTAATGTTCAAACTGAGCAAAATGCATTATTAGGGACTCTTGAGGGTCGCTGAGTCCAGAAATTACAGATACTTCCAAAAAATTCACGTTTTTAAAATTACAGCTTCGTACAGGACCACTGAGCGGCCGGTCGGCGCTCAGTGGGCCTCTAAAATAGCGCTACGGAGCTGTAATTTTAAAAACGTGAATTTTTTGGAAGTATCTGTAATTTCTGGACTCAGCGACCCTCAAGAGTCCCTAATAATGCATTTTGCTTAGTATGAACATTAAATCTGATTTGATAACAGTCAAATCCGACTTTTTTGCGCGCAAAAATCGGTCGGCGCGCGTTGAGCGGAAACTTCAATCGATCATAACTCCGGAACCGTTCGGTTCCCCAGCTTATACGACCACTCGTTGGATGCGGAAAAAGACGAACAATTTAAAAAACTGGTTTTGGTTCAAATCAAAAAATGTGAAATTTCAGTTTAATCTGTTTAAAAGAAATTGTTTTTCCTCAAAAACTGAAAAAAGCACATAAGTTAAGTTAAAAATTTAAGTTTGGGATTTTGACCTTTAGAATCTTAAAGTATGCAATTTTAGACGATTTTTCGTCCAAACCAGGCCTCAATATCTTGTTTCGTTCGAAAGATATCGAGGGTCGCAGGTTTTGACTTCCACCCCCCCTAGCGCCCCCCCAAAATTTTTTGGGGGTCTGAAAATTTGGGGAAAGAAGCGCTCCAGTATTAGTAACTGATAGACGAAGTTTGAATAAGTTTTAGTGGGGGGGCAAAAAATGTCGTTTTTGCATACGGCTCTTTGGCGATAGTTGATGTGGCTTGGTTCTTTTCTATTTAACGCAGTTCAATTAACAGTAGTCATAAGCAATAATAGTAGTAATTTTACTACCGCATTGGAAATTATACCACTGCGTAAGTACATTATCTTTAACAGTAAAAATACCAGTATTATTGGTTACGGCTACATAAAGTCATATGGGACATCAATAAAATGGTAATTCTAACCATATTTTTTTTCTCAGTGTGCGTAAGTGTAATTTAAATGGTTCCTTTTTATTTAATTTATTTGCATATAGTTCCTCTTACCATAAATACGCCGAATCAACAAGTGTTGTTCCGATCATAGAATCGTATTTTGATGAGCAACTTAACCAGAGGAAAAACACAATCGACGAATTGTGTTATTTGTTGGTTGGACAAAGCAAAAGAACAAGGTGGTGGCCAATCAAGTTTTGGTGGTAATTATCGGCGTCATTTGATGACGTCATTAAGTAAGATACGATTTTAAAAAAGTTTATGATCCGCAAATAAAGGTTTTGTACCTGTTCTCTGAGTTAAGCCATTTATAGAAATCACACGCTGAAGGTCGAGTTAAGCAAACATTCAGGTAGAACCCTAAATAATTGGTCACAATTTCCCTGTATCTTGTATCGCTATTTATGCGGTCGTTTGTCGAAATGACGAGGGTGTTAGTCAAATGTAGGCAATTTTTTTACTGAGTGGGAGGGGGTTACTGCATTCATTCTTGTTTCATTATCTCTCCGATGTAAGAAAAAAAAAAAAAAAAAAACTTTTTTAAAGCTTATTGAAGCTTAGAATTGAGAGATTAATTTATGAAGAAAATCTATTGAAAGAAAATCAACGAATGAAAGGATTCACCTCTTGGAATAGCTCCTAAAATGGATTTACTTACTTTTGTTGCTGCATTTTTGGAAGAACAGACAAAATTCATCATTTTAAAAATCTTTTCACCATTTCCAATTCGAAATAGTGTGAGTATTTGGTCTTCAGCCTGTGAAATTAATGTCCAAATAAAACTCGAATTCTGGTGATGGTCAGCATGTTTGATATTGCATCTATCACTGCAGTCACGAGCGAAGACTGGATCCAGCAAGTTAGCAACATTGTTTTCTCTCTGTTTAAATCAATGGAAATACATCGATTCTTAGAGGGGTTTAGTGGAGAAAAGCCAGTTTTGTCAACCTGTTGGATCCGCCTGTGATCAAAGAGTAACATTCGTGAAAGTTCGTAATTCTTACAATTTCAGCTTTGTGCGTCGGTAGATGACTCAGTTTCCTCTCCTCCTCAGTGTGAAATTTGACGGAAAAAAGGTTAGAGTGCATACAGTCAAAGTTTTCTTGATTCCTTTCAAGAGGAATTTTGGAAAAAGACATGAGTTTTAGTACCTCGGTTCTAAAGCTTGAATTTCGTTCATCCATATCGGTTCTAATCAATGAGAGCGCATGTTGAACTGACTGTGTTCTGGCGTGCTGAGGAAGAACACTGTATAAGCATTCCGCTGTTGCCACATTTTTCCTCATAAAATATTTATTTTTGAGAAACGTTATGCATATTTCTCCTTGAAATTTTCAATTGCTTTACCTAGATTAAATTGTGGACGAAATTGCCTCAGACAATGGAGGAAAAATATTTAGAATTTTTCCAGTAAACTGTATTTAATCGAAGGAAATATGGCAACGTTTGAAGTCTCATGCGGCGTTTTTCCTCAGCACGGCAACGTTGTGATGAGTAAAAATTTCGGGACCGCTCTTTAGTATTTTATAGCATGCGTGATTAGATTGACAAGTTCCAGCACGAGACTCCCTGAATACCTCTAAAAGTTGAAATTATTAAGACACGGTTGTGAAATGAATGAGATCGAAAATGAAAATATTTTTTCAATTCCGTGACATTACCCGCACATGAAATAGTGATATTGGGGTTAACTGGAGTAAAGTGACTTTTTGATCACTAATAATTTCCTCCAATTATTATTTCATGTATATTCAAGTATGTAAACTCTGACCTTTTTCCCTGAAAAGTTGTTCCTTTCTTTACCCTTATCTGTAACATAAAATTATTTTTTAGCTGTAGATTAATTGCGTTTTCGCCATCAGTGTCATCATTATTATTACTTAGCTGTTTTTTTAATACTTGGTATTGTTATTATTACTATTTCTAGGTATCACATTATTGTAATCTAAATATCAATATATGCCTAGTTATTTTTATCATTTGTTATTATCTTTATTGTAATTTTCGACTACTGAAAAGTAATTATAAAACTGAGAGAGTAGGTGCGGTCATTCAATTTTACAATATCCATCAAAGTTGGTTTTGACGTGATATTTCCAAACAAACCTGGTTAGGATCCCCAGACAATCGTGTCTAAAAGATTTGTCATTAGCAAAGCATAGTCCAACGTTTTCAACAGGGCTCTCAACAGTAGGTGAAGAAGTTCTCCGAAACTTTCAAAAGTATTTTTGGCCGCCTAAAGATCATATTCATATCCTAATTCAATGGTGTCTGCAAAATTTGCAGTTCAACTCTGGACGTGATTATCTTAAACAATAGCCCTTAATTTAGAGAGAAAGTACCCAATAAAATATTACTCATAGTCTCAAATTTTACACGCAATGGGGAAGAAAAAAAGGGAAAAGTAAGAAAAAAAGATCTGTCACGTGAATAGACTCATAAAAATGAAATCAATTTCAAGGACCTATAATTTATGGAATGATGCTTGCGTAATAGGTACCATCCTTTTCGATTTTTCTGAAAGCATTCAACAATAAGTTATATGCAAGCTTAAGTTGATGAGAGTTGAGCTGATAGGAGATTCTTTCTTTCTCTGCTGTCACATGAACAGCTTGACTGTAAAATCAAAAGACTTATCGTTCGAAAATTAGCGTCTAAATATGTGTACCGCTGGAAACGTGACGATAATTTGAAAATCGACAGTATTCTATTCTAAAATGATGAAAACATATTTTGTGACTACCTAACTCACTAACTAAAAGAGATTTTTTTTAGCACACTGATGCCTCTTAACTCTGCCTGAAAAACATTGATCTCATCGTCGAACGGATTAGCATGAGGACGGATCCAGAATTTTGAGTTGCGTTCCGCTGTTTCATTTTATGGCAAAAAATTGAGTTTTCACCTTTAGTCCCATTTTTTCTGACCATCAAAAATATATCAGTAATTAGACCCAGCTTTACGCCTCTGATAAAAAGTCATTTTTCGCATGTAGGTAACGGACCTTACCAATACCTAAAATATCCTGATTTCTGTTGATTGGAGTCCCTGCACGACCTCCTACTTTCCTTCATCACTTCATGAAACTATGTTTTTTAATTGGAAACTAAAATTACCAAAAATTAGATTTATTTTTTCACCTAACTTATAAGAAACTTTTTTCATTATCTTTTCTTGGTTCTAAACCCTACCTAGATGACATCAAATGTCAGAAAAAAACATATTTTCTGAATAAATGACATTATTTACAGTTGTTAGCCATGTGATTTCATACTTTTCACCCTGTTTGAGCTGTGATTATTTTTCGAAAATACTAAAAAAAAAATGACATTACACTAGCGGTATCTCAATTACAGAGATCTCATATTTTTGCTTATTCATGTGTTTCTACACGGTAATATCAGCCGACATTTTGGACATGTAGATTTTCGAAGAAAATTCCACCGAACAAAAGAAAAATCTAAAGCAGTTTTTTTTGCAATAACGATAGGCGGTCTCTGTCGTATGAAAAAAGAAAATATTATATGAAATCAGTGTCAACACAAATTAAGATTTTTGTATGATTATTTAATTTTCTTTTATTATTATTGCCGGTTTAAACTCAATTTCAGTATAATATAATAATTAATTTCCATTAAATCGGGAAGTATATGAGGTCAGAGTACTCCGTTCCCACGACCGATGTTCTGCTTTCACAACTGAAAAATTCTGTAAATGTGACAAAGAAACTACAGGAGTCATGTGAACAGAAGGTTCTGTCGTCAGTACTATCTATTTTTTTCTGTGCGTTACGTTAGAAAGTTATATGCATATATCAGCTTGCCCTGTCATTCTGAGCGTGATATAAGAGTGATTTTTCCGTTTATGAACGTCTGGCAATTATTTCTTCGTTTTGCGAGAGTCACCATTCGATGAAGGGATGAAGAGGGAGGGAGGGTTGGTTGATTTAAAAAGCGCTCGACCGTCGGACGGACGTGGTGGGTTGATGAATCACCGGATTTTTGCTGATACCGTGAAACATTTTGCCGAGATATACGTAAAGCTCGTTTAGCCATCAGTTTTCAATGAATTCAGCGCATGCATGTGCACAGCAAGGATATGAGCTCTTGGATTAACCCTATTAAAAATCGATGAACTCAGCCAAGCACGAATTCGGGCATGAAATATATTTTTTCATCATTAATACATTTTAGAAACTTGGACATCGAAACATGGAAGAGTGCATTAAAATTAACAAGGTAGGCGGAGCTACTAAAATGATACTGGTAACCAAATGATGTAGACGAGACCTACATTTATTCGAGTGGATATCTTTGAGGGGAAAAAATCCATTGATTTTACAATGCTCACGGTAAACTGAAAAAAAGATTGGTAGAATTTACCATTCCTTCACGCTGTATTTCACACAGCGTGAAGGAATGGTAAATTCTACCAATCTTTCTTCTACCAATCTACCAATCTGTATTTCACACAGCGTGAAGGAATGGTAAATTCTACCAATCTTCAAGTGGATTCTGCTAGAAGAATGGTTACTTATACCGGTATGTAGTAACGTTTACCTTTCTTCTGGCAGAATTGACTTGAAATGGACGCTGTGCGAAATACAGCGTGAAGGAATGGTAAATTCTACCAATCTTTTTTTTTCAGTGTAGATTCTAGGTCCAACTAACGTGTCTAATCGTAGCTAAAACGTTACTTTTTAGGTAGCCACAGTTCTCAGATTGTGCGATAAAATAGAGATACTTTACATGGGTTTAAGTAGGGAAAATATCTGCTTTTTCAGCACAATCTGGCAGGGTAGTGACGATTCTTACGATCTCGGTAACAATTCCGTAGGCTAGACCTGAAAAGGACTAGAAGCATTGTAAGAGCAAGGATACTCATACCCCTCTCTCTGTGATAACTGTTACTCCGTGCAAGATGTTTCGCCTGCCTTACTTTGTAAAATGAGAGGCTTGGAGGACAAGGCGCAAAAGTGCAGTTTTTGAAAAAAAGGGATTTTACGTGAGAATACAGTCTTAATGCATATTATGTGAAAAATTCACTCCATAATTCCAATTTTTAAGCATCAAAAAGTCAGTTTGAACCTCTTTTCCGCCATAAAGATCCATGCCATTTCGAAACTTCAAACACGTATTTCTGGAGGAAGTAAACATTGCACTTGTGCGCCTTGTCCTCCAAGCCCCTCAAGTCAAGTTATAATATCAAAAAATATGATGGCGTTAGCTTGTACTAATAGCGTTCGATAATTTCTGTGCTTTAAAACAATACCAAAAATGAAAAGCTCGCTATTTTCATTAAAGCCATTTGCTCCATGAAGTTTCAGATTTATACCCTCGGCAAGAATGTGTAAGGAATTAAGCTACCATTAATTCTCGGCGCAGAGCTATGTGACCATCTTCACGGAATTACTTCCGCGCGCCTTCAACTTTACGGATGTGACCGGATTCCGGAGGAAAGATAATGTCTCCCGAGGAAAAAGTTTTCAGGAGAACACTTGAGATGAATAGAATTGAAATTAGCGAAACGGAGCTTTTGATAGGAAACAGTTTTCAACTTCTTCCAAAGCGTGGTATTGTTTTACGTCGCCAGGGAGAAGTTGATGTTATCTATGAAAAAATGGCAGAGTTTGGGAAAACCCTCTTAATCTTTAATCGCGCCTTCTCAGCTCTCCAGTCCTCAAAGTTAGAAACGTCATATTTCCATGAGTTTGTGAGCTTCCTTCATCAAACTTTTATCGAAGTGATCGCATCCCGTTGACCCAAAGTGAGACTGTCAACTTATTTTTCAGTTTTTGGGAAGCGAAAGTCCTGTTCCACGCAAGTGAAGGTGGTCCAGTTTTTAGGGTTGACCGCACGATCTTCTTTTCGACCAAATTTTCAGGCTGGAGGCTCGAATATTAATTTAGATCCGTCACCATTTGTCCATAAGACTCAAGGATTTGGATCGTTATTTCTAACTAATACATCCAACTGTTGAATGTAGTGAAAAGAAAACGCAACTTTCCAAAAATCCTATTTTCATCTCTAAAATTAGAGTTAAAATGGACCATATTCTTAATACCAAGGAACCAAATGAACCGCAATTTATATGTAGTTATTATGTTCTGATTTTAACATTAAAAGCAATTTCTTTCTTGTATTGTGAAAGGACTTTAATGTACGCAACCAAAGAAGTGCGATGATAGCAAAGTTACGCAGAAGACAATTTGGAATCCGTTTTTGAGAGGAGATACACACTCTTAAGTGCCTCAAAGAAGAATTGAAAGCGGTGCAGGTCATTTTTTAGCTCATGGAGGGCTTCATGTTTGGTTTGAAATTTTTTAGAGTTTTTCTGACGTTACAGTGTTTGTAAGACATTCCTCCAAGCATTGGCGACGATACCTCAATTCGACATAGACGGACCGGGGGGGGGGGCGGCTTGAGCCTAAGCCCCCCTTCCCCTGTTTGCCCGGAAAAAGGAGGAAGAGAAAGCGAACAAAGCAATAAGGAAGGACAAGATTTGGTAAATTTTCATGACGCAATTGACTCACACTGCATATTAGATTCGATAAAATTTTTAAAAATTTTGCAGGGGGAGCTCCCCGGATCCCCCTCCCTCTCCTCACGCCCCTCCATCCGAAGTTTCTGGATCCGCCTAGGCGATTTGGACTTTTTTGGCAAAATGCTTCCTCTTCTCTCGAACAGTCTCAATTACCCACAGTCAATAAATTGGATCAAATATTTTTACTCAAACATGAATATTACCGAGCCTGAGGCGGAGAGGCTAAAAGCCGTGGCGATTACCGCAAGTCGGTAAACACTGTTCTACCTCCTCATGGGGTTTGCATGAATAATCGATCCTAAGTGCATCGGTCGCCTTCGATAATTAGCGATTACTTTACATACATTTGCATGAGCGAAACGCGGAGTCGCCAAATCGCCAACGGTCGAGGGTGTAAAACGAAGGAACAACAAAATCCCTCGGGGCGACGGCAACGTAGACCGGGCATTTACGGGGGACACGATCCGTCATAGCACATGTTTTTTGTCTCATTCCTCGGTAATTAAATCGATATTTTTCCCTCCCGCCTCGCCCACTAAGCTCACTTCATTCAGCGAGTGCAGCGCTACCGTGCCACCAAAGAACGCCGTATAAACATTCGATAGTTGCCGAATTTCTTCCCTTAAAATGTTTATTTTCGAGGAAAGTTATGAATATTTCTCCTCGACATTTTCAGACATTACGGATCAAATTACAAACAAAATCATCCGAGAAACTGGACGAAAAATTTTCACAAATTTTCCTGAAAATGAGCGATTTATCGAAGGAAATTTGGCAACGCTCGAAGACTCATACGGCGTTTTTCCTCAGCACCGCGGAGCGCGGGACCACTGTACGCGACGGTCACCATGGTTACGAGCACCCCGTGACGTCACGATCCCCGAAAGCACGTTGCTTCAGCACTCATAACTGTGCAACCGTTACTCCGCTCGCATCGTCGGGGCGGGGGTGG
>NW_017564110.1:1206192-1352110 GCF_001854935.1 Bemisia tabaci
CGTGCCTCGGCCCCCGGCCCGCTTTTCCTTTTTCCTCTCGCTCGCTCGCGCGCCTCAGCTCGGCTCGGGCTAAAAAGCATAAACCGCCGCCGCACGGTGGGTCGAGTCAATCAGAGAGGTCGAACGTGAGATTTTCGACTAAAACTGAAAAATTTGATGTTTATTTCGTCACATTTTAAATTTTTAGGGGTGTTTCTGGAAGAAAATTTAACGAGGGAACCGATGAAACCACTTTTAGAACCTCACAATTCTGTATAAACGGAGTTATAAGCGTTTAAAGTTTCCGAATTTTGTCCGACCTCTCCTGTTGACTTGACCCCTTGTGCGCCGTCTCTCCGCGAAAATCGTAAAAGACGAGCCCAGCTCGCTTCCCGGCCGTAGGACCCCGCGCGAGCCCGGGTTTTTTTCATGACTTCTGAGATGATTAAACATATTTTATTCCGCGGCAGTCTGTCGGCCCGCAACTCAACCCCCTCCCCCTCCCCTGCCGGAGCACGTTCCGAGATGCGTCTCTCTCCGCTCCGTCAACCGAGATTCCGGAGGCCGGGGTATCTGCATACTTCATGAGCGCTCGGATGGGATTTTTTACAGGGTGGAAACGGGGGATGGGGGGTAGTCGAGACCTGGTGGAATTTTGCGCGTCATTCGGTGACGTCATGGAGCATGTCATCATTTCGTCGTTTCCCAAGCGAAGGAACGTAACTCTATTCCAAGGTAGCAAATTGACGATAGGAATTACATTTTAAACAAGAATAAATCTGGACAATTTTTCTCGAAAATTTTTCTCGATTTTTGCATGAGATCAGAAAAAAAATCAGTGAAATTTTCAGTTAGATTAGCAAAGATTCTCCTCGTAAAAATGAAATTTCCAAGGGGTGATTTGGTAACATTGAAATGTAGTTACGTGCTTTCGTGAGAGATATGACAATTTGGGTGAGAAGAATTTTAAGTGCGGAAATTAAAAACCTTGTAAGCACTATCAGGTGCTGCTAAGATGATTTTTTTCTTCATTTGATGGGTGTCTAGTGGTCGGAGAGCATGAGCGAAACTGGGATATTTTTAAGGAAATAGACTGGCACCTCATCAAGAGAAGGAGACAGAAAGAAAACCCCTATCAATAGGGGTTTGGAGAACTTTAGCTCCAAACATAGGACCGGATGTAGTTTCAGTTTTGCAAGAGGCAAACATTTTTAGAATGGATACGTCTCAGGGATAATTTTGAACTGTTCTTAGCGGAGTGTAGATTGAAATAAATTTTCAGAGATAATAGAAATGTCACCCACATTTTTTTTAATAAACCCTTTAAAGTGGTGTATGAAAAAACGGCCAAAAATGACTCAACGAATTTTCAAATTTTGAACACTCAACGTGATAGAGAAGCTGCCGAGACGCCTCAAGGTGATTGCGGTTTTGCTTAGAAACGCCGGGTTGCGACGTTGCCATATTTAAAGTGTTTGTTTTTTAAATTTTTGCTCTTTTAAATTATTGTTTTTTTTAAGTTGTTGAATCGTTATCGAACGATCTTGATCGGTGAATCCCTATCTTAGCAATGCTTTTTATCGATCAAGGCCATTCGATCTCGATTCACCAATCGAGTCGCAGGAAACAATGTGGCAACGTCGGAATGTTGATGGGATGTTTTTCCTCATCACGGCAGAGCTCTCCCGGGAAGCTTTTCCGGGGCGAATACTTACGAGCTGTCACTGGTCCACGGGACCAATTTACGCCACCAGTCACCGACACAGAACCAATTAAAAAGAAAAAGCGCCCTCGCTCCCGGCGATAATTCATTCAACGTGCCAGGAAGTGAAATAGTATCAGCGGCAAATGAAGGCGCTTTTTCGATCGAGTGCCCTGCTCGATGCATCGCCAACTAATTACGCGGCCCATTGAGTCGCGTTGCAAGACGGTCGGGAAAAGTCCGGATTTCCTTGCTCTCCGTTTTGCTCAGTGTCTTCAAAAGGGTTCGGGTCGAACTAGGCAGCATAGATATATTTAATTTGTTGTGTTTACGACTTGACAATGGTTCAAAAGTTTACAAAAGAAGGAAAAGGTGGATCTCGAGGAAGAAAGAAAGGAAGGTACGTAAATCCATTTCAAGGTTGCGAAATTGGACGTATTTCTGCCAAACGGAACGTTGTGCATTATGACATGAGCCCTGTTATGCATATATCCTTATGGGTCTCAGGGCTCATATTTTAATTCACATAGTTCCGTTTAGCAGAAATATGTCCAATTGATTTACATATACTGCAATATGTTACACGAATATCACTTAGAATATCCGTCCCGAATTCTGCTGATTTTTGTTCGTAATTGGAAGAGAAATAACTGCGGGTTTCAGATTGAAACGCCATTCAGTTTTCCAGTAGGACTTTTATTTCGCGAGTAGAAATATCGTAACTTTGAAAGGTCATTACGGTCCTTTAAGAGACGAAGTATCGTTGGCAAGAATTTGTTTTCCGTCGACGATAGAAACGACGTAAAATACAAAGGCTACGTTTTCCAAATTATATGACAACATTTCTTATTTGTAGATGATCAACTCTCCCAACACTTTACATCAAAGGTAAATCGGAAATAGACAAGATTAAACTTTCAATTAGATCCAAATTCGTGGTAAAATAAAATATTTTAGTTGATCGCTTGTCGGCGATGATGGTCCTGAAGCAGCGTTGCGCACGCTGCTAGCAGAAAATAAAATGCCTTCATTTAGGATGGATAGGCAACTTCGCTTCTTTCGTAATGGAATAGTTACATATCCGAAAATCCATTCATCCTACCAAGAATGTTTGAAATCTATTCAAAGAGTTATCAACATTCACGATTGTTGGTTTTTAAGGATGCGTTGGTGCTTTTTTATAGGATATTTTTCCTATCCAAGCAGACGAATATGGCTCCATCTATCAGGAATAGATTTTTTTTGGTATTACACCCCATCCATTGAATGTGATCTTATTACAATTGTGTGCCCTCAGAGAGAATTGTTCACAATTTCTAACTTTAACACCAGAAAAATCGATAGCTCACAAACATCAAATATTGCTACGTTTGCGGTATATTGAGTTTTGACTATGAAAAATGGTCATGAGCATTTAAAACTTAATTTTCCTCGAATTTAAGTTGTTGTTCAGGGTCTACGGTCAGGACAAAAATCAACCCAGTACCACAATTTTAAGGAATTACTCCAAACACTCTATTCTCGTGAAAACTAAGAGAAAAATATACTTTTGAAACCGAGCACCATCTCACGATGTGATAACATTTCAAAACTAGGCCAGAATCTAAAAGTTACCACAGCAAGAGGCAAAACTTTCCGCGTACATGGTAACAGTATTGTACATTTTTGACGAATTTTAGGGCCGAAAAAGGTCATTACGATGGCCACATATCCTTTCGAAACTCGAGCATTCACGATGAAATACACCCCGTACGAGACCACAAAGCCCTCCCGACACGAATTCCATTTGGGAAAGTCTCGTTTCCAGTGGCAGAGCCTGATAAGCGCCACGTTTATGCGCCTGGGTGTAAGTTACCCGTCGCAGGGCTAACGATGAAAAACGAGTTGCGATGAATAATCAACGTTGGAACAAATTGACGAGGATTCTTCCCAGAGGGGGCGGGGCGGGGGCCGAGTAGGGGGCGGTCGGCGGGGGCGGGGCGGGGGGTGGCATTCATAGACGTGACGCGCTCGGTTCTCGGTTCTACGTGGAGAATCGGAGAACTCTACAGCTGTGCAGAGAGCAATCGATAACCGTCTGCAGGCGCAACGGGCTACTTGCATCACTGCACTGACAATGAGATCGGGAGCTGGATTACCAGGCCTGGCTTACGTTGCGACCGCTCCTGGCCCTTGGCCCTCGAAAAATGCTCCGGCTAAGATGCTTATGGTCATTCGAGGGTGCGCTCAGATAAATTGCGGAAATACACCCCTTGGGAAATGCCGTTCCGGATCGGATTTACATACGGGGAAACCTGGGACCATACTGCCGTGCTGAGGAAAAACGCCGTATGAACATTCGAGAGTTGCCAAATTTCCTTCGATATAATGGTTATTTTTGAGGAAATTTTATGAATATTTTTCCTTGAAATTTTCAAAAGTTTTAGATCAAATTACAAACAAAATTATCTGAGAAATTGGTAGGCAAGTATTCAACAATTTTCCTGAGAATCAGTGATTTTCCAGGAGAAATTTGGCAACGCCTGAAGGTTCATACGGCGGTCTTCCTTAGCACGGCAGCATACTGCTATGCTAAGGAAGAACGACGTTGAACATTCGAGAGTTGCCGAACGACCCTCGATAAAATGTTCATTTCTGAGGCGAGTTATGAATATTTTCCCTTGAAATTTTTAGGATTTTTTGGTGGAATTGCGAGGAAAATTATCTGAAAAATTGGAAGAAAAATATTCGTAAGTTTACCAGGAAATTCGTGTTTTATCAAAGGAAATTTGGCAACGCTTGAAGGCTCATACGGCGGTCTTCCTTAGCACGGCAGCATAACTAAGCCCTCTTATAGCGCTTTGAACGGAAACTCTTCCCGTGCATCTATTGTGATGTATCGTTTTTTGCCAGGCGGAGGGATGTAAGTCTATTCCGAGATGCAAGATTGGCTCAAAACAATTGATTTTTATATACTAGAATATCGACGGTGACTCTATCACCTCGTTTACGGTGTGTGAAAATCTCTGCTTCCATTTTATTTTTTTGAAAGAGAACGAATCAACATCATTTCTTGCAATTTTCATAGAGTTTTTTTTCGCATAGAGAGGAAAACAAGTATTGCAATTTTCATAGAGAGGAAAAAACACAAGAGGTGAAGTTGAGCAGTTTTCCATTTAAAAAATCAAGAATGACAGGAAGTCTACAACGTCGCAAACCAATACCTATGGCCTGGTAGATTCACCTTCGATATACTGCGGAATGAAGAATTTGCAGGTGTCTGAAATTTGATACATTTCGTGAGTAAGTGGAAACCACTGAGTGAACTGGACCAGAGAATATCCCTGGTTCATAAATTGAACCCTTATGAGAAGGAATATAACAAAATAACCGAATCTGCTACGATACATATGTTTAAATGGGAGTTGTCGGAAGAAAACGTCATTAGGCGGTGCATTTTCTTACTTTTACATCCATTTTTATATTATTAGCCATATCGGAAAAAATTGTAAAAAATACTCCGAAATCAGCTCTTTGAGCACTCTCATAGAAAATGTTTTGCGTGCAAAGTCTCCATGCTGTTAAACAAAATTCTAGCTTTTTGCGTGTGAACGCAAGAATAATATTTGGTAAAATTTTCAGTTGGAAATGTTCCTCACTTTCCTAGAAAAAATACAAGTGAACCACATTTTGCGATAAGCATTTTCCATTTTGTTCTAATACTTCCTATTCATGGAAACACCTATCTGCGCAGAGAAACTTCACATGCTTATGTTGTTTCTAAAATGAGCCAGATATTGTAGTTCCTTATTGCAGAGTGTGGTTCTATCTGCAGGTGGGAAGTCATAGTCGTTGAAATGTAGTTACATTCTTTTTAGCCTTTGGATGCCCAAGATGTTTTTTATACACGAAATCCTAAGTCGGGTCAAATTGGCCCATAGTTAAATACCCCAATTTTGATAGCTTTTGAAATTTAATTCGTGTTATTTCCATATTTTTGAAGGTAAGAGATAATTTTTACTTTTATTTTCAAATTGTTACCTTTTCGGTAACACGATAATGCTTTTTTGGAGAGCTTAAAAAACGAGGCGGGAATATGACACTCCTATCTTCGGCTGTGTTCTTAAAACAAGACAAACGGAACCAACAAAATCTTGAAAAAAGCAACGGAAAGGACACGCGTTGACGACGGCGCAGAGATACAACTATTCGTGCATGATGGATGTCCGTAATGCGTCTGCAAAAATTGAAGGCGAGCATCACTGGACGAATTTTACCTAATTCTTTGCTCAACGAGTTGATCATCAACCATCATCAGGCGAAGAATAGATGAATTGACCCTCGACTTTTACTTTTGCCTCACTCATTTACATTGCTTGGATTGTAAGTGGAGGGTCTCTGAAATATATGGTTTCTGATTTTAAGGAATAACACGTATTTATGCTGAAAGGAACTATGTGTATAGGATTTGCATGCGCAGTATAGTTCGTTTTAGCACAAATGAAGCGCTGGGTGCAGAAAGATCACTTCTTGGTTGCGGTGTCTCAGGATCACCGTTGACGTTTCATCCACAACTAACATTAAAATACACAACTAACTAACAACTAACTTCGTTAACTAAAATTAAAACAAATGCATGGAATTCGTTAAAACTTTCACTGAATTTTCATGATTTTACAATGCTGAAAACTATAACTTTCAGATATTTCGCCCAAAAAGTTCCTCTCTAAAATATAAATCAGCAGTGGAGATTCTGAAACACCATAACCAAAAGACGCCCTCTCTGCACCCGCAACGCCTCAAATACGTCCATAAATGGATTACTCTCACCGGAAAAATGCAATTCTTTAAAGTTCAACTTTCAGGAATCCTACAGTAATTATGTTATTACGTTTAATTTCGGTGGAGACTTCTTCACCTGCCAAGATGAGAATAAAATGACGGAGGGTTGAGGGTTGAGAAGTTTCCACTGGAAAATAAACGTAATAACATAAAAATCCTCCTAATAGTCTCTTCTCTAAAATCTAAATCAGCGGTGCAGAGTCTGAAACACCGGAACCAAAAAATGCCCTCTCGGCACCCAACGCACAGTGGAATGAGTCTTTGGAAGAAGTCGGACTTGAAATTTGTGTCAAAAATTGTAAAATTTTAAGTTTATCTCGTCACAATTTTAATTTTTAGGGGTGTTTTTCATAGAAACTTTTTCGATAAAACCAATGAAACTACTTTTAAAACACCAACACTCCATTTTAATAAAGTTAAACGCTTTTAAAGTTTATAAATCATGCCCGACCTCTCCCATTGAATCGACCCACTAAGCAACGCCTCAAATACGTCCAAAGATGGATCACTCTCACCGGAAAAGTGCAATTCTTTAAAGTTCAATTTTGAGGGATCCTACAGTAATTATGTTATTAGGTTTAACTTTCAGTGGAAACTTCTTCACCTCACAATACCGAAAACTAAAAATTATAGAAACGTTACTCAATTATAGTTTCCCCGCTAAAATATAAATTAGCAGTGGAGATTTTGAAACATCGCAACCAAGAAATATCCTCTCTGCACCCGCAACGCCTCAAAAACGTCCAAAGATGGATTACGCTCTCATCGAAAAGTGCAATTCTTTAAAGTTCAATTTGAGGGATCCTTCAGTAATTATGTTATTACGTTTAATTTTCGGTGGAAACTTCTCCACCTGCCAAGATGAGAATAAAATGACGGAGGGTTGAGGGGGAGAAGTTTCTCGCCTCCCTGTGCAACGCTCCTCGGTGCGACTAATCATTCAAGGCGTATCGGAAAGAGGGGCCAGAACACCTAATTTACAAGCGAATGTTTATCCGGGAGTAATTAAAACTTCCCACGTTTTATCGAGGGCTCTCTCTTCGGGAGGAAAGTTATTAGTAATTAAAACTTTTTCGAGAGCTTTCCGATCGACATCTCGCCGTGCCCGGATCACCTACTTTGTTTTTAAAGTTTTTGCACCGGAGGTGAATTTTTTGCCACCGCGATTCCTCGCGCCGGATCGTGCGGTCCCAATGGCGGTTAACAATCGGATCGAGCGAAGAATAGATACTTAGAAAAGGTGTGGTTTTTATTCACGGTGTGGCAACGTGGTGAGTGTCTGAAGGGAAATTTAATATTGACAGCGTGAAATGAATTAGGGCGGGACTAGAAAATTGCCATTATTGAGAGGCGAGAGAAGTTTACTTTGTGCCCGTCTTATAAAAGCGAAAAAATGGGTAGCGTCGTCTCATCATAAGAACTATAGAATGCAAAATATTATGGTTAGCACTTGTGCATTTTGCGAAGAACATGAAGGCATCATTCGTTTGATCCTATTCTATAATTCGATCCGCGATTTGGAATGAACCACTAGACAAGGAGCGAATTTAAGGGCTCTAATATTTGTTTCCTGACCAAAATTTCACATAGAATACGATTTGCGCAACATAAATGACTGAAATCAACTCTTGACCAAGATGTGATATTTATTAGTTAACAGTAGTTATGGAAATTTTAAAGTCCCCGCTCATATGACAAATAATAGCCTACTTACATCGAATCCCGCACTACAACGATTTTTCCAGGTTTCTCAATTGAGCAGTGTCCCTTCCAAACCGTGTGTTGTCCAAAGTTTGAACAACGTGCAAACTTGTCCAGTGGTGCATTAAACCTTCAATTAATTAACCTCTAGATGCCTAAGCCGGGTCAAATTGACCCGAGGCTTGCTAAAAACATTTGTCCGCGGGTTGTATGGGGCTGGTGCATTCGATGTTTAGATAAAGGTCTACAAATAGATCGTAAAAAAAAGAATCAGACATCAAACTGAAAAAAAAGGGGAAAAATCGAGTGTCAACACAGCCGAAGACATGAGAGACCTAATCGGGCCTTTTTCTCTAACTCTTCTCCCGAATCTGAGCGATACATCATCGGCAGTATAGAGCGGAGCATTGCAAGTTCACGCATCGCACCATCTCGCGCCTTCAATTTTGCAGATGCATCACGGACATCCACCAAGCATGTATAGTTGTATTTCTGCGCCGTCATCAACACGCGTCCTTTCCGTTTTAGAGGAAAATTTAAGGATATTTTTAATATTCTTTTTTGAAATGTTTAGATATTTAAGATTAAATTACTAACTGAAGTCTCTGAAAAATCAAAAGAAAAATATTCCAAAATATTTCGGAAAATTTTAATTCTATCGAAGAATATTGGGTACCGTTCAAAGGCCTACACGGCTATCTACCTTGGCACATCAAGAAAATTCACAACCAACTGATGTAATTTTCGGTCGTTTCAATCACAGCAGGAGGTCAGGCATTCCGAAATTTATTTCGGAGAAACAGAAATAAGCAAATACTCCCTGGATGTGAATGAACATACTGAGAGATAAATTGAGAAAGCCTCCCTGGATACACAAAGAATTAAAGGAGAGCAAAGCTTGGGGCCTAAGCAACAGCTTACATATTGACAATGTTGTCAACACCCCCTTTTCTTTACTTACTTACAGGAAACGAAGCGCTTTACAAGCCTTTTGCCTTGGGGGACCGTTGTTAACTTTTAAACTCGGGTGACTACGACACGAGTCGAGATTGGCGCCACTGCTCCGCCATACTAGAGTAAAACGCACTATGAACATTCGAATGTTGCCGAATATCTCCAGATGAAATTTTAAATTTTAAAGAAAGTTACGGATATTCTCTCTTAAAACTCAGTCATATTTTAGATTGGATTGCGAGTGAGATTTTCTGAAAAATTGAAAGGAGCGTATTCAAAAGTTTTCCAGTAGGTTTATATTTTATGGAATAAAACTTGGTAATGTTCGAGGACTTATCCGGCGATTTTACTTAGCACGGCAGCACTGTTTGTCGTTCCTCTGACGTAAGGGCGCACCTCAATTTCCACGTAAGCCCTGTTTTCCGTATAACTCTACGCTTTTCAGGGCGCATGTCGAGATGAAGATACGCCTTTACGGCAAAAAAGTGACGTGTTTCGCCGAGAGTCCCGTGACGCAACATTTGAGTATGCGAGTGAGTCTAATTTCAATTACCTGCCCCGCCTCGAGGGAGGAGGGGGGGGGGCGAGAGGGGAGGGGGGGGCTGACGAGGCGCCAGGCCTTTCCATGTTTGTCACGCCTGACGCGATGCACCTCTGCCTGGCTTTTCGCGTCGATAAAAACTCGGCTCCGGCGGCGAGGCCATTCCCCAGATTGAAACGGCCCATGCATGAATGACGTCGAGCGCATTTTTCGCGAAACTCAGCTCGGCGATGACCCCGGCCATCGATTTAGCATACGCGCCACCGCGCCTGCAGTTGATGCTGTTCGCACGCCGTTTTACGGCTCTTCTTCGCGACGCGAAATAGAATTTGACGAAAAATGAAGGAGCATGGAGATGTTGCATGTGTGAGGGATTTGCGATTTGACTGTTGATTCTCATGTAAAAGTTCGCGAGGAACACAATGGTGCCACTGGTTTTCTCTGAAATCAACTCCCAAGCTCAAAAAAAGCTCTCAAGTTGAGGCAAAAATGGAGGGGATATCCCACCCTACCCTGAGAGTCCACCTCTACATCAAAACAAACTCTCCATGCAAAGATAGGGAGCAAATACATTAGCAGGGTTGCCGTGTTTTCAGTTTTGGAGTCCCCAAATGAAGTGGCAGCCCTGTCAATGTATTTCCTCCCTATCTTTTTGCATGGAGAGTTTGTTTTGATGTAGAGGTGGACTCTCAGGGTAGGGTGAGATATCCCCTCCATTTGGCCTCACTTTGAGAGCTTTTTTTGAACGTGGGAGCTGATTTCAGAGAAAACTAGTGGCACCATTGTGTTTCTCGCGAACTTTTACACAAGATTCAATAGTCAAATCGCAATTTCCTCACACATGCAACATCTCCATTCTGCAGTGCTAAGGAAATACGCCGTATGAGCCTTCAGGCGTTGCCAAATTTCTTTCCATAAAACTCAAATTTTCGGAAAAACTTACGATTATTTTCCTTCCAATTTTTCAGATAATTTTGTCAGCAATTTCATTTAAAGTTCCTGAAAATTTCAACGGAAAAAATTCGTAACTTTCCCTAATAATCAAAATTTTATCGGAGGAAATTCGGCAATCCTTGGATGTTCATACCGCGTTCTTCCCTAGCTCGGCAGAATTGATGCGTTGGGTGCAGAAAGGGCATATCTTCGTTATGGGGTTTCAGAATCGCAGAAACAATTGGGTGAATTTTCTGAAATTTTAAATTTTCAGGGATGTAAAGTCATAAATAATATTTTGGAAAAGTTACAACGAAGTTTATACGTTTGTTTTAAGTATAATGGATGGAACGTCAGTTGAGATTTTGAGACACTGTGGCCAAGAAATGCCTTTTTTGCACCCAACACTTCAATTTGCACGAGACTTTTTTATGGCTTTATCAGAGAGTGCTAAAGGAACTGAGTTCGAAGTATACTTAATAATTTTTTCTGAGGAGGGAAATTGTATAAAAATAGATTTAAAATTGAAAAATATGTACCACCTTGAGACGATATCAGGCAAAATGGTTTTTTTTTTTTAAAAAATACAAATTTTAGCAGATTAGGTCATTTTGTCGCTTCCGGGACGAGAGAACGTAACTTCATTCCAAGGTTGCTTAATTGATTCAAACATTTCGCTTTTTTACAAGAATGTGTGCAATTTTTGTTCAAGATTTTCCAGACTTTAGCTTGAGATCAGATGAAATATCCGTGAAATTTTTAGTCAGAAATGTCCAAGATTCTCCTGATAAAAATGCAATTTGTGAAGGAACATTTGACAACATTGAAATGTAGTTGCTTTCTTCTTTTAGAGGAACGACGATTTGTTATCATGTGTGTGTCAGTCAGTGAGTTTAAAGTGCCTTCTCACGAAAAAACGCCCCGTTATCAACATGCCAATGTCAAATCAGGCATGATGAGCAAATGCGTACCATTATGACTGAAGTTCCATTTTACGAAGCAATCCATCCCTCTGAGCGCACGGTGTTTTCAAAATCGTCAAGAAAAATGAAACACAACTGAAAAATTATTACATTGGAGAGGCTTCTGAAAGTATTAGCCGACTTAATACAATAGACTTTGGTGCTTTGGCTAGCAGAAAGTGTGATTTTGCGAACCTGGAATCTTTAGTCTCTCATTTGAATCAGTGCGAATAAAAACACAACAGCTCGGTAACTTTAAAACGCTCAGTTTCCATAAAAAATGCCCGATTTCCACGAAGGGCGTCAAGGGTGCATGGCGCATCCATCTCAACTCGGGGTTTTACAGTGGCTAACAGTTTTTGTTCTTCGACACCCAAAAGCTTTTTTCCAGATTAACTTCTTCATCCACTGTGCAGTTTTGTGTGTCCCTTGAACATTTTTATTTTTCCGAGTTAGTGTGTTTCCATTCTCACTAATTCATTTAAGAGTTGGAAATTTCTGACATGCCCATCATACTTTGAGAAACAATTTCATAAGAAAGAATGTGTTGTGCTGAATGTCTCCCACTGTCTAGTGGTCTATTGCGAAGAATTTGCACGAAACTAACCAACTTTTCAAGCAGTCTTACCCATTTAAACTTGTGTATGAAACATGAAGGTGTGACTGCTTTCGAACGAAACAATTACGCGGTAAGACTATTTTAACGGGGCTTTTGCGTCGATGTTTGAATAATTTACTTACTAGATGGTGTGCGAGATGCTTGTCGTTGGAGTCACTTGCTCAATCTCGGAGCGGGTTATATACATTAAGTATATTACGAAGCACGTAACAGAAATGCAAAAGGCTTTGCGGGGCCGATGATGGAACTAATCAGTCTGAAATGCGTGTTAAAGTTGCACCAAACAGCATATCTCTTAAAAGGAAAGTCGAGCTCTAACGAGATTATCCCCCTTAATTATGAGAAATTCAACGATATACTTAGTATGACGCTAGGTACCTCTTTTAACACCTCAGAGTACGAATTCTGGCTCATCGTGACATTATGACGGAGATAATGCTTCTTTGTGCCAACGAAATGGTATTTGCACGGAGACAAAAAATTGCTGAGTTCCCTTTTTTACCGCGAAGTACCCTCACTAATCTTATATTATTATTACTGAACGCAATCAGACTCAATCCAGATAAAACTGAAGTTTGGCAATAGAGGCTAGTAATTTTCTATCGAAACTCATATTGTAAAGATCGGATGATACGTTTGAAGCGCCTTCAATGTCATATGATATTATGCAGCACCTCTGTCGCGAAATAGTTACTTGAAGCGCCGTACTACTACTTGGCGCGGCGGGAAACCAGTGTGACACGCGCATAGCGCCTACAAACCTAACAAGGATACTTCACGCATTGCGCAATGCGTGAAGTATCTCGTTAGGTTTGTAGGCGCCAGTGCGCGTTCGGCGCTGCTGACACGCCGCTCCAAGTAGTACTACGGCACTTCTAAACTCGTCAGGATCTAAAATTTAAACTCGCGGAGTCAGCGTTTTTCAACTCATGATTTTGAAATGTTTGCAAGCTCTGCATGGATTATTCTCAGTTCAATCTATGGAAAAAAAAAGAAAAAAAAAATGTATTGAAGGAAATTATAATGTGTGTTTTGTAAATTTAAGGTGGTTTTGTTTCAAATTTAATGATTTCCAAAGCACTTTTATTTTTTCTCATATATTTTGTGCTTTTACTGTGCTGCAGAGAGGTGTATGGCCAAGCAAACGCTAAAAATTGGACGTATTAGACTCTAAAAGATCTATGTACAAATGGTTTAAAACCAAAGCGCATCTGCACCTGGCATCTGGCTCTGCGCATCTAATGGCATCTGCATCTGGAAGCGGCCAAATATGTGTCGGAATTGAGTGTCATTTCTACAGATTTAATCAGAGTCAGCCGCCGAACTGCATTCCACAATGATTAATTTTCTCGCATGTTTTAATTTTTCGGCTGAGGACCAGCCTAAATACATCTTTCAAACTTTCTATAAATTTCCTATTCAAGACTTAAAAATGTAAAGTCAAAGTATTCACTTAATTTTCTGTTCGAAAAATAAAATATGAGATAAAATCAGCCATTTTCTGTAGGAGTTTGCATTCTGATTAAACTCGTCCATCCCTCATACAAATATTTGGTTCCTGCCCCTGAACTCGTTCTCAACCGTATTTTCCGAAAGGTAAAATTTGAGGGATTTAACAGGTCAGTCATACTAAATCATATATACCCTAGTTTCCTCTAGCGCTTTATCATCTTCTTAACATTAACTAAGCAAAATTCAGGCTTGAAATTTTGTTAGTGCGTTTTTTATAATACAGAGAAAATTCGCAAGGAGTTTCAAGGCCTTGTGCTGTTTACTCCTCTTTCTAACAATACAACATTAGAAGAAGATTAGCCAGGTAAAGCAAAGTTGGGCGGGTTGTGAGTGTGGTTCAATCTGTCAAATTTCATTATTTTTTTTAGTTGTCTCCGTTTGTCACGGCCATAAAACTCCTCAGCACGGATTAATTTATTTTTGACCGAGCATTTTCGAGATTGAAAAGTAGAGGAGTCTCCATTTCGAGTGTGAGAAGTTTGAGGGAGACAAACAATTTGATTGACCATCACTGCCTTGCTAAGGAGAAACGCCGTATGAACATTCGAAGGTTGCCAAATTTCTCGTAATAAAATATTGATTTTAAAGGAAATAGATTGGTATATTCCCTCGAAATTTTCAGATACTTGGGATTAAATTGTGAATAAAATCCTCTAAAAAATCGGAGGAAAAATATTTACAAAATTAAAAAAATATAACATATGTCAATATTCGAATTTTACTAAGGGGAATTCGGGAACGTCTGAAAGCTCATATACTGCGTACTTCCTCAGCACGGAAGTATTAACCATCTCTCGAGAAAGTTAGCGCTAGGGATGCAACAGGAAAGAGATAAATATCACTCAGAACGGCATAGGATCCTCACAATGGGGGGAGCGTCAACTCATTCTTGGGTCGTAAAGAAAAACTAGACGACGAATCGTCTGCCGCGAGCGCTCCCTCTTCGGGGATTTGAAGCGGAAGTAGTAACCACTATCCCGTCTTTGTTGGGGGTCGTAAAACTAATCGGATCTTCTTTTCTTCTTCTCGGTATCCACCATAAGACTAATTAGAAAGTTTCGAGTGTGGGAAATTGAAACTAGTCACTTTGGGATTACTCTGTTTTTGTTTTCGTTTTTTTTCGAGACAGCATCAACAACAGTCTTTTGCAGGTTTCTCTACTTTCGTTACTTAAGTAGCGACTTTACGATTTGTTTTGAAAACAGGAGAAAGAACTCCTCTCGGTGTTTCTTCCGATGAGCTAGCCACTCCTTCCCTCGTCATTGAATTACCGATAAAATGTATGGTGTACAGCTCACGTTTGAAGAGGAGGAGAAGGGAAGGGGTGAAGAATGAAGATAGGCGTAAAAGCAAATAGGAGGAGGAGAGGAAGGAAGGAGAGAAAATTAGGGTCATGAAAGATAATAAGGAGATGAAGAAAGAAAAGAGATCGCAAGGAAGAAGAAAGAGAACGTAAAGTGGCAACACCGTGATTTAAAATTGCTTGAGTAAGCCTGTTCTATAATCGAAAACTCTCAGATTGCACATTTTTTGTAAAATTTTTGAGGAAATCCCACCTAGAATCCTTCATTTTATCATCGATGTTGATAATCAGGAGTCCAAAACTTCACAAAGGTGCCACGGGAGCAAAAAAAGTTCACGGACACGAGAATGTCTAGAAAGTTGCGCCTTCAACCAGGGAGCAACATACTAAAAATGCAGACTACTCAAGGTGAGGATAATGGAAGGAGGAAGGTTAATTTGTATCTTAGCCCATTTGGCTATTTTACGCCGAAAAAAACACAAAAATGAGATTTTTTTTATGGAGAATCATATGACGTACTTCGATATTGGCCAAAAACACAACAGAGAGTACCCTACTACAGCCCTCAACTTGAATTTTTGATGTACATTCAAACTTCATAATAAGTCACTTTAGGCGCACCGTGACAGGTAAAGGAGAGGAATTAGAATGACACGGAGAAGGAAAGAGAAAAAAGAAGACTGAGAAGGTGGAGAAAGAGTCGGGAGAAAAGGTATAGAGAAAGAGCAGAAAGTGAAATTGCTGATGGTGAGGAAATAAAATACATAGATGAGAGAGAAAGAGAAGGGAAAGGAGAAGAGGAAGAAGAAGAAGGATGGGAGGAGAAGAAAAGGGAATGGAAAGGGAAGGAGAAACAGAATTAGAAGCAGGAGATTAAGAGGATGGAGGTGAAGGTAAAAGGGCATGAGAGAGCGAGGAGAAAAAGAGGGCAGAGAGGAACAACAGTCATTACGTTTTCTGGTTTCAGTCTCTCGACTTTCGAATCCCACGCCACGCCCTTGTTTATAAACGACCTCATCGAACAAATTAAGGGCCTGCCACCTCTCTATTCCACTGCGGCTGTGAGCAAAATTGTGAAACCCAAACAAATCCGGGCGAACGGGAGTGATTTTCCTTATTGCGGAGGTTGAATGAACTGGGGTGAGGTAAGCTCCATATAAGTGTGCCTGATTCACGCAGCTTGTAAGCTTTGAACAGTTTTCCACCCTCACCTATATCAATTAATCCCGTTAAAGTGCAAATCAACGCCTACGACCCCTCCCCCTCCCCCGCAGCACCGCGGGGGCGGATAGGTTACTACCAGGTGGTGTTTACCTTTGAACACTAACCTAGCCGAGTATGAGAGATTGAACGCTTCAATGGGAGAGGTGAACTCAATAATCAACAGGTTAATTTGCCTCCATGCAAAGCTGCCAGCTTTGGCGAAGAGGTTGTCACAGCACTTACGAAGATGCTGGACACGTTGATCGGTGAAAAATATTGCATATTGGCGCAAAATTGGCAAAGGGATACTTGAAAATCATCGAAAGCAAGAGAGGGCAAAGCGCCTTCAATTTTTGGTACGCAACACGCACAACCACGGATCACGAATAGTTGTATCATCACGATGCATTAAGAGGCCGTCAATACATTTCTGAACAGTCAGTTGTCAGTTTCGAGACGGTTTGATTTTATGCTGAATATTGAACGAGATTAAAATTTAGTCTTACGTCTAGAGGCAAAGATCCTGGTAATTTGCTCTCCACGATTCAAAATTGAGACGCAATAAATGTCTGCGGAGCTTGATCATTTTTTATTCAAAGGAGTGAGAGCTAAAAAAAAAAAAAATTTCGAAATTTTGCAAAAGTCGATTTGAATTTTTGTTTATATGCTTATTTAATGGATATATGGCTTGTATTGTAAATTTCAGGGAATTTAAGGCGAATGAAGGAAATTTGAATCAATTTTTATCAGTGTTTATCAATTTTATCGATTTTCATCCAGTTATACTTTTTATCCTCGCCTAATACAATGGGTGATAGTGGCTGGACAAACAGGGCTTTAGCTCCTCCCCCTCCCCCAATAAATTGTCATTCCCCGGACAATGAAACGTAACCTCATTCCAAGTTTGCAAAATCGACTAAAAAATTCAATTTTTCACAAGAATATGAAGAAAATTACTGAAAAATTCGTCTTCAAAATTTTGTTGATTTTTTAGTGTAATTAGCGAAGTAATCAGGGAAATTTTGAGTTAAAAGTGTCTCTCCGAGTAAAATTACAATTTGCGAGTGGACGCTACAACGCTGCAGAAAGCAACGAAATACTTACTTCATCGATACACTTCGTAAATTAATAATTGGTTTGAACGAAAGTAAAGGACGGCAACATTTATTTCAGTATGAAACTAGAAAATGCATCAACAGGCGCAAACTTATAAATTTGCGCGATGATATGTTTACGACTCGCGTGCTGCGCCGCGCCAGCCGCATCTGCAAGCTGAAGTGTTTATTTGAAATTGTTAAATGTTAACTGAAAAGTTCAATTAATAATTCATTCACGGCGAGAGTTTAATGGATTTACCCCGTGTTTCCGTTTCGGCACCGATGCGATCTTGCGCTGCCTGAACAAGTTGCGTGCCGCGCTGAGGGCTCCCTTGAGATTATTCTATCACGTTAAGCCTATTGACTGCGATTTCCGATTTCGGTGGAATCGTCTCGACTCTCTGACGAAAGGCATGAAGGCCGTTTTCATAGTCGTTCCTTAAACGGCTTCAATCCTTATGGAGGCTCCATATGGCTATGTTAGAGCCGTATTTGGACGTATTTATGCTAAAAGGAACTATATGCATACTGTCGTGCTAAGGATAAACACCGTATGAACATTCAAGAGTTGCCAAATTTCTCCGAATGAAACATGTATTTTTTAGGAAAGTCAGGCTTATTTTCCCTTGAAATGGTCAGATATTTTAAATGAATATGCGGGCAAATTTGTCTAAAAATTTTGAGAAAAATGTTATAAATTTTTGCGGTAAATTCATTACTTATTGAAGGACGTGGCAACGTCTGGAGGCGCATACGACGTTTTTCCTTAGCACGGCAGCATAGGGTTTACATGAAACTCAGCTCCTTTTAGCAAAAATACGTCCATTTGATGTCGGAACTTTGGTACTATCCTTAAGGAGGCCCATACGGACGGTGTAAGTTCGAAACTACGTATCTCATCTGTTTGCGACGTTGCAGACATCCTACCATACTTTATTTTTAAAGGCTTTACAGCTGAAATTTTTAATAACTACCGTGATTCTTCTTCTCCATACGAGTAAAATTCTACAAAAACTCCTAGGAAAGATGTCTATTTGTTCTTTCTTAAAAAATAAAATAAGAGCGGAGATTTTCAAATACCGCAAACGAGATACGTGGTTGCGGACATAGGCCGTCGATATGGTTTACATTAAGATTAGGGGAGGTTTCTGATTTAAGAAAGCATTCATTTTAGCAGTGTAAAAATAACTGTGTTTACAAACCTACGGTAAAACTTTGGAAATAGATCCTTTTGAGGCATTACAATGATATGTCTTTACTAAAATACAAACGCAAAATACACGTTTTACAGTTTTAAAAAAGATTACGGGAAGCATATTTTTATTTTATAAACTTTTTTACATATTTGGGCTTTTTTCAATAAGGTTCTTTAACATTGCAATGTCATGCAACCATAGCTTTTAAAAGAAGTTGACTGCAGGGTAATTTCTTCATTGTAAGAATATTTTTTGGTGTTGAGCTGTTCAATATTTCAGGGTTATCTTCCAGATCGAGGAAGTTATTCAATCCTGGCAGCATATTCCGAGTCTACCGGCTTCTTATCGCAAAGTGCAATCTCTTTGAGCGTTCGAGTGTATGCTCCTAATGGAATTGAAAAGAGACCATTTAAGTACGTACATTTCTCTGCACTTTCGAAAAAAAGCCGGTCGAGCTCATAATAGTTGCATAAAAGTGCTTTAAACGAGCTGTGTCTTGAGGAAAACAGTCATAATGCCACTTTCCCGCGTGCTAAAGCTCGGAAAAGTCCTTTGTGTATTTACATACGCGCGGAGTAAACGGATATGATTAAATATTAAAGTATGGGATGACAGTCGTCTCATTACATTGCCACCTTATTCATGCCCACGATGACACCCCGGTGGATGCTTCTCCGTGATGTTTTTTGACGCGATTTACGACTTTTCCACTCGTGAGCCCGAGGAGAAAAAGCTACTATTTTCATAGAGCGGGGTTGCCAAATGGACGTATTTATTCAGAACGAATACATAGACGAGTGGAAAAGACGGGGTGTGCTCCAGAAAGCTGCATAAGATACAATGGAAAAGTGGGCGTGATTCCATTTGGAGTGATCGAAAAGCGGGATTTTACATTCTATATGTAGGTACTTACGTTGCATTTTACTGATTGTATTTTACTGATTTTACATCGTAGGGACCCGCGACTGATATCCTTCTTATTGTGCCAAAGTTTCTCTTGGAAATCAACGTTCAGATTCAACTTATGATGACTGATGGCCAAAAAGTTGATCAATTGGACGCATTTCTGCTTAAACGAAACTATGGACGAGTGAGAAAGGTGGAGCGTGCTCTAGAAAGCTGCATAAGATACAATGTAAAAGTGGGCGTGATTCCATTTGGAGTATCGAAAAGCGGGATTTTAGATTCTACATGTAGGTACTCACGTTGTATTTTAATGATTTTACATTGTGGGGACTCACAACTGCTATCCTCCCTATTTTGTTAAAATTTCTCTTGGAAATCAATGCTCAAATTCAACTTATGATGACTGATGATCGAAGAGTTGATCAATGGATCAATAGACGAGGTACGAATTTAAGCAATCTGATACATGATGTTTAACCAAAATTTCACGTAGAACACGATTCGCACAACGAAAATTACCGAATCCAACTCCTAACGAAGATATTAACGTTTTTATTTCACATTACTCACGAGGAATTTGAACTGCCCACTCACAAGAAACTCAAAGCTCTACGTGAGTCAAATCGCGCACTTCAAGGGTTTCAGCGAGCTTCTCAATCAAGCAATGTTTATTTCTCACCATGTTTTGTTCAAACTATAAGCAATTTGCTATAGCTGAGCCAAAGCGTCAAGATTGAGGTTGCCAGATTTTTATATCGCAGAGACTGTCACGATAATGTTTAGCGCGCGATATGGATCACGTAGAGCACTGAGTTTTCATGAACGGATGGTTTGAATTCACGCATCAGGAATCATTAAATATCTTTGTGAGGAGTTGATTTCGGTAATTTTTGTTTTGCGCATCGTGTTCTACGTGAAATTTTGGTTAAGAAGCACGTGTCAAAATGCTGAAATTCGTACCTTGTCTAGTGGTCCATTGGACGCATTTCTGCTAAACGGGACCATGGACGAGTGGGAAAGATTGGGCAGGCTCTCGAAAGCTGCATAAGATAATATGTAAAAATGGACGTGATTCCTTTTGTGGAAGTGGAAATCACATCAAATCATAAGGAATTCACGGATTAGTTGGTGGTTTCACAAAAATCGGTCGAACAGGAGCCGGATATCTTAGGATCAGTAGGACTCTACACAGTTTAAACGTTAGTGCGCCTTCAATCTCGTTTGATACTGTGCAATACTTCGAAGGTGGAATAGTTGCTCAGAGCGCCTTCAAGAGTATCGCTTCGGCTTGATGGCAGAAGAACGCAGAAGATCACGATTACCGGTGATATTACACTTCAACGATTGTGCAATTACACATTTTCTTTCACCGATGGCTGGGTAAAAAAAATTCTTACCTCAACTTACGGCTTCGCAAGTTTTTTACTACTTCTTTTAGACGTGTGAACCATCACGAACTCTTTAAAATCTGCTGTGATTATTTTGTGTACATTAAATTTCTAATACAAATGACGAGAAGTTATCTCGAATGTTTCTTTGAAATCGAATAATGTATTTTATTTGGCAAAATAATCATAAAAATTCAAAAATTTCCTATTTGATTTTTATAATAATGACCATGAAATGGACTTATTACTGCTTCAAAGGACTAAAAACGGGTGAGGTTGAAGAGGTGTGCTCGTTAATTGAGGGCCGTAAGAATGAGTGGGAATTGTAAAGCGCCCGTGACGTCAGCGGTGACGACAGGAGCGACACCGATGACGCCCTACAACGTGGTCTTTAACTCATGAGCCCTGTCCACAACGCTGTTTTGCCATGCCCACGGCTCATGAGTGCCACATACAGTTGGCGCTTAGTTCCGTTTGGTAGAATGTAAAATCCTGTTTTTCCATATTCCCAAAGGAGATCTTTCCCCATCTTTTTCACTCGTCTATGCTGCCGTGTTAAGGAAAAACTCCGCAAGAGCATTCGAATGTTGCCAAATCTGTTCTCTAAAAATATGCATATTCGAAGTAAGTTATGAATATTTTTCCTTAAAATTTGCCGACACTTTCGATCAAGTTACGAACAAAATTCTAAAAAAGGGGGAAATATTGACACATTTCCCCGGAAATTCGTGATTATTCAAAGAAAATTTGGCAATGTCCGAAGGCTCACACGGTTTTCTCCCTTAGCACGGCAGTATAGTTCCGTTTAGCAGGAATACGTCCATTGGTGATCGGATAGGCGCGGAGCCAAGCCCGGAGGGTTGAAACCTCAGACTGTTGATTTGCGCCTCATTAACGGGGCTGGGAATCGTGACTGATGTGCGGTCGTATTTCACCGGATAGCGATGAACTCGAACCCAATCGCAGAGGCGATAAATCATTAATATTGGGCGCTGGTGCCCAAGATCGCGCCGGCTCACGCGGAATGAGTGAATTTCATTAGGCGAGCTGAAAGGCCCGATCAACGGGATGGCGCCTTCTCAATTGCTCCTAACAAACCGATCCAACTTACTTCTGCAGGGTGCTCCACTTGCATCCCTGATGAGTCCACCGCTGGCCGCATGAAATACAGTAAACACTAACTTCGCTGATAACATCATCCATCTTCATTTTAACACGCCGGTTATTGGAATTACTGGACACAGTGATAGACAAAAGAGGCGAAAGGGAAATGGAACAATCCTCGCGATAATAGATTTTTGGATTTAGAAAGATTTTGGATTTGAATCATTAATAAAGTACTCCTTATTAGCACATTGAATTGCTTATTTTATGTACCGACAATTTTATGTGCTAGTAAAGAGTACCTTAATAATGATCTAAATCCAACACCTTGGCTGGATCCAAAAATCTATTGTTAATAACGGTGGTGCTAAAATATCTACTAAATTCAATCCTAGTGATTGAAACTGGTGGTTCTTGAAAGACTAAAGAGGGAAAGATGGACTAACTATGAGCTCTCTCGTGGGTTACCGTTAGTAAGTCTATTCCTTAGCTCATTTATTTTGTCCATTGTGACCCTCCGCACCGGCCTCAATGGATAGGAGCACTCCATTTTCCTTTTGTCTTCTTTGTCGATCGCCCAGTCTACCAATTTCAATAATAAGTGTCTGGATGCGAGAATTTAGTTACACTCCGCCGAAGTATTACAAGAAAAGAGGGTGAACCCTCTTGCTTGGAAAATCGATGACCACAGTGCAAAACCACGTACCTCTATTGCGGTGTTTCAAAATTTTCGTGTCTAGTTGATATTTTCGAGGATAAACCAATCAAATTTATGGATTGATATTTATACAGGATATCGACGGTGAAACACCAAAACCAAAAACACTTATTTCCTTTGCGGTGTTTGAAAATTCCCGCTCCTATCATATTATTTGAAAGGAGGAAAAATCAAAATCATTCCTTGAAGTTTTCACAGAATGGAGAATTCGCACACACAAATTTTACTGATTCAAATGAGAGTGCTTAATGAGCTGAGCTCACAGTATGTGTCATAATTTTTTTCAGACGTGGGAAATTGGAGAAAAATAGATTTAAAAGTGAGAAAGTTGCCGCCTCGAGACATCATCTGGCGGTATTTTCCATTTGAACACATTTATTTTATCAGATTATGTTATCTTGTCATATTTTCTCCAAAAATTGTCCAATTAAGAAACCAAGGATATCTTCGTACTCAGTTTTCCTAGCAGTATCATTTTAAAGATGATATTTACAAAATTTCAGACATCTGCAAACTCTCCATTGTCTGAGTTAGAGCAGAAAAATAGAACTGCCGGTGAGTAGTTACACATTTAGATGATAAAGTATGACAGTAAGTCTGCAATCGCAAACTTATACTAAGTCCTAGTTTCGGTATTCAGTAACATTTAACATGATTTTTGAACTTCATTAGAGGAAAAAGTGACTTGATTCAAGCAGAAATACGCTCAAATTTACCGCCGAGAAGATTTTCTCGTGAATCAATAAAGAAAATAATGCTTTTTTAAAGATGAAAAGATACTTAAATAGACAGAAAAGTCACTTACATCAAGCAGAAACCCGCTTTCATTCGGCTTTTTTATTCTTGATTCTAAATAAAACCTTCTTGACGGCATACTGAAGAATGTTATTGCCTAAATCGAGTCACTTTTTGTCTAATGAAATTAAAAAATTATGCTAAACGTTATTAAATACGGATGCTAGGACATGGTGAGTTTTTTAGACTACCGCTCTCTTTTTGTGAAGTAGTATCTTGATTTATTTTGCGAAGAAAGCTCTGCACTCTTAAAGGAAGCTTGTCATCAATGATACGTTGGAGAGCCTTCAATGTCGTACGCAAAACCTCTGTTGCGAAATAGTTGCTGGCGGGCAACCAGCGCCAGCGTGCCACACGCACACAGCGCCTACAAACCTAACTAGGATACTTCACGCATTGCGCAATACGTGAAGTATCCCGTTAGGTTTGTAGGCGCCAGTGCGCGTTCCGCGCTGCCAGCACGCAGCGTTGCCGCTCAGCTCTGTGTTAGGATCTAATATTTAAACTTGCGGAGTTGGCATTTTTCAACTCATGATTTTGAAATGTTTGCAGGTTCTGCATGGACATTCTCATTTAAATTGATGAAAGAAAAAATATGTATTAAAGGAAAGTATAATGTGTGTTTTGTAAATTTAAGATATGTTCAAATTTAATAATTTCTGAAGCAATTTTTCTTTCTTTTTTATTTTGTGCTTTTACTGTGCTGCAGCGTGATGTAACGCAACAAAACGCTCAAAATTGGACGTACTTAACTCTGAAAGATCTGTTTGCAAATGGTTTAAAACCAAAGTTGCGTGCTTCTTGATTTTTTTTCTCTTTTATTCATTTTTGTATAGTTCCTTTCGACACAACTACGGCTGATTGATATTAACATCGATGACATCGTTTGGAAAAGGTTTTACAAATATTTGAAACGTTTTAAAAATGTAAATGTTTTAAAAATGAAGTAATATTTTCATTTTAAAAAAACCCTAAAAAGGGTTTATATGAGGTATATTTTAAATCGAAAATTTAAGGATGGAAATGAAACCAAATATTCACCAAAGGCAATTTGAAAAGATGCATAAAGTAACATTGAAAGTAACATTTCATGTAAAAAATGAGTTAGCATTACATCACCTCCTCTTTCAATTTTCTCATTTCGATATTTGTCAATATAATTTTACATACGGACTAAAACATGACGCTTGGACTAAGTCACTGTTGCTTATTCTACGCGGGGACAAAACAGGTGTGCGGACAAAATATCGTTGACGGAATGTCCTGAGACTAGAATTCTAGAGGCAGGTTGAAATAAAAAAAAAACGCTCCCTATTGGCTGAGCGCTTAATAAAGCATAACAAGAAGTCTGCAGCGCTGCAAACGGAGATACATGGTTTTGCAATTTGACCATCGATATTTGTTATTATTATGGACCTAGAAACTGGATATTGTGATATATCTATTTTTCCGCGAATTTTATAGCCCCAAAGATCAAAACAAGAGTTTATGACTAGAGCAGCTGACTGGCCCACTAACTGGGGTACTTTTCCGTTCAAATGATTAGGGCAATGCCGAGTATTTTGCTCTCTTAAAGCGAGGAGATCACAATCTCCTGAATGACCCGATGAAAAACTTATCTCACAACCTGGCTGGCCATCTTGAATGCTCTTTTTTTCCGGGCGGCATCTCATTCATCGCTCCTTTGCCGCGCGTCAATTAATCTGTCTCTCCGCCATTAATTTCCTTCAAGCGGCCCGCGTCTTTGCCCGAACACATTTTAATTATTTTACGTGTTTACACTTTGCAGCATCTCCGCCGATGGCGAGGCGAATTTATCTTCCTCGAAAAATCTCGCCTCACCCCCCGTAACAGCTTTAGCTAATTGGTCACACTTAAGCCTCGAAGAAACGTGTTTGAAAAGAGCTTTTCTGCAGCGTTAGCGAGTGTGATGAGGTTCTTATGAGCGGGAATTTATCAGCGAGCGATGCACGACAGCAGCCTCCAAAAATAAAATCGTATCTGCGAGCTTTTGAGCTATTCAAACAGAGCGCAGCGTTGATCTTTGGATCCTGTACTGCTATGCTTCGTAAGGACGCCGTATAAGCTTTCAGACGTTGCCAAATTGTCCTTGAAAAATCTTAAAATTTCAGGAAATGTGTAAATATTTTTCCTTCGATTTTTCCGAAAATTTTGTTCACTATTTGATCTAAAACTTCTGAAAAGTGTCATAAGAAATACTCACAACTTTCCTTGAAGATATATATTTTCTGAGAGGAAATTTGGCAACATTCGAATGCTTTTACTTCGTTTTTCCCTAGCACGGCAGTGTCCGCGACGGTTTTTAATCACCTTTCGTTACGGCGCAAAACCCTTTTAGGAACTCGCGGCAAAGAGTTTTAATCCTTCGATAATTTAGAAATTCAGGACAAAATACTTTCCTCCGCAGCTAATGAGATTTTCTTTGAACTGATCTGCCCCGGTATAAAAAAAACGCAACACTCGCGGGTTTGCTGTTAAAACGCAAGAATATTATGAATAATGCACGGGGTCTCAAGGGAGCGTTCGAAAATATTTACATTCGTTTTTGGCACCGTTTCAAAATTTTAGTTTTTGGTGAGAGAAAATTTGTTCTATGAAACAAAAGGAACTGTAATTTGCAGTTAAGTACAGTTACAGCTACAAATGCTTTTAATTGAAACATGAGGGAAATACATTGAAACGAATTCTAATAGAGGAGAGACAAAAAAAAGACGAAATCAATTTCGAATCAGTCACGTTTGCGTCTTAGCAAAAAATATCAGGAAAACTCATGCTCCTTTTTGAAGGAGCAGCCCACGCGCATTAAGTTCTTCGGGTTTGTAACTTTTTAGGTGAATTCATAGACGAGGAGTAGAAAGACAATTAACGAAAGTCATAGAAACCCATGCTCGCTTGAGATAGGTGCCAGATGATGTCATTTGGTTAGGGGCGTTTTGAATTCGCGGAAAGTTGCTCTTTTTGAACTGCGTAATTCTCAGTTTCAGTTACTTTATCGTGTGTGTGTGTGTCGTCATTGTGTTCTCCGCATCATCTTCTCAGAAAAATGTATTTGCAAGTCAAAATTAGTTCACGGTTTAGTGACTCATTACTCCCATTTTTCTAGGTCACCCTAGTATGTATCCCTGCGATGAAGTGCGTCAATATCATCACGCTTTTTTAAGACCAGTGAATATTAAGCATAGAAATTGGCTTCACTCGTGTAACTCAATTAGCGTATTGAAATTAAGCAAAAATCGATTCTACTCGTTACGCTACTTGGTACGCTGCTGCGCTAAGGAAGAGTGCCGCACGAACATTCGAGAGTTGCCAAATTCCTCCGGATAAAACAAGTATTTTTGAGAAAAATGATTCTTGAGAAAAATGATTCTTGAGAAAAATGATTCATATTTCTACTTGTTTCTACTTTCTACTACAGATATTCTAGATAAAATTGTCTGTGAAATTTGAGGAAAAATATTCATAATTTGCCGAGAAAATTCTGGCTTTATTGCAGTATCTGGCAGCGTCTAAAGGCTCATACTGTGTTTTCCCTTAGCATGGCAGTATACGGCAGAACATTCGAGAGTTGCCAAATTCCTCCGGATAAAATAAGTATTTTTGAGAAAAGTTATCCATATTTCGATTTAAAATTTTCAGATATTTTCGATAAAAACGCCAACAAAGTCGTCTGAAAATTTTGAAGAAAAATATTAAAAATTTTCCAAAAAAAAAACTCTTGCTTTATTGAAGTAAATCTGGCGGCGTCTAAAGGCTCATACGGCGTTTTTCCTAGAAGGGCAGTACGATAACTGGTTCGACAATCGAGCGAATTTTTTTCAACATTGAAGTGCTCTCTCGATAGAAATGCGAACAAAATTGTTTGAAAAATTTGAGGGAAAACAAACAATTTTCCGAGAAAATTCTGGCTTTATTGAAGTAAATCTGGGACGTCTAGAGGCTCTTACGGCGTTCTTTCTTAGCACGGCAGTGCGATAACAGGTTCGACCATCGAGCGAATTTTTCCCAACATTGAAGTGCTCCCTAGATAAAAATGCAAACAAAATTGTCTGAAAAATTCGAGGAAAAATATTCAGAATTTTTAAAGAAAATTCTGGCTGTATTTAGGTACATCTGGCAGCTTCTAAAGGCTCATACGGCGTTTTCCCTTAGCACGGCAGCACGATAACAGGTTCGACCATCGAGCGAATTTTCCCAACATTGAAGTGCCCTCTCTTTTTTCCCCGAGAAAGAGAGCGATTCGACGGGGAAGACACCCTCCGGGCGGGGGTGGAAATGTTATTAAAAGCGTGATGAAGCGCGGGGCGGGCGTTGAGAGATGCCACTGTAATTTCCATCCTCTCGCCAGCCCGCTCTGGCCCCAATTAAAGTTGAAATAAAGCGAGGCGAGCTCCGGGCCGGGCAGGTGTTTAATTTTCTGGAGCGAGGCGGCGAGGCATCGAAAATAGGTGGCACGAGTCCCACGTCCGCGCCCGACGTCCGACGTCCGAGTCGAGCCCGAAAAGCCGGCAAAAATTAATCGAGGTGCGCCGACGAGGGGGGGGGGGAGGCGCACAATGGATCGAGTCAATGGGAGTAGAGTACCTTTATACACAGAGTATGGCCGTTTCTGCGCCGGTTTTTCATTGGTCGCGTGAAAATAGGCTGACACGATGTTATTACGGCCGTAAATAAACAAACAAGATGGCTGCACGGAAAAAAAAATTGCTGATTCAACAATTCAATTGCTAAAAACAGTGAGTGCAATGTTTCAGCGCAGATTTTACAACAAAAAAATGCTACTTTAACCACATTGTAAACTAATTTAACCACGGGGGTGGTTAAAGTAGCATTTTTTTGTTGTAAAATCTGCGTTGAAACATTGCACTCACTATTTTTAGCAATTGAATTGTTGAATCAGCAATTTTTTTTCCGTGTGTTATTAGAGTCCCTTTATACTGAGAGTCAAGACAATGTGAATCCATTTCTGATTGGTTACCGTATTTTAGGCCTCCACGGTGTCACAAACGGGAATAAAGATTACATTTTCACCAATTGCAAGGATTATAATCTGGAATGGACCGAGGAATTACGGGTTCGACAAGGAACAAACGGAATGGGAGAAGGAACGGAGAGAGGAATTTAAGAATGGGCCGATCAAAGATTACGAAAAACGTTCAATTTGTGTAATCTTTGTTCCCGTTTGTGACTCCACGGGGGGATGTTGTTTTGACTCTCAGTATAAAGGGACTCTAGCTGTTATCAGCAAGCAAGTTTGAGGTTTAACCACTTACCTACCACAATGTGTCTATAGATGGCTGTGGGCTCCACACCGGAGCATGAAGCCAATAAAGCATCAAAGAAGAAGAAGAAGAAGTTTGAGGTTATGCGCATCTTACATCTTGTGATAAAGGCGAAAGGCGATTTAACAGTATGTTCGTGTGTTTTTTATGTGTTATTCGTAGATTTGCTAATATAAATTGTTACTGCCGTGTAATTGACATTTTTGTAAAATTTTAGCCTTCTATTAATGTCACGGTGAGCCGCCGTCTTGTTTGTCATGAAGCCTACAAACTCGTTGACCAATCAAAAAGCGGCACAGTCTTCTTGTAGTAAACAGATACGAATGGACATACTCTGTCTATAAAGGTACTCTGAATAGGAGTGGTTGGACAAAATTTCGAAACTTTAAACGCTTATAACTCCGTTTATCACCGAGAAAAAAGATTGGTAGTAATTTACCATTCCTTCACGCTGTATTTCACACAGAGTGAAGGTCTATCAATCTTCAAGCCGATTCTGCCAGAAGAACGGTTGCCTGTACCACTATATTATAACGGTTACCTTCCTCCTGGCAGAATTGACGCTGTGTGAAATACAGCGTTAAGGAATGGGAAATTCTACCAATCTTTTTTTTCAGTGACAAAACTTTGAGGTCTTAAAGTGGTTTCAATGGTTTCCTCGTGAAATGGAGAATTTGCATGCAAATTTTTTATCGCCTCATCTGAAAATGCACAAAGAGCTGATTTCACAGTATTTTTCAAAATTGTTTTCTGATATGGGAAATAGCATATAAATAGATTTAAAAGTGAGAAAATGCACCGCCGAATGACGTCATCTGGTGGCATTTCCCTTTTAGTACATCTATTTTAGCAGATTAGATACTATTTTCATACCTTCTCCAATAATTGTTCAACTCGTGAAACAAGGGTATCTTCGTATTCCTATTCAATTCACTCAGTAGGTTCCACTTAAACACGAAATTCATCAAGTTCCAGACACCTGCAAATTCTCTCTTTTCAGCTATATGCACCCCTTGATATTTACACTGGAAAAAAAAAAACACATCGGATCCAGAGTCCAGACTCTTGAAAACATTGACAAGGAAAAATACTCTTAATTCAATCAGATTTTTGCGTAGATCAAAAGAAAATCCGCTCAAACTAAGAGGCTTGGTTCTTGATTCAAGCAAAAATCCGATTGAATCAAGAGTATTTTTTCTTGTCGATGTTTTTAAGAGCCTGGAATTTAGATCCAATGTGTTTTTTTCCGGTGTAAAATGTGACGAAATTTGCAGTTTTGGTGAAAAATTTCGTGTCGGATCTTTCTGATCGACTCGATCCACTGTGCGGGGTGACGGGGCGGCTTCCGCGTTTTTCGAGCCTTTGAGCATCGCATCGCTGCGTCGAGGGATCAAAGTTTCCGGGGATGGCGTAACGGAGCCGAGTGCTGGCAACGGGAATTCCCGGCAAAGCCCTGCCCGCTCCTCAAAGAGTGTGTGAATACTGCATGTGTGCTGCCGTCCGCACTCCAAGGTGAAACGACGTGTCGACGTAACGGGGAGACTCCCAAACCACGTATCTTGGTTTGCCACGGTGTGCAGACTTCCTGTCATACTTTTTGAGGTTTTTTAGGTGCATAAAACTTTTCAACGTCAATTTTTGAAAACCTCTGTGACTTTCTATATCGATGCCAAGAAGCTATTTGGGAACTTCAAGAAAGTCTATTAAAGTCTATCAATGGACGCCATATTTTGTGTCAGAACGGCATGCGATACATCGCATCAATTGGTTCCATTTTCTCAGCTACTCGTCATTTTTCTCCAATTTTGAGATCGCAATTCTGTTGTCAGGAGACAAAAGCACTCACTTACCAATTTTAACAAAGAAACTCAACGTTATGAAGGTGTGGTTTTTTTTAGAGAGAAAACATCGCATTCGATGCTGATATCGAAACTGCACTCGAATGCGTTATTTTCTCTCTAAAAAAACCACGCCTTTACTACGTTGAATTTCTTTGTTAAAATTGGTAAGTGAGTGCTTTGGTCTCCTGACAACAGAATTGCGATCTCAAAATTGGAGAAAAATGACGAGTAGCTGAGAAAATGGAACCAATTGATGCGATGTATCGCATGCCGTTCTGACGCAAAATATGGCGTCCATCGAATCACCTTAATTTGTTCTCTTACAAAAATATGGAATGGGAAGTAAAATTTTCAAACGCCGCATACAAATTACGTGGTTTGGGAGTTGCACCGTCGATTTGCCGTTTTTTTAGCGTAAAGTATTGGAGCACTGGCAACGGGAATTCCCGGAAAAAGCCCTGGTCCCTCCTCAAAGGGTGTCTGAATACTGCATGTGTGCTGCTGCCGTGCAGGCTTCAAGGAAAAAACAGCATATCGACGGTGAACCTCCCAAACTCTCGTTAACTCAACCAAGTATCTCGTGTTAAAAAATCTTCGGTTCTATTTTACATTTTTGTACGAAAACTAATCGATATAATGCCTTGAAGTTCTCAGAGAGTTTTCTTCGCACAGAGATGAAAAATCGCGGAGGTTTGCAAGAATTGACAAAGAAAAAAGAGGTAAAGGCTGTTAGATGATAGGGACATTTCCAATTAATTGTGGTAGTACCCCAATAGATGAGGTTGCTAACCCAAATGTTACTGTGCTACCGGCTACCCTAACTTGCGTTGCGGCACTACTATAATTAATTGGAAATATCCATATCATCCAACAAATTGGGGTAGGGCCACAATTTTAGCGGATAACTCCAACTTTTTGCCGTGAACGTTCAGAAGTTTTCTGTCAAACAAATGAAGTATGATAAGAAGGACACGGGAAGCAAGTAGTATTTTCACTAATAGCAACCCGCGAGAGACACCATAAAATTCCCCCATCATTTTCCCTTTATTCAACAGACACCGCACCTGTTCCGATCAATGGGGTAGCTTCTTTCCCCCTGGTCTCCTTTGTCTTTCGCTTTGTTTATCAACTTTAATAATCAACCGGCAGACGTGGCCTGGGTCCCTTTCGTGATTTATTTTTCTTTACGGCATACTCAAGAATGTTTCTGCCAAAATCGAGTCACTTTTATCTCTAATGAGATTCAGAAATCATGCTAGGATTTAGTTAATTTTTGGACTACCGCTCTCTTTTTGTGCTGTAGTACCTTGATTAATTTTGCAAGGAAATCTCCGTACTCTTAAAGGATGCCTGCCATTCTTAATATCGTATGTCGGAGCGCCTTAAATTTCGTGTGATACTGTGCAACACCTCTATTGTGAAATAATTGCTTGAAGCGCCGTGGCACGCGCGGCGTGCGGCGCGGCCGGTCAGCGCCTACAAACCTAAGGCGATACTTCAAGTATTGCGCAATGCGTGAAGTATCCAGTTAGGTTTGTAGGCGCCAGTGCGCGTTCCTCGCTGCCAGCACGCAGCGTTGACGCTACGCTCTGTGTTAGGCTCTATTATTTAAACTCGCGGAGTCAGCGTTTTTCAACTGATGATTTTTAAATGTTTGCACACTCTGCATGGATTATTATCATTTAAATTGATGGAAAAAAATATGTATTAAAGGAAAATATAAATGTCTTTATAAATATCAAGGTGGTTCCGTGTAAAAGAGCTTGATGCAAAAACGGCTTTTTTCGCCCCCCCTCTGGAAGTTCTTCAGACTTTGTCTATTGATTACTCATACTTGGGCGCTTCTTTTCCCAAATTTTCAGACTCCCAAAAAATTTGGGGGGGGAGCTAGGGGGGGTGGAAGTCAAAACCTGTGAACCTCGATATCTCTTGAACAAAGAAAGATATCGAGGTCCGGTTTGGACGAAAAATCGTCTAAAATTGCATACTTTAAGATTTTAAAGGTCGAAATCCCGATATCACATTTTTAAGTCAACATACGTGCTTTTTTCCAGTTTTTAGGTCTAGAAAATTTCTTTTAAACGAAAAATTTACAAAGATCTCAATTTTTTATTTGAACCAAAACCAGTTTTTTAAATTGTTCGTCTTTTTCCGCATCCAACGAGTGGTCCATTAAGCTGGGGAACCAAACGGTTCCGGAGTTATGATCGATTGAAGTTTCCGCTCAACGCGCGCCGACCGATTTTCGCGCGCAAAAAAGTCGGATTTGATTGTTATTAGATCAGATTGAATGTTCGATTTGAGCAAAATGCTTTATTAGGGACTCTTGAGGGTCGCTGAGTTCAGAAATTACAGATACTTCCAAATAATTTACGTTTCTAAAATTGCAGCTTCGGACAGGACCACTGAGCGGCCGGTCGGCGCTCAGTGGGCCTCTAAAATAGCGCTGCGGAGCTGTAATTTTAAAAACGTAAATTATTTGGAAGTATCTGTAATTTCTGAACTCAGCGACCCTCAAGAGTCCCTAATAAAGCATTTTGCTCAAATCGAACATTCAATCTGATCTAATAACAGTCAAATCCGACTTTTTTGCGCGCGAAAATCGGTCGGCGCGCGTTGAGCGGAAACTTCAATCGATCATAACTCCGGAACCGTTTGGTTCCCCAGCTTAATGGACCACTCGTTGGATGCGGAAAAAGACGAACAATTTAAAAAACTGGTTTTGGTTCAAATAAAAAATTGAGATCTTTGTAAATTTTTCGTTTAAAAGAAATTTTCTAGACCTAAAAACTGGAAAAAAGCACGTATGTTGACTTAAAAATGTGATATCGGGATTTCGACCTTTAAAATCTTAAAGTACGCAATTTTAGACGATTTTTAGTCCAAACCGGACCTCGATATCTTTCTTTGTTCAAGAGATATCGAGGTTCACAGGTTTTGACTTCCACCCCCCCTAGCTCCCCCCCAAAATTTTTTGGGAGTCTGAAAATTTGGGAAAAGAAGCGCTCAAGTATGAGTAATCAATAGACAAAGTCTGAAGAACTTCCAGAGGGGGGGCGAAAAAAGCCGTTTTTGCATCAAGCTCTTTAATGATTTTTTTTTATATTTTGTGCTTTTACTGTGCAGCAGCGTCTTGTACGCGCAACCAAGAGGCTCAAAATTGGACTATTTGACTCTAAAGATCTATGTATAAATTGGTTAAAACCAATGATTGCGTGCTTCTTGGTTTTTTTCTCTTTTGTCAGTTTTTGTATAGTTCCTTACAATATTACGGCTGATTGAGATTAATGTCGATGTCATCGCTTGAAAAGGTTTTACAAATATTTGCTACATTTAAGAATGTAAATGTTTTTTAAATAAAGTAATATTTTCAATTTAGAAAAAAAACAAGAAAAAGGGTTTATTTTTTAAATCGAAAATTTTAAAGATAGAAATGAAACCAAATATTCACCAAATGCAAATAGGATAGCTTTTTCCCCCTTGTCTCCTTTGTCTTTGTCTATTAATTTTAATAATCAACTCGCAGACGTGGCCTGAGTCCCTTTCATGATTTATTTTTCTTTAACAGAAAATTAAGCATTCCACTCTGATTTCGTGAATATATTCTGCAAGGCCCATGAAAAATTAATGGGCATTTTTACGGCGAATTTTGAAGAAAGTCCTGTCGAAAATTTATTCCATGGAATCTAATAATTGTGCGTATTTATGCTACAGGGAGTTATGCTGCTCGCAACTCTCATGCACATAATTCCTTTTAGCATAAATGCATCCTTATCAACAAAAAATACAAATCCTCATAGTTTTTCTCAAATAGTATTTTATCGCGAAATATTTGGTAAAAGCCGAATGTTTCTACGGTGTTTTTCTACACTATTTTCATCTCCAGCGGGCTGATTTTCGAAATTGAAAGACAGAAAAAGAAGACAAAATCAATATTTTAGATAAACTATTAAAATTATGATAATAGAAATACCAATTATACCCATTATTCTAATCATAAATACGGATATTTTCGACTGTCCAGGCACTTTAATTCTCACCCTATCTCCCTCTCTTGTGGTCCTTTTCGTGTTCTCCGCCGAGGGCAGTTTTTTTAAGATAAATCACAAAATCAATATTTTAGATGAAATATTAGAATTGTGATAATAGAAATACCATTTATACCCATTATTCTAATTATAAACACGGATCTTTTAACTGCGTGGGCACACTAATACTCACCCTGCCTTCCTGTCCTGTGGTCCTTTTCGTGTTCTCTGTCGAGAGCAGGGTTTTTTGAGGATGTAAAAAGGGGGGGACGTCTGTGTCTGGGCGTCCGAAGCTCCCTTGGCGCGCTTCACCTTGTATTTAATTGAGAGCTTATCTGATGAGCTTTGCACCATTTATCTTCCGTTCACCGGTGGACCAGGTCGCCCGGCTCTCCCTTTAAGCGTTCATTGTTTTATCTGGACGTGCTCGCCCGGACTCGCGACGCGATGTCGCTTCCATTAAAATCCGCCCTGAACAGACGCTATAATTGAGGAGTCTAACAGCCACCCTACTCCATCATGGACTGCATTTAGCTAAAAGGAACCAGGGTATTTTTGTGAAACATGGAAAGTCTCTTTGCTCCGCAAATAAAACAGGTTTTCTGGCTCTTTGAGTATTTTCTCTCGAGCTTTCCCCGAATATTTGATTGGTTTAAAACAGGATCCTAATTTTGAGAGTCTGAGCCTAGTTCGTCGTTTTCCGGACGAATAAACGTGACTTTATTCCAAGATTGCAAGTTAACTCGAACAATTCAATGTCTCACTGAAATCTACCTATGTAAATTCAGTTCAAATTTTTTCTGATTTTTGCGCAAGATCAGAGGGAAAATCAGTGAAATTTTCTGCTACGAATGCCGGAGATTCTTCTGCTAAGAATGTGATTTGTGGAGGAAAATTTGGCAACATTGAAATTTAGTTACGTGTTTTTGTGAGGGAAACAACAAATTGTGTTGGCAGGTTACAGAGTTTTACCCAAAGACTTATATATTTGATCGAAAAGGGTAGCACATCTGCTCTATAAATTCTTGGTGAAAATTGTATACAAAGGGGCACGCCTTCTGGCTGCCTCGCTGCCAATGGCGAGGCGTGAATGATCGACTATCAATATTCTCCCATTTGAAGCCATGGCAAAAGATCGATCATTAAGGTGTCCGTTGCGCACACCTTTCTATCGATACTTTTCCATAGGTTTAAATGGCAGATCAATCGATAAATCGAAAAGTACACCACGCCACTGCTCGCTATCCAACTATTAGAGGGAGCTTTGAGCTCTCAAACGGCCACTACCTGGATCGTTTTTCAAAAATTTTAAGTTAACACGCTTGTGCAAAGGGCATTAACTGTCTGCAGCTGCAAAAATCATGAGAGCTGGCCCGATGGATCTCTGGACAAGATATTACGAAAATGAAAATCTGGGAGGACAGAAAGCTATGATTTCTCTAACGTTGAAAAATTGCAACACGTTTGAGAATATCAGAATCTCTATGGATTTATCTACAATTCTACTACTACTAACAAGTCGCTCTTATAGCGCTTCTGTGCGCTTTGCGACACCCAACCGCCACTGCTAGCGATCCTGCCAGAGCTCCTTCGGCAGATCGCATCTCCTCATTTCCTGCCTCATTCCCTCAATCCAAGATTTGGCAGGGCGTCCTCTACGTTTTCTACCAGGGGGACCCAATCCAGAACCTTCTTAGGCAACCTATCATCTGGATATAAAGATACGGCAATGGGTAAAAGCCCGCAAAAGTTTGCCGAGTAAATAAGCTTGACATAACTGGACCGCGTTAGACAGAAAGGAAACAAGCCACATCAGCTATTGCCAAATTTAATCGGGCAAGTTAATTTTTTCATGAAAACGGTTGTGCGGATTTTCGTGCAAATTTCAGTGAAAATTCTCCATAATTTGAAGCAAATTCCTTAAAAATTTCACAGGAATCCGCACAAACGATAAATTGCCCAGTTAAATTTGGCAATAGCAGATGTGGCTTGGTTCCTTTCTGTTAAACTCGGTCCAACTCTGAATTTTAAGACTTTTGTGCAAATATTTCCAAAAAAATTCCTTAATGCAGTTGCAATGACGTCAATATCGAAATTCTCAGTAGTAAGGTTCTTTTATCGTGGAGACCCACCAGTCACATATCATAGACGAGTTTCGCCGAGTCAATTATTCCCCCTCCCCTCGCCGATTCAAAAGTTATCTCCCGCCGTCAACTCGTGCGGAGTACGAGCGAGATCGCGCCCACGGGACCCGACACCGGCGAACGTGCAACCATAAGTCGGACCGGTAATTCGCGAAAACTTCCCCGCGCGAAGAAACTTCACGCGGGAAGAACTTCGGGGCTGCCATTAGTTTCAAAAGACGGAGAGCGGCAGCCAAGACGTCAGAGATTTGATTTGTGTGTCAAGTATCTGCTTTACTCCTAATTAGCGGGGGCTGTGCTCGTAATGGCGGGGCATAGCTCAGCTCAAAGCGACGTAAATTATGCCGTAAATGGCTCTTGATTGCCGCCTGGCATATTAGCGCCCGCCTAACAAACGAGCGTATCCGAACTTCGATGAAAACATCATCATCCACAAATTCAATGTTATCCAGGGTTGGTGTCAAAATGAGGTTAAGTCTTTTCGTCCGAGGGATGAAATTAACGCGCAACCGGTGTCGTCGAGTAGAAAAGTTTGTCGAGGTCGCAGCGGTTTTTTTCACACTGGGGGTTTGGCTTCTTCTTCCGAGGAACGAAGCCATTCGGTTGTGGGGTTGCAATGTGACAAAACTTCAAAAAGAATGACTCTGAAGATGGAGGAAATACACTTTAGCTCGCGGGAGTCAAAGTAACGAGGCAGGGACTCGGAGGGATGGGTCGTAAGTCTGCGCGGCGCTTTCATCTCGCCAGCCACGGTGGAATTATTCAGTGACTCGTTATGAATGAAACGTCCTTAGAAATTCCTCTCAGTAAAATTTAATTATTTAATCAATTTTACTTTGATGAATTTACATTAAAGCAGATCTAATTAACATGCAGAATGCGGGGCAGCTGAGAATATTTCGACTTGGTGGAGATGCTTGCTGCTTTGCAGTTTTTTGCGTTTTTAGCGTCTCTCGGGATGTTCGCTCGGAGTCAGTACTGCCGTGCTGAAAAAAAAAAAACGTCGTATGAAATTTCAGGCGTAGCCAAATTTCCTTCGCTAGGAAACGAATTTTCAGACAATATTTTTATTTTTTTCTTTCAATTTTTTAGAGAATTGTATTCGCAATTTAATCTACAGTATCTGCAACTTTCAAGGGAAAATATTCTTAACTTTCCTTTAAATTTATGTATCATAGCAGGAAATGTGGCAACATCCAAATGTTCTAACGGCGTTTTTCCTTAGCACGGCAGAGTAGTGATCCCACAAATTGATAAAACTAGATTTTCTCCATTTGAATGCATTAAGAACAATCGATTCTAAGTGAGGCAGTCTTTTTCGATTATATTTCATATATATTTTCATATACGAAATCCAGGATCGTCTACTTTTCGAATTGAGAATCTGCGCATTGCTCATGGTTGCGATCAACAGGCGTTCAGTCGTATATGAAGTATACAAAGTATTCAGTCGTCATACTTTGAACGGCAATAAAATATGTAACTTCACATTTCGACACATTTGACGCCTCATTAAATTGTGACCATTTTTTCTCAGACATTTCCGAGTAAAAAAAAAAAAAAAATTAAACTAAATGTTTGGAGAGAAGTCAGGTTGAAATATCACTTCACTAATGAGAAGATATGTAAGTATTATCCAAATACTGATATCATTTACACGTGTATGTCACGGGGTCACTCATTACATTTATACGCTAAAACGCCCATTAGAGAAGCCGGAGATTTTAAGTGTTGATGCGTGCGTCGTACTGGGAAACATTTCATTACGATCAAAATGATAAAGCAGGTCTTGTCGAATTGAGACACAATATTGCCTAAAGTTTTAATAGGTTTTCGTCAGTAAATAGAAGTGATTTTAGGCAACTATGAGAGTTTACCCTATAAAGTTTAATTGAACCACAAAAGTGAAGTTCAAAGGTCTACCTCCGATTAGACAAAGTTCTCTAGAATTGTTTGCAAACAACAAACCTCTCTCCGGTCTAGTGTGAATTGGTTGAGGTGTTAAATAACTTTTAAAATAATTGAAGTTTGTTTTATTTATTCAACACAAAAGGGCACAAGTAAGTTTAATTTTTAGTCAAAATATAGTCAAAAGTTGTTAGTCGTATTATGGAAGTCTGCTGCACTCTAAATGCTCCGCAATATATTGCGTGGTCGGTTTTATTCGGTTACAGCCTATTTTTGTTTTGGCATAGAACTGTTTGAATCAAATCCTCCAAATACATATTTGAGTGTAAAAAATTCTTCGTTTTAGTTAATGACGAACATTCATTTGAATTTCATCACATTTCGAGCGCAGAATTCACCCTCAGGCGCGTAAAAATCTGGTTTATACTTTCAACAGACTTTTCAAGCTATTTTCATTCATTCGTTTTTAATTGATTCATGATTGTTAACATTTTTGTGTGTACATATATTAGCTTGCAATTTATTTTAAAAGCTTTTCATTACAAACTAATAATTCCATATTTAGGAAAACTTGCTTTGTTTAAGTTTCAAGGAATAGTCTGCCTCATGCTGAAACCATCGTGTGATAAAAAAGAATATCAACATGCGAATTCAACCTTTAAAGTCGCAAAAACAGTCAAAACTGGATTAGAGAATAATAATGCCTTATATGCTCTTTACTGAAATCCGTTCAACATTTTTCCAAGAGCAAGAGGACTTTCCTATGTTTATAGACGTTCTTTTAGAAGTGTATCATGATGGTATGGTTGGTTAATAACAATGATCAACACGTATGAAAATGTCTGTGGCAATTTCCTTTTTCCCCATAATTTTAATTGTATCGTACCGTAATTGTAGAACAGAGGTGTGTGCAACACTCACTTCTTTTTTTAATTTTCTGTTTTAGATGTGGCAGTTAGATTGTCAAATTAGACAAAAGAAGTCCTTATCTAAATAAAAAGGAAATACCACCTGAGTATAATTCCACGGCAGTTGAAATATTCTGCCACTTTTCGTCTGTACCTATCTTAACTACCAATCAAATGATAACTTTGCATAGTTTGTTCAAGATTTTAAGTCATTATCACTAATTGTTAAACAGACGTGTGCCTAACTGTAAAAAAACACTATACGCTTATTTCGGTCACCCCCATCTAATCATGCCGAAAAAACTCAAAATCTTCTGCCCAGCTTTGGAAGAAGAGGCTCTAAAGCAGTTCAACGATTGTTGCAGCAAAGACTTCGTCATACAAGCAGCATTGATGCCTGATGCTCATACAGGCTATGTAGCTCCAATAGGTGCTGTCATTAAAACGAAAAGAGCCGTTGTACCAGCTTGGGTCGGCTATGATATTGGGTGCGGTATGATTGCTGTTCTAATATCAGATAAAAAAGCTGAGCAAATATTAGTACAAGAAAAAGCCCGTCAACTATTCAATCAAGTCAACAGGGATATACCAATGGGGGCGGGTCGTTACGTTGCGCAGGGCAGACCAAATTTTATGGTCGATGAATTGAAAAGAGAACTTCAGAAGTTAAAGGAATCTACAACCTTGGACAAGTTATGGGAGACAGTTAGAGATAAATCAAATCCAAATTTGGGAACTTTAGGCTCTGGTAATCATTTCATTGAAATCTTGACTTGCGGTGATGAAACTTGGCTAGTAATTCATAGCGGCTCAAGAGGTGTTGGACACTATCTTGCAACTTACTTTATGAAAGCTGTTTCTGGCAGGAATAAGGGGTACGAGGCAACGTATGCTATCGAAAATCCAGACCAGCAAGATGAATATATGCTTTATCAAAAATATTGCCTAGAGTTTGCCTTGCTTAACAGGCTCTCAATGGCCATGAAAGTTGAGAAAGCAATCAAAGCTATTACAGGAATCCAGTACGATACAATGAAAAATTTGTGGACAAATAAAAACCATAATCATTGCATTGCATTAGGTAATGATTTATACCTGCATAGGAAAGGAGCTACCTCTTCTGATAAGGGTGAGCGAGGTGTGATACCTGGTAATATGAGGGATGGTTGTTATCTTGTGGAGGGGTTGGGTAATGATGATTTTTTATGCAGCTCCTCTCATGGAGCTGGAAGGCAGATGTCACGTACTCAGGCACGAAAAAATGTCAAATTGGAAAAGTTTCAAGAAGCCATGGAGGGAATTGTGGCTCCGATATGTCAGAAAACTATTGACGAAAGCCCATTTGCCTATAAGGACGTCTCGGAGGTTATGAAGTTACAAAAAGATAGTGTGAAAGTAATCAAGCGCTTAAAACCTATCATTAATTGGAAAGGTTTTTAACATACTATTTGCAAGATTTAAAACCAGTTTTTATTATAGATTTTTACATTGTGCAAACTCCGTATTTGTATTGTGATGATTCTTTGTTTTTGGAAAAAGCTCGGTCAGGGTCAGTTTCAATCTTTTTTAAAATATAAGTATTTGTGACGAGTGCGACTGAATTTTTGTTTATTTTTTGCCGATAAGTAGAACCTTTTATGATATTTTAGGTATTGATTTGCACCATGATAAAAAATCTAAGAATCGAAAATAAATATGAGAAACGCGGGAGCGAAGTAAAATAAGTCCTAGAATATAAAAAAATTGAGAGACTCAACCGCACCGCGCCGGGCGCGCTACGAAGGCAAGGAACGCCGCAGCGCCTTCAACTTTTGACTATGCAATACGGACGTCCGCAAAGTACGAATAGTTGTATTGAGGCGTTTTATGTTGATGTGAACTAGATAGAGGTGAACTAACTGGATCTTTTTCCAAACAAGGAATATTCTCCTAGCAGAATCTACTTATTGCGAGACGATTTAAACTCCTGACGATTTAATTAGTGGCTGTGCACCACTGCACCATCAATGAGTCAAATTGGATTCAAATAAACGAAGAAACTCGTGCGATTTGAAGTTACCGAGGACGGTTACTATTCAGTAAATAACGTATGAATCTACAATTTTGAGCGCACGCTGGCTCTTTTTTCCTACGCAAATCGATACGATTGATAATAAAGACTCAATACTATAAAAGTAATAATGGAATCATAAATTTCTCCTGGGTGGCAGTGCTACCGCAGCGTAAATGCAGAAAACGCCATCGGATGAGACCATCGCGGGAAAAAGTTATTTTTCCTCGAGCCCGCAGGGCACAGCGGAGGGCGGGAGCGAAGGTGTTAAATTTATCTCCCCTTTGATCCTTTATTCTCAAACAAACAAAACAAAACCAGGACGCGTTCAACGTTAATTTTAGACGCGTGTTACAGCCCCATTCAAAGAGCAAAATCGGCTACAGTGGGTCACGGAGAAAGCACATCAACATCGCCCGGCCGATGATCACGGGAGCACCCCATCCCCACCCCCNNNNCCCCCCCCCCCCCGCACCTCCAACCCCCGAGACCCCCGTTCCCCCTTACTTTCAACGCTTATTGATAACGTTGTCTGGTTTTTAATTAAATCTCCGGTTATTTAGGCCCTGAGATGCATTATCGAAACCTGAATAGTGCTCCTGCATTACCGCTGCCCCTTTTTTCGTTCGGGACCCGGCGCGGCGTGACGATCCCCCCCCCCCCCCCCCCCCNGAGCCGATCGTGAGTGCTGCGCTCTCGCGGTGCGATCGAGAGAAATCTAATTAAACCCATTGACTGCCAAGCTTTTCCTCGTTAACAAAGTGGATTATATCGATGTTACTCTCGTAACTTCGCCACCAAGCTTCCAGGGATTCATTCACGCTGACGGAATAATTTTAGGGATGGAATCGAACTGGGAGTTTCCCCCCCCCCCCCCATCTTTTTTTCATTTCTTTTTTTCCTTCTCTTTTTTTGTGATCACTGAAAATCTCATTACCTTCTAATGATAATCTTGCATTGACCGAGCGTTCGCTCCGTATCTTTTAATTGCATTTTTACAAATTGCGTCCTCTGCAAAATTGAGCACTCAACGTCGTTGTTAATAAATTATCGCTATAAATGCCGTTTTACAAATATCGACTCCCGGGAATTTGCCAATGCTGACAAAATAATTTTAGCGATTAACTCGTACCCTAAACCGCGTTATCTACTCCTGAAAATCTCTTTACCTTTCAGCGAGAATATTGCAGTGACTGAATCCTCGCTTCATATTTTCATTGCATTTTCATGAATTTTTCCCTTCACGTAATGATTTTTCAAAAAAAAAAAATCGATGGAATAGCCCTGAAAATGTGTTTTACAAATGTTGCATTAATTTTCTGAATTTTGATTAAATTTTTTATTCAGCTAAAATGGTGATTCGGGTCTTGCGCCACAATGATGCGCTAAGTTGATATTCGAACATAAAGTAGAATGCGCTTGGAATACATGGAATGTTCGAATGGAATGCGGTTGAAATGAAATAAAGTTATAAAAGAGAGGGAAATTTTGGGGCCTATTCAGGAGATGGTTTTATTTTTTCAGTTCACATATTCCGTTGGCTTTTTTTGGGACTGGGAATCGGGTCGCATTTTCCACAGTCACGCACCCGTCACGCGATGCCAGATTATTCCTTGAAAAAAGAACTTTAATATTTCTCAATTTGTGTTTAAAATACTGCAAAAAAGCGATCCGATTCCCAGTCTCAAAAAAAGTTAACGAAATATGTGAACTGAAAAAATAACTCCATCTCCTGTATAGGTCTCAAAATTTCCCTCTCTTTTGTCAATTCTTTCAAAATAATTTCAAAACTCTTACGCATTCCTTTGTGGTAAGTTTTTGAGTCTTGCTTTTGTTTACCAGGCCATTTTTAAAATATTTCAAGCTCTTTCACTGAAGAATATTCAGATATTTTCAAAACAGCTAGAAAATATTTCATCATAAGGATAAGAAAAAAAAAAGAAAAAAAAAATACTGCAAAAGATTTGTGGAAAATAGAAAACTCCTTCTTTTTTTTGAAGATCTCGCTTGGGCAATTTGTTAAAATAAGACTTGTATTTTTTATAAACTTTTTTGTGTTAAGTCTCATCAATGTTTTTGGGAGGGCGATTTGATTGTTACAAGTTTGGCAATCCTGTGGACCCCAGGTGGTAGCCCTTGCCTCAAAAGGGGTTGAAAGGTGCGGTTACCGGCTTCTTGGCGCACGAACCACCACGAAGGGTAGACATGGATTACATTTTGCAATAAGGAACAACTATCTCTGGCTCTCCCATAAAAGCACATATCTGCTCAGGGAAACCACTAGTACGTATGTTGTTTCTAAAATAGGCCAGAAATAGTGGCTCCTTATTGCAAATTGAGGAGCATTTCGGAAAAGGGCCACATACGCGTATGTGCCCTTTTTCCGGAAATGGCAGAAACGGATTCCTCGCATTCTAATGTACCAATGTCCCGAGTTTCAGCTTAATTGATCAATTTTTGGAGCTAAGGGACCAAGTTTTGTGAAGCTAAGTCAGGCCCATTTCATCTTTTCGCCCCTGGGTACGGTCGCCGCGACTCGACGTTGAGGAGATAGCGCGCAGGGCGCAGGCAGGCAGGTGATGGGTACTGATATAAGTAAGGATCCCTCATTAATGATGCATCGCACTGATTCTACTAATCAATGCAATATCATCGGGTTGCAGTGATTGTCTACGCGTTTCACCGGTGACACGTGAAATTCTGTAATTATTGATAATTCAAGTTTTAATGGTCTCTTGTGGGTTTTAATTTTTCGATTTTTTCGCGTGTTTTGCTGTCTTTTTTATTAACGATGATCGAAAATGATCCATCCGATCGAAATTATGATCCCATCGAAATTATGATTTATTTTCGATTAGAAACTCGTTAAAGTCTTGAAAATTTAGCTTTGAAAGCCAAAACCTATAACCACCGGTCCATTTCCAGAAAAAGGGCACAAAACGGAAAATTTTGAAAAATTCCTCCAGCAACACTGAAAGAAGTGTAAGTTTTACCAATGGTCGTTATTCATTCTAGGGTGTATGGACGTTGATATGGGTGCCCCAGTTCCGATGTATGTCATCATCAGCGCACAGAAAGTAGGAATGAAAACTTCAAATGCGTTTTTCTCACAGCTTGTTTTTTCGGTATGTGCCCTTTTTCCGGAAAGCTCCTCAATTGTATTTAGCAAATGGGTGGTTTTTATACGAGGATTAAAAATAAACAAGTGGCTAGAAATTAAAACAAAATAATATGAACTATGCAAAACGATAATCCGGGTATCGCATCGGAACTTGGCTGTTTTAAAAACGCCTTCAAATGCGGCGTGATACCTCACGCATTCCGGAGAGTTCAAATAGTTGTATCATTGCGCCGTGAGAATGTGACGGAAGATTACAATTGAAACAGCCTTCATGCACGCTGGGCTTGTCGATATCCGTTCACATTTTTGCAGTCATGAATGCATAGCTTATAGTGCGCTTCAGCTAGAATCGTATTTAGCAAATGGGTGGTTTTTATACGAGGATTAAAAATAAACAAGTGGTTAGAAATGAAAACAAAATAATATGAACTATGCAAAACAATAATCCGGGTATCGCATCGGAACTTGGCTGTTTTGAAAACGCCTTCAAATGCGGCGTGATACCTCACGCATTCCGGAGAGTTCAAATAGTTGTATCATTGCGCCGTAAAAATGTGACGGAAGATTACAATTGAAATAGCCTTCATGCACGCTGGCCTTTTCGATTTCCGTTCACATTTTTGCAGTCATGAATGCATAGCTTAAGTGTGCTTCAGCTAGAATCGTATTTAGCAAATGGGTGGTTTTTATACGAGGATTAAAAATAAACAAGTGGTTAGAAATGAAAACAAAATAATATGAACTATGCAAAACGATAATCCGGGTATCGGAATTTGGCTGTTTTGAAAACGCCTTCAAATGCGGCGTGATACCTCACGCATTCTGGAGAGTTCAAATAGTTGTATCATTGCGCCGTAAGAATGTGACGGAAGATTACAATTGAAATAGCCTTCATGCACGTTGGGCTTGTCGATTTCCTTCGACATTTTTGCAGTCGTGGATGCATAGCTGAATTGCGCTCCAGCTAGAATAATCCACACGGCTTAGCTGTAGCCGTAGCGAAAGCAGTCTCATCTAGGACCAGAGGACGGCACTCCAAACTCAAACCCTGGTCCTTCAGCTTGGGATCGGAGCATCGGGTTTGTGACATTGGAGACACCATTCGCGACATGATTTTATACCATAAGTATGATCTCATTCTGACCGGCTCGCAGTTCGACGTAATTTATGGATGACCCCTCGCCCGCATTGCAGGATCGGAAGTCGCAGAATCGAAGTCCAGATTAATAGCAAAGCTGGAGCTCTGAATGAAACTTTGTGAATAAACTTTCCCGAAAACTTTGCGGGCCAAAAGTGGAGTACCGACGACGGAATTTCGGTCGAGGACGGAAGGGAAGAGGCAGTTCCTTCCGCGTCCCGAGTCAAGGAGCCGAGAATCCGACGCTGATAAGGAGTTGCGATTTCCGCGTTGGTCCCCGGTTTGACACTCGGTCGTGTATTCTCTCGCCCTATGGACACAAAGACGTAACTATACTCCGCGATGAACCCTACAGTGCATATAACTCAATGATTTTCCGGGCTCATCACTAAGTCCTGATACGCTATTACGTCAGCCGAGCGGCGCTTTATTAATTTATCACGCAGGAAGCAACAGATGATAACATTAACTTTAAATTGAAAAGTTTCCATTTCATTTTCAACCGACCTCGGTGTAAATCCCGCATTCTATCACGGCTGTAGCATTCTTTCTGTTTCGAGTTTTCGAAGATTCTCCCCCGCTCCGTCGTGTTACCGAAGGGAGCGGTGAGTCCAAAAATAAAATGTTGAGAATATGGACTTGATACTGTTTGTGCGGGGTATTTCATTGAATTAGTCCTCCCTTTTTTGGTGAAATTTCCATAAAGCAATATCGTTTAAGTGATTACGATTCGACAAATTTTATTTTGGACCGTGAAAAAGGATTTATGTGGCCGTTTTCCAAACGAGAAAGCGGTACCAACTTTGACGCCGCGAAATTTCTGCTCCCAAATCGTACCTTTATTTTAAAACTCTTTGGTGTTGAAAATTTCACTGATTGTGTACAATCTATAAAGAAGATTGTACTTAAAAATTGGCAAAATTTTGAGGAAAAATTGCGCAATCAATTTTTTGTAAAAATTTAATTGTTCGAGTCAATTTTTGAAATGAAGTTACGTTACTTCGTCTTGGAAATGACGATGTATTTTACTAGCCAAGACGTGTATTGACAGTGAAACTGCAGGAAAGCGTATCAATTATTTGCCGTGTTTCAATATATTTTTGCGCGCATTATTTTACATTGAGAACAAACCAATACTATTGAATGCAATTTTCATAGATTATTCATCACGCAGGGGAGAAAATCACAACTTTCAATGAACGCCATTGAGCATTTTTTCATTGAATGAACACAGTAAAACAGACAATCTACAACGTCGCAAACCTAGATATGCGTTCCAGCAGCCTCACCGTCGATCTGAAATTCTCTACACGCTTGCTTGGTTAAGCAAGAAATGAGAAGCAAATATATGATTAATGATAGGATACTGGTTTCTCTTCGAAAAATGTTGATAGTTGTTCCTTTGAGAGTAGAGTGTGCCTTCATTTTACTCACCTTAAGGATAAACTTCTCTATCAGACGAGGGGCCAGGAGGACAGGGCGCATAAGTGTAGTTTTTGAAAAAAATCAAATATTCATGCACTTAACTAAAACTAGTTTGGAAGTATGTGGGGTGAAAAATGCAAAACTAAACTGCAACTTTAAAGTATCAAAAAGTGAGTTTAAACCTCCGTTGCGCCATAATGCTCCATGTTATTTTGAAACTTTAAAGACGCATTTCTTGAAATAGTAAAACCTACTCTTATGCGCCGTGTCCTCCAAGCCGCTAAAATAACCTCTGAAGCGAGGTATATAATTCTGAAAAATAAATTCCCTTTCAAGGCAATGAATATACAATCCAATGAGAGTTCTGTTTTCATAGTTGGCGCTGGAAATTTAAAGAATTTCTTTCAAAAACTCCCTTCCAAGTAGTCCCACGGAGATAGGACGGCAACCGTTAGGACGTAACTTTCATGGGGTTTCTTACTGATCTCTTCGACATTTCTTATTGAAGTGGACCCGCGGGTGAAACCGTTTGCATCCCAAAAAAGTCCGAACTAATTAGAATTGATGGATTAACTTTCCCTCCAACGTTCCTCAACGGATGATAAGCTACCATTCTGGGGAAATCCATTTAGAAATTTCTGGAAACATTTCCAACTAATGTGTTGACTTTTACGAGCTTTCATTATTTCATTCGCGGAACTTCAACTCTGGACCTTTTATTGATTCATGGCGGGAGAAAGTTCGCTGGTGCCCTACTTTGTTGCGGACACAAACTCAAATCCCACGGTAGGAAACCGCTCTCGGCGACCGAGATGGGGTTGCCGTTTTTGCGGAGGTCAGACTACGAGACAGGGTCCTCTAGTCGTGTCTAATCTAAGTCTATCTAAGTCTGTACCAAATTTAACAATACATGTTTCATTAGCATTCAAGGGAGTTTGGAGGGTTCCCACCGGAAAATTTTGATGGACATGAGTAGTCTCGGGAGAAATTTTAAACTGTACCCATCGAGAAGTTGATCCCATTACAATTTCAAAGATAAAAAATATGTCACGTACTTACTTAGATACACATTTTTACGAAGCAGCTCGACACAATAGTAACATGCAATAGTAACATGAAAAAAAAGCAAGATGGAAAAATGGGAAACAAGGCTAACAATACAACACTAAAAACCCGAGACGGTTCGACTCAAAACTGAGTCATTTTCAGTCGGAAAATAAATTAAAACCTAAAAAATATCGAAGAAAAATCGTGAGACCTACATGTTGATGGCCGAGATCCGAGAAGAACAACTTAATTTTCAATTTATTTTCTGTCTGAAAATGACTCAGTTTTGAGTCGGAACGTTTCTGGTTATTAGTGTTGTATTTTTAGCATCGTTTTCCGTTTTTCCACCTTACCATGGCACTTACTTAGCAAAATCTCTTACACACGGAAAAACATCTTAGCGCTGAGCCCTATCCAACACTTTCTGTAAAATAGCGCCAACTGCAGCCAAAACTGCCAAGTCCCACAGCTTTAGGGTCCAGTCCTACAGTTTAAGGGTCCAGTCGAACAGCTTCAGGGTCCAGCCGCACAGGCTGTGGGGTTCAGCACTACTGCCTGTAGTTGGCGCTGTTTACCTTATAGGTCTCAGCGCAAAGTTGTTTTTTCCGAGCACTTTTTTTGAAGGGCTGAGTAGATTTCAGGGGGGATAGACCCCCCCCCCCCCCGGAACCCCTTTTTCCTCCCAGGTTGATTTGGTTCCTGCTCGGAGGAGACAAAAGTGACACCCAGTGCGTTAGGATAGTGACAGTGGGTTTTACAAGAAGTAATAAACTGCCAACTCCCTGAAGGGTATTAACAGGATTGGTAACTGTGGCGGTCAGGTGTCGCGGAGCGCCATCGCCGTGAAAGCGGCTCTAATTTATGTTGGAAACAACGTATAAACCCATGAAAGAAAAACAATGGAAATGAAGTCACTTTTTCGTTGAGAGTGGCGACACTGGACAGGGTGATTAAAAGCATCGTTGTGTTTAACTTTGTCCAACTGTTTCAAAGTGCCATAGCGGTGGTTAGTAGCGCGGCGCCTGTAAATACAATATTGCATTTTTGCTTGTTACTCTTTGCCGGATGACGCGGGTTTCTGAATCAAAGCGTGGGTGGGAACACGGGAATAAGTGATATTTCAGTTGCGCGAGGGGTACCCAGTATCCTGCGATGGATAGTAGAATAATGTAGATAAACACACAAGTTTTAAGCCAGCTGCCGCAACAGTCGGTGATTTATTGCCGGAAAAATATTTGCAGGAGTGCGGCAGGCTCGGCCGTTCCCTGTAATGAGCTACGTTGTCAAACGTGACAATCAAAACGCGAAATTTCCCGCAGAGTTGTCGCGTTTGGCGACGTAAACAAACATTCTTTGAAGCTGACTTTGAAGTTACGTGACTTTGTAATGTGGAACCAGCAGCAAAACGCATTTACTCGCACTGGAAAAAAAAAAAACACATTGGATCTAGAGTCCAGACTCTTCAAAACATCGACAAGAAAAAGTACTCTTGATTCAATCAGAATCTAGCTTATATCAAGAACCAAGCCTCTTAATTTAAGCGGATTTCGTATTGATTCAAGCAAAAATCCGATTGAATCAAGAGTATTTTTTCTTGTCAATGTTTTCAAGAGTCTGGACTCTCGATCTAATGTGTTTTTTTTCCAGTGCGCAATGTGTATGAGGTGCAGTATGTTGTTAAATTGACTCGCGATAGTAGAAGGAATTGGTTTGAGTACGTAGTTATAAGATGGAGAGCAAAATGCCGGCTAGCATTTGTATGATTGGACGACCACAAGAGAAAAGGATACGCGGACAGCCACCACTGAAGTGAGTTAAGAGCTGGCTCTCCAGGGGATGATCGAATGTGGTTTAAGTTTTAACTTTGGTCAGTTTTCTTTCTTGAAAAACAGACGTTTGATGTTGGGGGCTATTCCGCATAACGCTAGCATAACGTGTACGCCCGTGGGCATCTATTTGTGCCTGATGTTTTGTCGCATAGACAAAGAATTGAAGGCGCTCTGTCATTTTAGATCATCGTAGTACAGCCTGCCGCCGCGTCCGCACCGCGGGTGAAGCAGAGCCTGTAAAGTCAAAACGCCTTCACTTTCGTGCGTATGCAACAAGGACATCCGTAGAGTTCGAATAGTTGCATCCAGGCGTTCTGATGAAGTTCGTCTAGTGTCCGTTGCATGCAATCCTAACTGACGGCACTCTTATAATGAAATGGACTCTTTACAAATGAAAGCAAAATTTTCTTGATTGTCAATAATCCGAATGATTTTCAAAAGTCCTTCCGTGATTGATGGCAATTTGACAAAGAACGGAGACCTCTGTCTATGAAGTTTTCCGCCTAGACGCTACTGATCTCATTTCCTCAAAACTTATTTTTGCATTTACGGCTCTCCTCACAATCGTGGCAGTATTGGTGTTCCCCTAATTCATGCTTTTTTCTCTTCCTTTTTTAAAGATACGAGCTAGTGCATACATAAAAGCCGCATTCACAGCGCTCTTTGGCGCTCTGCGATACCTAGCCGCCAAAGTCCCCTAAGCTCCCAAAGCCCTTTAGGGAGTCGACACTCCCTCACTCCCTTTAAAACCACCTGTCGCCACCCTTTCACTGAGCGTCCTCTTCGTCTCCTCCCAGGAGGAACCCAATCGAGCACCTTCTTCAGCAGCCTTCCTTTAGTCATCCTGTTAACATGACTATAACAGCCAAGCTGTTCGATCATGACGTTAAATACACATATAAGTCGCTTTACAGCACTCCCTCGCGCTCTACGACTCCCAACCTCCACTGCTCTCTTTCAAACCACAAATCTTGGGGGATTGAGCACCTTAACATTTCCGCCTCAATCCCTTCCCTCCAACCTTTCATTGGGCGCCCTCTGCGTCTTCTCCCAGGAGGAACCCAGTCAAGGATCTTCTTCGGCAACCTGTCTCCTGCCATTCTCTGGACATGACCATACCAAATGAGTTGTTTTGTCATTATGTCATGCACGATGGTCTGCTTGGCATCCATGATATCCCGTACCGTCTCATTCCTGACGCGATACTTCCTGGAAATACCAGCGGATCTACGCCAGAAGTCCATCTCTGTTGCCTCTAAAACCTCCCGGGTCCGCAGTTTCATCGGCCATACTTCTCACCCGTAGGTTACTATGCTCTTGACAATCGCGTTGTAGATCCTCCTTTTGTTCTCTTTGGAGATCCTTTGGTCCCAAAGAACTCCATTTAACATAGCGATTGCCCTCCTACCCAGCATATTCCTCTTTTGATGGCCTGGTCCAATCTTCCATCCTGGGTTAAAAACACTCCTAAATATTTGTAAATATCGCAGCTTCCAATTTGCCGCCCATCCTCTAATTCTATACTTTGCTGATTCCCGCCAACGGTCAACTTCTCGGTTTTGCTGACATTCACCTCGAGGCCCCATTTCCGATACTCAGCAACCAACTTTCGAGTCATGTGCTCATCGTTAAATACGCTTTCATTTTCGACTCGTAAACTTTTAACAATGAAATGACGATTTCCACCCCTTCAAATGAAAAAGTCGGCTCGATCAGACCGAGATAGGCACTCAAGTTTGATTCCTCTTATCTGATCGGAAAATTCGATTTTTTCCCGAGCCCAGCAAAGACCCGCCCGCGAGGAAACGCAATCAATCATGAGGGAGTCACGGTGATTCGGCTTCCCCGAGTGGCGACCCCGATATTAAGCCCCGAGTTTTTAAATTGATGACCGCGGAAAACCTGTTCATCTCGCGTAATTGAAAGCAGGACCCGCGGAGATTCCGATGCTTTCAGTGGCGTGGCGTGAATTGCGATTTATCGATTGTTGTGCCATTTAAACCCATGAAAAAAGATCGATTATCAGGGTGTTCGCAGCCAACACCTTAGTAATCGATTCTTTACCATAGCTTCAAATGGCGAGATATCGATAATCGATTATTCACGCCACGCCACTGGATGCTTTATGCTCTCCGAGGCTCAAGGACTCGGGGTTCCAGGGATTCGGTTACATCCCTTTCTCACAATTCCACGCCGATTCGCGGAACGGGATTCTTAGGTGGACCCTGAGAAGCGTGGAAGTTTAAGCACGATTGAGCTCGGACGGAAAAGTGGTTGTGTCCCTCGATCCAGGTTTGCAAGAATAGGTCGTTTCAGCGACACCCTTATTGGTCCCTCCTTGGTCGATGCGTTCCTTTGTTAAAGAAACCGAATTTGATAATCGGTTTAAAGATGAGATCCTGGGCACCCCCTTGCAAAGCCTGGGCTGCGTGTTGACAAATGTATTTACGAGAGTTGTAGGTTTGACATCATTAGTTTGCGGCAAACATTCTCAAAATCCAAATGTCTTATAAACACAAGCTTTGCGATTATACACACACAATTCTTATAGCGAGTCTTGATATCAATATGAATTGCCACTGGTTTGACTTTCACCAACTGCTTAAGAAATTATAGTGGTGGGTACATTTTCGTTTGTTGACCTTTTTCCCCATGTATAACGCATCCGCAACGCAAAACATGGCCATACTATCTAAAATTAGGAAGTGCGTCCCCTGACCGCTTCGCGGTTTAGCCTCTCGAAGCGCTTTGCACTTCATGCATCATGCGTTGAGCGTTCTTTTTATAATTTTTTTATGAAAGAGTAATATACATTTGTTGAATGAGGAAAAATAGGGAACCATGCAAAAAGTGCGGAAGAGCTTGAATAATTGTCCATAAATCCTCCGCTAATCTTAAGATCTCTAAAAACAACGTCTATTCCAGTAGATTTCATGGGAAATTTTCTTACAAACAATTGCTTCTAATCATTTTTAAATCACGAATGTATCATTCAAAATTATGTAAGAAGCAAAAAACTGTTTACTTCACTTAAAATATAAAATAAAAAAAGAGAGAGAAATGAACAAAAAAGGCGTGAAAAAATCTCAGAAATTATTTTAGGCACACAGTGCTTCTTTTATCTTGAGGCGTCTTTTGTGTAAAAAAAATCTAGGCTGAATTTATTCCCCGGTGATTCGACAGGGAGTATGCAAAAACGCTGGAAAAAGGCAGCTCGGGAATTTCCGTTTCAAATGCCTCCGAATATCAATCTAACGCTCGAAAAAGCCTCGTCTAAAATTGAATCACTCCCAAGCTGGGAGCAAGGCTGCCTAGTTTTCGGGGAGCCTCAGCATCATAAAGAATTCAGGGTGGTTTTGAAAACTTTGAGAGAAAATTCTATGCATTACAATGAATGAAGGTAACGAATGAGGAAATTCCATTGCCTAATTGGGGGTCCTTTCGAAGGCAGTGTTGCAAGTTAGAGCATTTGAATGATTATATTTTATACGGGTTAACTGACAGTTCCCTAATTCGTTTCCCTCGTCTTTATATTCTCCTCGTTATTCTTATTTATATAAAACTTCTCTTCTTATTATTTTTGATAATTTCCTTCCCGTTCTCCTTTCAGTCCTCTTCATATTAACCATTCTATTTAAATGATCCCCCTCCTCTTTTTCTTTTCCCTCCTTTCCTTCTTCCTTTTTTGTTCCTATTCATTCTTTACCTCTACTTCTTTTCTGTTTCTCCTTATTCTTCATCTTCTCTATCTTTCTCCTGTCATTTTTCTTGTATGTATGAGCCGCTTTTACGGCGCGCTAGGGCGCTCTGCGACGCCTATTCTCCACAGGAATCTGTCATGGTAGAGATCCTCCGGAAGGTGGCATCTCTCCATCTCTTCATGGATGCCCTCTACCCACCGTTTGGCTGGACGCCCTCTCCGTCGCCTACCTGGGGGGACCCACTCCAACACCTTCTTCGGCAACCTGGTATCAGCCATTCTCTGCACATGCCCATACCATACCAATTGCTTGGTCATGATATCGTGCACAATCGTCCCCTCAACGCCCATTATCTCTCGGACACGTTCATTCCTAACACGTTCTCTCCTCGAGATTCCAGCCGATCTTCGCCAGAAATCCATCTCGGTCGCCTTGAGCATTTCTTGGGTCCGCTTCTTCAACTGCCACACTTCACTGCCATAGGTGATAATAGGCTTGACAACCGAGTTATAAATCCTCTTCTTGTTGTCTTTGGAAATCCTTTGGTCCCAAAGGATCCCATTAAGCATGGCGATGGCTTTCCTTCCTAGAAGATTACGGTCCCGAATGGCCTGATCCAGCTTCCCATCCGAAGTCAGGTTCACCCCCAGGTACTTGTATTGTTCGCAACCTTCTATATGTTGACCATCCTCCAGGACTATGCTTTGCTGAGCACCTCCGACTGACATCTTTTTTGTCTTACGGACACTAACCTCGAGGCCCCATTTGCGGTACTCCTCCACCAACTTCCGGGTCATATACTCCGCGTCATCGTGATCTTGACTTATGACTACCTGGTCGTCAGCAAAGCATAGCGTGAACAGTGTTTCTTGGTCATTTAGAGGGACGCNCTAGACACCTTAAGAAATTGGCTACACAAAAATGGAATAAGCTCGGTGAAAATTAAAGAATATGCGGGACTAGTAAATTTATGTCTAACTCAAAACGCATTTTACTTCAACAATGAACTTTACGAACAATTAGACGGCCTAATGATGGGCAACCCGATCTCCTCGTTGACAGCTGAGCTGGTCATGAGTGAATTTGAATGCAGAGCTATTAAAGAATACCCGAAAATTTTCCAACATTGGTCTCGGTTCGTAGATGATGTCTTAGAGATACTAAAAAAACACCATATTAACGAAGCCCTTACAATTCTTAACTCATACCACGAGAAAATTCAATTCACACTTGAAGTAGAAGAAGAACAAAAACTTCCCTTTTTAGACCTAATCGTACATAGGGACAAAGATAATCTCAAATTCGGAATATATCGGAAACCTACGAGCACGGAAACATATATCAACAACAGAGCGTTCAACCACAGACCACACAAACTCGCAGCTTTCAACTTCATGCTACACAGAACAAACAGCATTCCTTTGAACGAAACTGATTACAAAATAGAAATAGAGAAAATTTTAGAGATAGCAGAAAAGAATAGTTTTAACAAAGGAGAAATCAAGAAATTGAATGAAAAAGTGAAGCAGAGAACCCTAAATAAGGAAACATCAAAGCTAAATATAGAGAAAGCCGAGATGAGGTTTAAGAAATTCTCATACCATCCGAAATATGCCCCAGCTTTTCGTAGGATTTTTGAGAAGTTCAACATAAAACTAAGCTTCACCAATAGGTTCAATGTTGCCCAACAATTTAGCAGGAAGATTGAAAACAGAAGACCTGACAACGAGGAGAAAGGTATTTACCAAATTAACTGTACAGAATGCAATAAATTCTACATAGGACAGACCAGCCGTTCACTGAAAGTAAGAGCCCAAGAACATAAAAGATGTGTTAGAAATAGACAAACAGAGAAATCAGCAGTAGCTCTACACTACTGGGAAGAAGGACACGAAATATCGTTTGAACCGAAACTGCTAAGAAAAGTCACTGAGAAAAATAAACTAGACATATGGGAAAGTATTTACATGTACCAAAATAAGAACAACATTTTTAATACGGATCTAACGGGAGTAAATAACAGACTGTTTACAACAATACACTCGAGATGTGACAACGATGGAGGGACGGGAAATAATCCGGGACCGAAATCAGCTGATTGGAATTGACCAGTCGCGCCGATGATGGAGGGCAGGTAACCTCCGAAACGCGTCCGCTTCCGTGAAAAGAAGATTTTATGCAAGTGAGTGGTTCAAAATTGTCTTAAAAGTTTTTTAAATTTTTTAGAATCTTAAATTTTACTCTTGTGTAGTGTTTTAAACTCCTAAAAAATCGTTTCATCAAAATGTGAGTTTAAACTTTCTCTCTATCTTAAGATTTCATATAAGTTAGAAACTTTAGACCTGTTTTTCTCGAAATAGCAAAAACTGCAGTTATGCGCCTTGCCCACCAAGCTTCTTTATTTTTTGACGTCTACCACACAAGAATGAGGATTTCGAAATGTTGTGCCCAAGGCTGTTTTTCAACATTTTCGATGGTGATGTGACTCGATCGCTCAGTGCTATCAAATTTTTCTTGGTATACCATGATTCCCTAGATCATGAGCAGAAAACAAGATCCAGCCCTGAACAACCCCGTATAACACTTCTGAACGCAGCGTGATTTTTTAGACGATCCGGCGACACTGGATGGGTGCCGCGCAAAAATTCCGCCCCATTTTCGTCACGTTTTTTCATCACGGAGAATAAACGTTTTCTCAGTTACATTCTCCCTCATCTCGACGCACGACAAGATAAGCCGGAGCAAAATTCTTCTTCGATCTCATGATAGAATTTTCCGCAATGAACACACCGCGCTCCTAGCGTCAGGCTCTTTCTGCCAGGCACAGATTTCAGCCCGATCGCTATCCTGTGGTGGTTAGTTTGAAATTCTTATCCAATAACGCAACACAGGGTGTCTCAGGGTTTAGCCGCCAGACTGTAGGGGTTTATTAAACGGGTCTAAATCAGAGGCGATATATTGTCGTTCCTCTGACGCACAATGGAACGAGTTAACAGAAGAGGTCAGACGTGACATTTTTGGCTAAAACTGCAAATTTTGACGTTTATTTCGTCACATTTTAAATTACAAGAGGTGCTTTTAAAGGGAAATTTTACGAGGAGACCAATTTTTAGTTTTAGAACCTCACAATACCTCACATGTTTGTAGAATCGGAGTTATAAGCGTTTAAAGTTTCCAAATTTTGTCTGACCTCTCCTATTGATTCTATCCACTGTGTGACGTAAGGACGTATCTCGATTTCCACGCGAGCCTTGGTCTCCGTGTAACTCTATACTTTTCGGGGCTCATTTGGAGAGAAGGATACGCCCTCATGTCAGAAGAGTGACGATGTTTTACAGACCTCTAGCTGTGTCATTCCTGAGGCAGAGGAGTCTCATTTTGATCCATTGAACTCGCTCCTACAGTTTGACGTATTAATCCTGGTACACCATGTGTACATTATGAAATAATGGGAAGCTAATGAGGAGGTAGACGGGAAAACGGCATGACTTTAATTGCGCCACTTTTTTGAAGAGATTCTTTTTGCACTGGGCGAAATTCCCAGTATGTTACCACACACGACTTCATGACTGCGTTTCAGTTTTTTTTTGGTTTTTTTTAAGCGGGATATGGAAAGTTTTCTGAGGAAAATAGTCTCACTGTAAGAACAATCAAAACTTTTTGCGCCAATGGACCAGTAGACAAGGCACGAATTTCAGCATTCTGATACACGTTTCATGACCAAAATTTCTCGCAGAACACGATGCGCGCAACGAAAATTACCAAAATCAACTACTTACGAAGATATTTAATGATTCTTGATGCGTGATTTCAAACCACCCGCTCATGAAAACTCAATGCTCTACGTGACTCACATCGCGCACTAAACGTTATCATGACAGTCTCTGCGATATAAAAATCTGGCAACCTCAATCTTGACGCTTTGGCTCAGCTATAGCAAGTTGTTTATAGTTTGAACAATACATGGTGGGAAATGAACATTGCTCGATTGAGAAGCTTGCTGAAACCGTTTTAGTGCACGATTTAACTCACCTAAAGCTTTGAGTTTCTTGTGAGCGGACAGTTAAAATTCCTCGTAATATCTTTGTCAGGAGTTGTTTTCGGTTATTTTCGTTGCGCGAATCGTGTTTTACGTGAAATTTTGGTCAAAAATCATGTATCAGAATGCTTAAATTCGTACCTTGTCTGTAGTGGTCCATTCTCCTCCAAAACCTTTATAAGATTTGCTGTATTCCAACTTGCATCTTTGTATGAGGATGCGCCAAAAAAATGGAAGGGAATAAGAAAGTTTCTGATAGCCGTACAGCAGTTCGTTTAGTTGTCTAATTGGTGTGGCTGATTATAGCGCGCGAAGAGAGAATTCAGAACATCCGAGAAATCATTGGGTGTTGCAAGGTTTATGCAAATTGTTTCTCTCATTTAACAGGAATCTATAACGCCTGAAAGAATAACAATTTTTGTCCTTAAATTTTTCGAAACTTTTAACAGAGCCATGGGGGTCATGAAATGCCTTGGAATAGTAGAAACTCAATATTAAAAGAAAACCGACAGATTTCAAAGTCCTTTATCAAATTCTCTGTTATTATTTGAGGATGGCATTGTCATCTCTTGAAAATAGATCAAAGTTCCTCGGTAAAAAAACAATTCCACGAAATTTCTAATTGAATTTCATTTCTAGGAAGTCCTGATGAAAGTGTATTCTTTGAAATTCAATTTGCAGGAACCGGTGAAATTCCTTATACACTACCGTGAAACCGTTTGAAGTCAGTGTAGAGCACGCGTAAGTTTAAATATTTTTTAGGATATTTGAACGGTTCAAAGAGTGCATTTCATGGCTCCAATAATGTAATTGACCTTGAGAGTGTTCATGCAGATGTCATGTGCGTCAACTTGAGTTAGAATTTCAATTTTTTAAATGAGAAATTCCTCCTTTTCCTTTCGAAATTTTATATTAAAGTGGTAATGGAAATTTGCAGGTGTTAAAAAAATGTGTTAATTTCAAGTTAACGAACATATTATTGAGTGAACTGAGCACGAGGATATCGTTGGTTTCTAAAATGAACAATATTCAGAGCAGATGTGACCGAATTCCCTAATCTGCTAAAATACACGTCTATAAACGAGAAATGCCCCTGATTGCGTTACAAGGCGGCAGATTTTCTCACTTTTAAATTTTTTGCTCTACAATTTCCCATTTTAGAGAAAATCACGAGAGATTCTGCGAACGCAGCTCATTCGGTACTCTCAGATGCAACAATAAAAATTTTTCGTGCAGATTCTCCATTCTTGGTAATATTACGGCCGTGTACATTTCAGCTTATCAAAATTTGACATGTGTTTATACAACTTCTAGCTCGATGTTGCCGAATTAAGTGAGTAATCGTGATAGGGAAACAAGCCACGCTTAAATCGGGAAGTATTTCTGAAACTTCTATTCATTTGCCTCTGCTCATTTTTAGTCGCCCTTTGAAAATTTAGACTGAAGGATTAGTAAGAGCCTATTCTTTGCCGTTCAACAGGGAGTTTCCCTTTCTCAAGAAGTGGGGCATTCGAAACTTTCAGAGGGAGCTTTCAAAAGCCGTAATAAAAGAAATGAAAATATAAGGGTTGAAGGTAGTGCTGCGCTCGCAACTCGGAAAAATTCAAGAATGGTTGCTAGCAACGGAGCTTTAATAATGCTCGTAACAATTTGGAGGAAAAGTTTCAGCTGCAAATCCCCCGGACACAACACCAACTAGGACTGCTGAGAAGAGAATGAAGAGAACAAGTTGAACTCGCCTCATTTGTTTCGTAGGAATACAAATTAAAATTATCCGAGATTTTCATTCGGAGAAAAAGGACTGGTTAGTTTCTCTCGCGTACTTTTGTCAGGATAGCTTTTATTATGCAAACTTGACGAAGAAAAAAGTGGAGGTAAAAAGGTTCTTGAAAGCTGAGCCGTACAAAGGAGAGGGAAGTTAAAAGAATGAAGCTGTCACATAATCAAACACAGCTGTGAGTTTTCAATGCAAATTCACTTAGTGATTAAGAGAAAGCGCAAAATAAGCAACCCTCTCTCTCTGGATGTTCCGACGAATGTTTGTCTTCAACAATGCAGAGGGTTATTGTTTGAGAGTAAAAAAAGTTCCAGTGATTGCAGTGGCCGCACAGTGGAACTTGCTAATAGAAGAGGTCGAACATGAATTTTTTTGGTGAAATTTCAAATTTGTATGTTTACATAGTCACAAATCCAATTTCAATGGGTGCTTCTGAAAGAAAATTTCACGAAAAACCCAAAAGAGCCACTCTAGAGTTTCTTTGTTATATATTTTCGAAAATGTAAGCTCTGAAAGTGTTCAGATTTTGTCCGACTTTTCCTATTGACTCGGTCTAGTGTGAGCCCCGCTGTCTAACAGAATGAAGTGAGAGAAGTTGTCGCAACAGATTTTGAAAGAAATGAAAACTATTGTCCCGGTGTTTTTCATAACCAAATGAAAATTGACTTATCCCGGGATTATTAGGCGTAAAATATAAAAACAGAAATCAATTTTTTAAATAGTCATCAAAATATTGCATAAAATAAAGAAACCCAGTCATCTCAAGCGGCTAATTTTTGAAATTTTGCGTTTGTCAACTGTTTGTGTTTGTCAAAACAGGAATGGAGTTACTAATTGATTGGTTGGCTTTGTCAGTCCTCTTTAATATCGTACTTTTGTCTGGAGGAGTAATTGATGAGCTAAGGGCACGTCTAGAAGTATCGATATATTATCATTCTACGCGACTTAGGCATGACAAAGCCGACCAATCATACAACACGATTGAGGAGCTTGGAGGACAAAGCGCCTAAGTGCCGTTTTTGCTACTTCGAGAAATTTATATTTAAAGTTTCGAAATTAAATAGATTTTTATGGCGGGAAGAAAGTTCAAATGGAATTTTCAATGCTTAAAAATTGGAATTCGGGAGCGAATCTTTCATAGAATATACATTAAGACAAATTTTGCTTGAGATCATTAATAAATCAATTTTTTTTATAAAGTGCACGTGGACACCATTGTTTCCAGTATTTTTTCATTGCCCATTCCAAGCTGGCATTTTTGTATTCGATGTAGGGTTGATTCAGAAAATACGGTGTCACTCTGAATTGGCGGCAGTTAACAAGGAACCACTTCCTTCCACTTTATTCTCTAGTTGCATACCAATGCCCAGAAGCCACTTGGAAGCCAGAATGCTCGTGAGAAATTCGCATAATTACGTGTTTAAAGTTTTAAAATTGCATGGAGCCTCGTGGTGGATTGGAAGTTTAATCTCACTTTTTGACGCTTTAAAGTTGGGATTTAGTTGTGAATTTTTCACCGAGTATACTTTCTAGTATACTACTTATAGTATACTTACTAGTATATATTTTTTCAAATACTTCACTTGTGCACCGTATCCTCTGAGCCCCTCGACTGTATCTCCCACTTCCTTCAAACAATTTGTAACTTTGAATCACTGACAGGAAGCAAATTCACACCCTTCATTCGTTTAAAAATATTCTAAACTCAATTTTTCAATGAGATTGTTTGATTTAATTCTACTCACTTCGATAAAAAAAAATGGCTCCTTTTTTTATTGATCTGTCAGTTTCTAAAACTTTGAGGTAAATAAATATTTCAAAGTTCCCTGAATCATGCAGTTCACCACAGGTAAGAGCTTCCTTCACCTTAAGGATCGTTAGGTAACACAGCTTTGAATGCTCCGGCAAAGCAAGACTCCATTCTAAACCCAATCTAACGTCAAACCCGACATTGTAAATCCTCCATTACAAGATACGCAAGTTCCACTCCGAGCGCTTAAATTATCAGGAATAAACAGAGACGTGCAGGACCATTTCAGTAATCTAGCGTTGCGGCCCTCTTACCCCCGTCCGACCGCCCCGAGCCAAACCACATAACTGTAATTAAAATTATATTAAGGTACGTGGTTTTGGCTTAGTGCGTTTACTCCCCTCCTTACATGAGACGCTTATCATGACAGCAGCTGCACCAATGAGCAGCACGGGGGGGAGGGGGCAGGGGGCACAGGGGGGCTGGGGTTGGAATCACGTCCCTGCTCATCCGTTAAGAAGCAGTCATTGCGATGGCAAAGGCTTAAAGCGAGCCATCTTAAGATTGCTGGATAAGACAACTCACTCGCGTTGCGAAATTTCTGGAATAAACTTCCGACGCTGTCATCAAATCTCCCCTACCGATGTCTGAGGAGGTTTGAAACGTGCGCCTTTAAAGAAGCTCTTCGACTTTTCATTTATTTCAATCGAATAAATTTCTCGAGCCGACTCACAGCATGCGACTGCTACTTACTTGTTGGACGTCATCAGAGCTTTGAAAAATAATTATACTCCTTGGTATTAGATCCGATTTATTTCCTCTTCGGTTGTCGGTTGGAGTGAATGATCAATGCAGTGGATATGATATTAAAGTGAATTTAATGCAATCGCAAAAATGAGAGATAAAGAATAATAACCTCTCAAAAATGGAGACGTTACGATTTTTAGCTTATTGTGTTGTATCTGAAATATACTATTTCACATAAAGTATGGATATAGTTTCGTCAAAATCGCACGGGAGGTCTGAGAGGAGTTTAGATAACCTTTCATAAAAATCTAATTTTTCAGATAATTCAACGAATAGATATCTTGGACATTTGGAGCTTCGAAAGTTTCTAAATATAAAAATTGACGAAGGGATCAAAATTGATGGATTTTGTCAATTTCATCCACCAATTTTTACTAGATTGTTTCAGAGAGATACATTTGAGCGAAAAAATATCAAAATAATTTCAGTGAGCTGCACCTGAGTCGGTATTGCACCGAATCTTAGTCACCCTGATAATGTTAACCTATTGAGTCTGTCGTACAGAAGAGAAACAGTTTAAAAAAGGAGACTTTTGAAGCGTTATATTCACATAAAAATTATATTGGACACATTCGAAATGCCGAAAATTTACTCCTTACGTGCACTTTGCGTACCCCTTGAAGCACCACTACAAATACAACAAACTGAATCGACACAATAAGGAAATAGAGCAAGAAGGACGCGCGTTGATGACGGCGCAGAGATACAACTCTTCGTGTCTGAAGGATGTCCGTGTTGCATCTGGAAAATTGAAGGCGCGATGGCGCTAGGCGTAAACTCGGAATGTTATGCTCTTTTCTGCCAATGAAGTATCGATCTGATTCGGGAGAAAATTCAAAAAACGAGGCCGACTCACGTCCCTCCTATTTCCTCATTTTTTGAGAAACTTATTATTAATTGTCTCTCGGTTTTTCAGCGAATTCCATCCGCAATTTGACCATGTCTATCTGAAAATGTACTATAGAATTATTCATAGATTATCTTCAAAATGAATTGAGGGGCATGGAGAACAAGGCGAATAAGTGCAGTTTTGGTATTTCGAGAAATACGCGATTGAAGCTCCGGAATTACATGGATCCCAAGGGTAGAAAGAAAGTTCAAACTGACTTGTTGATGCTTAAAAATTGGAATCAGGGACCGAATTTTTCGCCAACTATGCATTAAGACCAGCTTTTCTTGAAAGTATTAATATCTCAATTCTTTCAAAAACTGCACTTATGCGCCTTGTCCTCAACTGTTATCGGGAGAAATTTTGCAACAACCGAATGTTCACACGGCTTTTTTCCTCACCACGACATCATTGAAAGTCGGTGTAGTTTGTTTACCGCTGCATAGCTGGGGGTTCGCAAAACACTCGAACACGAACAATGTAGCGAGAGTGGAAAGTTCTGATTGAATGTATGGAGGGTCTATCAAGGGTCACTTACACGTCGTACAGACAGTAAAGAGCTTCGACTCTGCGGCAAACGGCGGAGCGTGAAATGCGGTAGAGAAATCGTTAGTGGTGAGCGGGGCGGGGCGCAGGGGGGGGGGGGGGGCGAGGTTGAACAGGGGCGTAAGCCGAGAAGATAGCTGTCTCAACTGGAAGGCTCATTTGAAGAACCGCTTAAACGCTGCCCGGATCCAGTGTCGGTTAGGTCTTTCTTCAAATGAGCTCGAAACTCAACTGTTGATAGCTCTCGGCTGCGTACGTATGTTCTCTATGTGTGCATAATCAATACTCAGCAACCTCTATTTCCAACGGACTGTTTCCTGCTTGTCGGATGAGCTTTTGCTAGCGGCTTTAGGGAGTGGTCGGCGAAACGATTCTTCGGGATGAAAGAACCGTGTCTTTACCCCTTCAGGGTGTCTGCAAGTCCGGAAATAGTACTGCTTTTTTAAGGGCGGTCCGGAAGTACTGAAAAAGTGCGGACATTCCGCAAAAAGGTCCGGATTTTATAGAATTTTTTGTCATTTTTGTCGCAATTACAAATTTTTGAAATTTCGTCAAATGGAGGTACTGAAAAAGTACGGAATTTTTCTGTCGGAGGAGGTACTAAATTTCTTGAGAATGTACTGAAAAAGTACTGTAAAAGTACTTATTCTTGACGAGCCTGTTTCAGTATCACCCTGGGCCCTTTTTTTAGGTAGTTTTCGAGGTGATTGAAGAAGTCTCTTAGGTTAAAAAATAACCTGATGTTGTCAAAAAAAGGTAAAACAATGATGATAAGAGGTCGTAAAAAATTTGGTGAAATGATTCAAAATTTTCACCCTCAAACGTTTGGACGGGGGTTTTTTTCTTAAAAAAAAAATATTAAAGGGGATGATTCTCCTCACTTCATTTCCTTGAATAAATTTTACGCTGCAAAGGACCATGCATAATGCGGTGGTGAAAAAGATGCATTACATTTCAAACACGTCTATTGAATTTTTTGAAAACATAACGTGTCTGGTAAAAATGAGAAACATATGCAGAGTAAAATATATTACTATAATCATGGGAGAGAATTTTCAAGCAACATTGTAATAGCGTAGAAAAAGAGAAATTATACTTACATTGAAATTCCATGAGACTCTCCGGAGAGCAGTTGCAATCCCAACCGAAAATTTTTATTATTTCAGTTCTGCGCTGTTGTATCCGTTTGACCTTAATCTGCTTTATTTACAAGCTTAGAGCATCAAAACACGATTTTGTGATTGGCGAAACTGACCCATTTTTAATGGACCGCGTTTAGCAGAAAGGAACCAAGCCACATCAGCTATTGCCAAAAAAATAAGGCAATTTAATTTTTTACGAGAGAATGTTTGTGCGGATTCCTTTGAAAATTTTGAAGAATTTGCCCCACATTATGCAGAAAATTTACTGATATTTTCACAAAAATTCGCACAACCGTTTTCACGTAAAAAATTAAATGGCCCAATTAAATTTGGGCATAACTGATGTGGCTTGGTTCCTTTCTACTGAACGCGGTGCATAAACTGGACGTATAGGATTTAGACTCCGAGGATTGCAGTATAAACGAAAAAATTTACGGTAGAAAATTCACTGCACTTTGCACAAAAATCCGCACCACCGTTTTCATGTAAAAAATTAAGACTGTATGTTGGGGTTTTTTGCAGTTTGTGTAAAAAATTAAATTGCCCAATTGAATTGCATTTTGCAAAAAGGAACCAAGAGCATTCCAATGTTGCTGGCATTGTGCAACTTACATTCTTTGATATCAAATCACTGAAATCATGCAAGAAATTAAAACAAGCGTAATTTTTGGCTTGACTTTATAGTTTATTGGGAGCAGAGATAGAACTTATTTAGGTAATCAGGTTATATTTGTATGGTGAAAACAGTTGCATAATCTTAGCAACATTGGAATGCTCACGGTTCTTTTTTGCAAAATTCAATCCAATTGAATGTGGCTTGGTTTCTTTCTGCTAAACGTGGTCGAAACATGTCGTCGCCAAAAAAAAAATCTCAGTGTATTTACTAAGAAAAGGGTAAAATTACCAAGAATTCAGGGTTCTATTTGATCCCAGTTTTTTCTTGGTAAAATTACCATTTATGGAATTGATAATTTTACCGAGAAATCTCGGTAAAATTATTGAACTTTCTCGGTAATTTTACTGGACCTTGGTTAAAAATCCAATATTTTTTATCGACTGTGGTAGAATTACCGAGATAAAATGGCAAAGTTACCGGGAATTGATTACCAATAAAAGTGGTATTCTTACCTGGAAAAAAAACAGTAAAAATACCGGTTTTTAGGTAAGCTTACCAGTCTGTCTTGGTAAAATTACCAATAATTGGTAAAAAAAAGTGAGATGGTAAAGGTACCAACGGACCTTGGTAAAAACTCCGAGAATTTTTTTCAGTGCAGATTATATTTGTAAGGTGAAAAAAGTTGCATAATCTTAGCAACATTGGAATGCTCGTGGTTCTTTTTTGCAAAATGCAATCCAATTGAATGTGGCTTGGTTCCTTTCTGCTAAACGCGGTCGAAACATGACATCGAGCTGTTATTTCGGGAAACAGTCGCTTCGTCAACAAGTAGTATTTCTCATCCTAATGCGGATGAGCCGGGCCCTCGGCGGTAGATAATGACCGGAGACAGGCCTTGGGAAAAAACCCGCGGGAAAGCGCAGATGGAGACGTCTGACGAGGGAGCAGGGACAATATTCAAGGAGTTATTATTTTTCTGCAGTTGAGTCGTCTTCGCGGGTCGCCGACTGCGCGCGCCCTCCGCCTCGAATTCATCTCTCGCCGCGCGGTGCGGATCCTATGAAATAAATTTGATCTTCGGGTGGAAATAAAGGAGCCGCAAGAGGCCACAAAACTTGATGAATGGTTCACCCCGACGACGGCCTCAATGGGAGCCACCGAGAGGATGAATATCCTTTTTTTATCCCTCCAACTTTTTTCCGCCCCCTTCATTCCTCAGCTTTATTCCCCGTCCGGTTCCTCTGTTTGTAGAGTTCGGCCTCATGAACCGGGTTCCGTCCTGCCGTTCTAAGGAAAAACGCCGTATGAGCCTCCAGATGTTGCCAGTTTTACTTTAAGAAGAGTAAATTTACCGGGAAAATTATGAATATTTTATGAAAGAACAAACATGAATGTGGTTAATAATTTCAACTTCCGCCGCCGCTCCGACCGCACTGCGTTGGGCGCAATGCGTGAATTATTTATGCAGTCTTGTGGGCGCTATGCGTTTCAAGCCGACTGCTGCTGACCGCTGTGTGTTGGACGCAATGCGTGAAGTATTCATGCAGTCTTGTAGGCGCTAGAGTCCCTTTATACTGAGAGTCAAGACAACACCCGATCATGGAGTCAAGGAATAAAGATTATAGAAATTGAACGGTTTTTGTAATCTTTGATCGGCCCATTCTCAAATTCCTTTCTCCGCTCCTTCTCTCATTCCGTTTGTTCCTTGCCCAACCCGTAATTTCTTGGTCCATTCCACATTATAATCTTTGTAATCGGTGAAAATGTAATCTTTATTCCCGTGTGTGACACTGTGAAGGCCCAAAATACGGGAACCAATCAGAAATGGATTCACATCATCTTGACTCTCAGTATAAAGGGACTCTAGTTTAATCTAAAATATCTGGAAATTTCAAGGAATACTGGGCCACGTTTAACAGAAAGGAATCAGTTACTGCCAAATTTGACTGGGGAATTTAATTTATTACGAGAGAACGTTTGTGCGGATTCCTTTGAAAAATTTCAGAAATTTGTTTGGCACTATGGAGTAAATTCACTGTTTGCACGAAAATTCGCACAACCGTTTTCATATAGAAAATGAAATTGCCTAATTAAATTTAGCAATAGCTAATATGGTTTGGTTTCTTTCTGTTTAACGCGGCCCAACTATGCAAAACTTTCCTCACAAATACATATTTTCTTCGAGGAAACTTGGCAAATCTCGATTGTGCATACGGCGTTCTTCCTCAGTATGGCAGCATGAATATGCTGCAATCTGTGTAGGCGGACTTCTATGGATAAGTTGGACAACATTTTCCAACGCGAGGAACTACTATTTTGGTCTCATCTCATTCATTCATTCTCAATTCATGAAACAACATATGTGCCGTTAGTTTCCTTGTACAAATATGTGAATTTATGGATGAGCCTGAAATAGGTATTCTCAGAGGCAAAATTTAACCCAATTTGCTTCCGGATACCTACACAAGGTGTCTACTTTGTGTCCTCTTTTGTTCTTGCGTGTGTAGAACTCGGCCTTATGAACTTATGAGTTCCATGGGTCTGTTGCAATCTGAGTAGACTTTTATGGATAAGTTGGACTACATTTTGCAACGTGAATATATTTTGCAACATAACCTAATCTAAATAGAAAAACAACTTTGAAAACTGTCACCAATTTTCCTCACAAATGATTCCAATTGTTTAAGAACATTTAAAATGGGTGAAACTTCAAACACTCACAGAAAACGGCAAAAACAAATGATTTTAAACGTTTTTGGAATCATCCACCGTTGACATAGGAAGGCTCATAACAGCTTGCGAGATTGTGTTTTTATTTAAGTTTGATATTCTTTAAATTTCTCTGTCGGCAAACCTGGTTTCCTGTGAATAGGAAAAATGAGAAAAAACCTAAAAAAGGGGTCAACGTTACGTTGTTTTCCGGAAAATGTCCAGCTCAGCGTTCCAGAGCGTAAAAACAAACAGAGGGGAGATTAAAAAAAAAGTTGGACCTTTTCTGGTAGAGGCGAGGGTTGGTTTTGAGGTCATCGCATGTCTCTGGCTTTGTGAATCAGTGCCGGATATTACATTTGCTTGGATTTTCGCGGCCTTTGCGGTGTGTGATACTGGCGAAACTTTTAAGCTTTTGACCCACGTATGGTCGGATTGGAATCCAGCAAAGGGTTGTAACGTTCAAAAATACTTCGTTTAATGCAGGGGATGAAGAGAGCACATACGACTATCACTACAGAGGGGATTGGAGGACAAGGCGCATGAGTGCAGTTTTCGCTATTTTGAGAAATACGTGTTTGAAGTTTCGAAATTACATGGATTCTTATGGCGGAGAGAAAGTTCAAATTGACTTTTAGATGCTTAAAAATTGGAATTCGGGAGCGTATTTTTCACAGAACAAGCATCAATACTAGTTTTACTTGAAATAATAATATCTCGATATTTTCAGAAACTGCATTTATGCGCAATGTCCTCTAAGCACCTCTACGAGGGTACATTGTTTGTCAATATTGCAACAGTATAAAATGAAGGGTATTCTCTTTGAGTTGAATTGAAAATTAAAAGAACAAGTATAGACTTACTATGTTTAACCCTTGAATGCCCAAGTTTTTTTATACGCAAATATCCAAGTTTGATCAATCCGTGATTTGTACAAATACATTGATTTTGATAAATTTTAAACTACAATTTTATCTATGTTGTTGCTACGGTCTCATCCACGACAGCGCGGTTTTCGAAAATCAGCTCCTTGAACTGAAGGTTTGAGGAAAAAGTTAAAGCTAATTGTAAGGGAACGAGAGAAAATACTAAGAAACGTCTTGTACTGGTACGTATTAGAGGTCATTTTTGCCCCTATTTGAATTTTTTGGCCTGATTCCCCTCTCGACTCAGCACCATTTTACCACCTCCCTGATTGCAAATTATAATAAGTTCCTGGAAAGAATTTGCCCGAAATTCCACAAACCGCGCTCGCGTGGACAAGACCCATGTTTTTGCATGTAAGAAATACTTTAATTGAAATTTTCACCTCTTTGGTAACATACTATAGCGATTTCTCATCACCCATGTCAATACACCATCTGTAACTCCCTCAGAGGAGACAGTCAGGTCTATTAGACCCGGCTTGAGATTTCTAGGGGCAGTCGAAAAAAAAATCCCTGACACAACACAACTCTCGCCAATACCAATATTTAGACGTGCTTCAGGACAGTTGAGAAATCTTTAAACTTCTTTTTCTTCAAAATGATGATTGAAGAAAAAAATCCCTGACACAACACAACTCTCGCCAGTTCCAATATTTAGACTTGCTTCAGGACAGTTGAGAAATCTTTAAACTTCTTTTTCCCCAAAATGGTGATTACTTGGTCACTTTATTTTGAGCGAACTTAACCTTAACTTTTCTCAAAGTCAAAAATATGAGACACCTCAACGTGCGCTGATGACGGCGCACATTGGTTCCCAGACCCGATCTAGGTGGCATTAATTCGAAAAAATGAATTTTGGAAAAATTAAAATTTGACACCACAGATTGATAATGCATACTCTCGAGAGTAACTTGGCCAAATATCATGAAGATTGGATCACTAATAAGGAAATGATAAGCACCTAAAGGTGAGGCCGCGAGGTACTTTTGGGCGGACTCGCACCAGTTTTCAGTGTTTACTGTCAGGTCCTATGATTTGAAGTTCATCACACAGAGATAGATGCAAATGTGAAGTGTTCTGTTATGGTGTATCAAAAATATAAGGCATGTTAAAGGTTTATACGTTCTTACTATCTTTCAAAAACGTGTCTATACATCTAGACAAGCCGTTAGACAAAGCGTTATTTTCTACTAATTCCAAGCAATTTTTTACAAAAATGGCTCTAGATGAATGTCTTGCGCCGGTTCGCACGCAAACAGACCTACTGTAGTAGTTAGTACTAACCCTAAACTTGATTTTAGTGCAATAAAATTCTGCGCATACTTGCGTCCCTGGGGGTTAGGGCACTTTGAATTTCCAAAACCGGCTTTCAAGAAATAAAGAATTGACACACTAAGGAGCTTACTGCAGACCTCAGATCCTTGGGAATATGAATACTGCATTTTTTACAGGTCATGTGGGTTCTCAAGTCTTCATAATCGTTAAGATGATTATTTTTTACTTTGTCTATACCTCTAGAGAAGCCCATAGACTTACCACAGCTCCGGTTTTTTAACTGGAAATTTTAAAATTATGACTCAAAATCAAGGCCCTACGTAGGTTCGCACACGTGCAGACCGACTGTAGTAGTTAGTGCTGACCCTACACTTGATTTCGGAGCAAAAAAATTCTGCGCATACTTGCGTCCCTGGAGGTTAGCGCACTTTGAATTTCCAAAACCGGCCTTCGAGAAATGAAGAAAATTGACACACTGAGGAGCTTACTGCACTACTGCAGACTCCAGATCTTTGAGGACTGCATTTGTTGCACATCACGTGAGTTCTCAAATCCTCACAATCATTGGGATGATTATTTTTCACCTTGTCTATACCTGTAGAGAAGCCCATAGACTAAAGACAGTTCCCGTTTTTTGACTAGAAATTTTACAATTATGGCTCAAAATACAGAACACGTGGGTTTTTAAATCCTCTCAATCCTTTAGATAATTGTTTTTCACATTGTCTGTACCTTTAGAGAGGCCCATAGACATAGCACTGTTCCACAGAAAAGGAGCTTACTGCACTCCTCGCGCATTATTCCGTGATTGTATGAGTAAATGTCCTCTAACTTAACAACGAATGCTTATTTCTTTCTTGGTTCATAATTTCTTCGTGTTTTTATTCTCTCAGGTTTGTAAGGCTCTGAAATCATCGCAAGCTCACAACTTTGTTTAAAAAAGAAAAAAAAAAGCAAGTGTGACACCTCACTCTTTTTGATGCGCAATAAAATATTATACCGATGAATATTTTCCTGCTCTTACAGACAGTAATCATTTTTCTTTCAAAATACTTTGTTATTAATTTTGGTTTCTGCTTTCCTTCATTGAGTGAATATACTTCTTGTTCAAGTAAAATATTTATGTTACGTATGTTTAAATTGCCGCGTATAATGAATTTAAATGTAGGTATTTTTTGAATTATAGACGAAGATCGAATCTTAATTCATAGTTATTCTGATAACATAATAATTCTGATAGCATAATTGTACCATTAAATTACAAAGCTTCAAAATTTCTGTTGGTTTTAAAGCGCAGCGAATAAAGAAATCAGCGAGCATTGAGGTTCAAATAAAGTTCTTCTTACGCTGATTTGTCAACACTGTATGAACAACTCGAATAGTGGGATAAGTAGTTTTCTTTGGTACTGGAATTTATTTTCCTCAGGGAAACCACAACATTTAGGAGGTATATTTTACCAGATAATACCAATTCCTGGTTCACAAAATTATACAACATTGCCCAACCCCGCCCCCCCCCAATAAAAAAATTAGTAATTAGAGGACAAATCCTCGTAAATTCATCGATAGTTTTTGATGATAAATCAAAAAAGGTTGAAAAATATATCAGTCCAGGAATTCAGCCATGTTAAAATATTATTAATGTAGTATTAAATATGAATTTTCAAGCTAAATGCAAATTTACCACCTTATGCTAAATGATACAGTCAAATTGACTTCAAATTCGTAATTAGCGACCCAAAGAACCCCTAGAAACATATATAACATGTCATCATCAGTGATATTCTAATTAATGCCACCTAGATCGGGCCCTGGAACCAATGTGCGGCGGGACGTGGCGCAGAGATACAACTATTCGTACTTGATGGATGTCCGTGTTGTATTTGCAAAATTGAAGGTCCCCATTGGGACATCTTAGATCCTATTCTTGTACGATCGCACATTTACCAACACTTATTGGATACGTTTTGTCATGGGAACGGAGTTCCCCATGATATTACAATCGTTCCGTTGCTTTCGCTATGGGATTCCCTATACCTCTGCGACCTTGAGCGTTTCGCCCAGTCTCCGATTTTTGGTTGATTTTCCGATGTATCAAAAACCGTTGTATTTTTTAGCCAATCATGTCTCTACGTCAAGTTGTGTTGATTGCTAAAATTCGCTTTCAGAGAGTTTTTTTCCACCTCGAGATGTCGTGTCTGACTGGTAAATCTGCGCAGAACCACGAAGTTCCGTTTTTAGGCAAATTCTTTTTTTTGGGAGGTTCTGATTGGTTATTTTTCGCCATCAGTTTTCTGTTCGTTGGTGCAAAAGATCGCCTACCTCGGTGTTCTTGAGAAGCCGCCATTATCCCACCTCAAATTTGAAAAATAGAAGTAAAGAAATAATAACCATCGTACAAGGTGGAAAATTGTTCTGGAGGACTCGTTACGGATAAAGAAGTCAAAATCAGAGCTCGATTGATTGATTTAATTCATGGATACGCAAATATTGCCTCAGCTTACTGCCGCGATGGCAAATGCCTGCTGATATGAACCTTGAGACACATGATAGCATAGGCAAACAATGTCTCACAGAGAAAGGCGCTTAGCTCATTTCTCCAGAAGCTACGAAGACGCGAAACGCCGAATCGCTCAAGGACAACTCTTGTGATAAGTCCCGCCCATCGTCCGAGTCTTTTAAATGCTATTTTTTCTATAAATGTCGGTGGCTTGTGATAGCCTGGTTGACTGAGGCGCCCCATATTTTTGATAAGGTGCGGGCAATAGGTGATCGGGAGTTCGATACCCGACGATGGGAGTTAATTTTTAATGGTTGTATTGAATGTTTTAGACCAATCATCAAAAAATAATTAATACTAGATGATAAATGTACGAACATTTTCTCGTGAGTTAATATGTTAAACAAAAATACTGGAATATACCTCCTTCATATTATCAGCCACATGTTTCCCCAAATTAATGACGTTATTTTCTTTTTCCAATAAAGTTAATTTGCATTCAACGTTCGTAAGTTAAGCAAAAAGTACCTATTGATACAAATAGAAAGACATGAAAATAGTATGTCTAACATTTCAGTTGTTTTTTTTTTATTTATTTTTTGTTTTTTTGTTTTTTCAATACAACAAATTGACTGGGACTAGAATCATTGTATCTCTGAAGACAAAAGCTAAGTTTTTTGATACAGAAATACTAATATATTCATCCGTTATATAATCAGGGAGATGTTGACCCAAATATTGATGTACATTTTCTCTGTTCGCCCAAATTAATGATGGTATTTTCTTTTTTCAATAAAATTAATTTACATTCCACGTTCTTAAAGCAATATTTTCTCCAAAATTCAGCAAAAAATAACAATTTATACCTACGCAAAAAGTAAATAAATAAATAAATAAATAAAGCAATGACATGAAAGTAGTATAGGTAGTACACATCTAACATTTCAGTTACATCTATTTGAATGAAAAAAATGGCAACTTAGGAAGCACATAGGTCACTTATGATGCGTATTCGGGCATATGAGTAGAGTAAAAATATCATACTTTACGCCGAAAAAACGAAACTGAAAGTTAAATGCGTTAACTTCCGAAAACCATACATAATCCAACGAAAAGGAATAATTGGTAAATATAACAGCTTTCTTGTATGCAAAGAAAAAAAATTAAAAATGTTAAAAAAGAGATGTCGACACAAAATTACATAGCCCCTTCAATCCTGAAGATACTACAAACGAACTGTACCTTAACATTTTCATATCCCAGAAGCAAAAGTTCCCATGACGAATATTGCTATCGCTAGCGATTGCAAAAACCAACTTGTATATTTTGAAAATGATCAAAATTTCTTCTTAAAATTCCTCCTGATTATTTTCCATTAATTAATGATGAGAGGGCGCTAAATTGCAAGTGTTCATGATAACATAATGCTATTCGCAGATAATAGTTGCATAATACGGTGCTGCAAATACTAATGTTTTGTCAAAAATAAAAAATTCAAGCAAAGAAAAATTAATATGCATCGATCATTCTTACTTCAAATTATGGACAAACCTGATATACTAACATTTTGTCATGGGTAGTAGAAATACCGAATCATCAAAATTTCATAAATATGTCCGCTTTCTTAATTCTGAAGCTTATTTGTGCACTTAAAACTTAAGACGTATTACTGATTAGTTGTGGTTCAATTAAAGGGAATATTAAGTTGTAAAATTGACGCATTTATTTGCCTGTTTTGTGCATTTCTTTTACGAACAAAGTAATGAACATTACATTATATAGTAATCCAGGCTAAAGATACGAAAAAAAGAGGAAATAAATCGATTTATATTCATAATAATTCTGTAAACTGGTGGATGCTGGAACCTTACAATTCAGAGGGTAAAGCGTTGCCAAGAGGACGCAAAATTAAAAATCAAGCGAAAAGAATTATATAATATAATTATATAATATATATATTATATCAATTTCAGCACAAGAATGAAAGGTTACATAACGTCAAGTCTGGTAAAGTACGAATGTAGATTTACTTAAAGTCTAACAGGCTCTTTAGCCGCGTTCAAGCTTCAATTTTGAAGGTTTCCCCCTAAGTTTTTAAGGCCAGGCAGTTTCGACGTTTTCGATTATCATGCGAAATTTGCGTACTGATCCTTTCTGTCGTCGTTTGGATCGTCCTCCTCTGATTTCATATTCTCGTGTGAATGATCACCAGGGTTTACATTCAGTGTGTTCGTATCTACCTTTTTGAGTTTGTTCACAGACCGAGAACCTTTCGCGGAGCCATGAGCGGAACTAGGAGACCGGCCGAAAATATCAAAGGAAATAATCAAGAATAATAAAAGAAACACAACATTGGAGGTCGCCATACTGCATCGGATGACAACGAGCACTTCCGCCGAAAAATGTTGTACATTTACAGACGAAATGTATTTAGTTTTGCACACGTTCGTTTCGCATCGTCATGGCCGTGATATTGAAGTTGTGAGACAAACAACTCTGAACATCGTTGAATCAGGTGCATATAGCTGCGTCAACAGTCGTTGAGTTCAGATTCTATGCAAATAGTAATTTTTGAGGCATATCTTCTTGTTTTCTCCATAACGTCCTTCACAATATGGGTGGAAATATTACTCGTACTGGTTTGACGCGAACATAAAGTAGAAGAAAAAATTTCTACCATTAAAAGTTTTTAAAAAACACATTTTTGCAGGCATAAAAATGTTCTTATTTTGAAAATACAGTTTTTGAGTTTTTAAATGTTCTAGGTGAACACGCACGTACATACTGACACAATACATGTATTCCTAATTCTGATTATCAAAGTTCACATAAGCTATGCATGGAAAATTAATTGATACATATTAATTGTTTTTAAGTGGGAGGCTGCCATTGTCCTTGAAAAAAAGTATGGTTGTATGAGCCGTGCGTTCAGTGTTCCATATCATCCCAACTATTCGGTTTGCCAAACTGGAATTTTGATTTGCGTAACCGAACGTTCGGGTTATAAGACCGAACTTCGTTCGTCGGTTCACTTTATCGAGCGAGTTGGGTTACTCGAAATGAAAGTTCGGTTTGAGAGACCGAGTCAGTTGGGTAGATATGAAACACCGAGCCTCAGTTCATACGACTGAACTTTCTCTCTTCGTGTATTGGTAGACCTTTACATTTAAGAGGAGGTGGCAAAATTCAGAGTTACACAAATTTAAAGATAGAGCTTCAAATGTAAATTTAACAAAAGTATCAACACAAAAATAAAGGGTTACTTAAATTTCGTTATGCTCTCGGGGTAGCATAACCTTGTTAGTATATTCTAATATCTTGTTCAACCGTGTTTAGACCTCTACTTTGGTATTATTCTTATTAGCTCTTCAGCTTTGACGATACAGCGTCGTCCGTAGGTGCGTTAAAATTTTTCATCGTACAGATCTGTTTTGTGAAAGGTTAAGTCCTTAACACGAATTTGACTTCTATCACCAACATTTTTTTTCACAAATTGTTTACTACTCCCACCTCTTTCTTTTCTAACTGCCCGGAAATTTCTTAAATGGCTAGCGAAACTAGCCGAATGACCACAAATATCGAAGATAATAATTGAGACTACCAATAAAAACACAAAATTGGGCGTTTCCATTCTACGCGAGGTGAAAATCAGCAATGATGCACACAGACGTTGCTTCGAATTTACCGACAAAATATATTAAGTTTCGCATACGTCCGATTCGCTTTGCTGAGGCCGCGTTATTGAAGTTGCGAAGTAAACAATTCTGAATATCGTTGAAATAGGTGTCATATTTGCGCATCTTCCTGTGTCATCTGTCATTGAGTTCAGATTTTGTGCGAATAATCTTTAGACTACATTTTTTATTTAGGATCTATACTATTTCTGACCCATTTTAAAGAGAAAAAAAAAAACATATATTCCATTAGGTCCTTCATACAGGTGGGTACTTTTAATCGTATATAGTTTCCTGTTGCAAAATGCAGTCCAACTGTAGATGGGTATTTACTTGATTTCTTCATCTTAAATAGTCTCTTTTTCAATTTCTATCCAACATTTTTAATTTTTGTATCAAGTTTAGGTGATCTTTAAAAAACTTATAGACAGTACTTATCCTCAATTATCCTGGTTACTCACAAGATTTATCTTTCGTAATAATAGTTAAACCTAATTTCATTTAATATTATAACATTCCCTTTCGTTTTCCATTTTTCTAAACCAATAACTTGGCGTCACTATACGCGCATACTCTCTGTGCATTATCCTCTACATTGCAATCGAAGAATAATGCCTTCTTTCGTTTAAAAAAAACTCTTAAGAGTTTTGTTTGTTGTTTCTTACAATTGTAAGGACGTATTAGAGATTCTTACTCGCATGATACGGTCGTGACGATCGTTGAGAATTGGTCAGGTTCGTATAATTTTGATTACGCCAACTCACTATATTAACAATAAAAACATGGTTTTAAACAAAGCTATAATGCAGGAAAAAAAGAGGGAACAAGTATACTAATTAATTCGAAAAAGGCAGATTTTCAATTGATTTCTTGCGCACTTCCTGAAAATTGTGTTAAGTTCCGCAGCAATTCCGCTTTAGTTCCCCCATAAGTTTTTAAGCCAAGGCAGTTTCGACGTTTTCGATTATCATGTGAAATTTGCGTACTGATCCTTCCTGTCGTTGCTTGGATCTTCCTCCTCTGATTTTACATTCTCGTGTGTATGATCACCACTACCAGGGTTTACCACCAGTGTGTTAGTATTTCCACGTTTGAGTTTTTTCACAGACAGAGAACTTTTCACGGTTCACAGCGGAACTAGGAGACCGGCCGAAAATATCAAAGGAAATAATCAAGAATAATAATAAAAACACAACATTGGAGGTCGTCATAATGGATTGGATGACAACGAGCACTTCCGCCAATAAATTTTATAAATTTACAAACGAAATGTGCGAGGGTCATCCAAAATGTAAGGTTCCCTACCTTGTATCTTCCGAACGAAAAGAGATGAATCAAATCGATAAATAGACACATAATAGGCATAATAGGTGCGCGAAATAGTTGCTTGAAGCGCCGGCGCCGTAGCACTCCTTGGCGCGGCGGGCAACCAGTGTGACACGCGAATAGCGCCTACAAACCTAACTAGGATACTTCACGCATTGCGCAATGCGTGAAGTATCCCCTTAGGTTTGTAGGCGTCAGTGCGTGTTTTGCGATGCCGGCACTCCGCCCGCCCCCCGCTCTGTGTCAGGATCTAATATTTAAACTCGCGGAGTCAGTATTCAGTTTTGCACACGTTCGTTTTGCATCGATATGACCGTGTTATTGAAGTTGTGAGGCAAACAACTCTGAACATCGTTGAATCAGGTGCATGTAGCCGCATCAACAGTCGTTAAGTTCAAATTCTATGCAAATAGTAAGTTTTGAGGTGTATCTTCTTATTTTCTCCATAACGTTCTTCACAACATGCATGGAAATTTTGCTACGAGCTGGTTAGTACCGGTTTGACGCGAACATTTTGTAAAAACGAAATATGTAATATTAAAAGTTTTTAAAAAACATATTTTTGCAGGCATAAAACTCATCTGATTTTGAAAATATAGTTTTTGAATTTTTAAATGTTCCAGGTGAATACATAAATACTGACTTAATACATTTTTTCCAACTTCAAATTATCAAAGTCTGCATATGCTGTGCATGGAAAATTAATTGATACATATTAATTTTTTTTAATCAGGAGGCTGCCAGTGTCACTGAAAAAAAGTATGGTCACATGAACCGTACGTTCGGTGTACCATATCATGCTAAGTATTCGGTTTGCCAAACTGAGATTTCTGTTTGCCAAACTGTACTTTCGGTTTGCCAAACTGAACTTTCGGTTTGCCAAAATTAACTTCACTTACTTAAATAAACAAACCTAACTTGAGGTTTGCGCAGCCGAACTTTGTTTGTCCGAACGAGTTGGGTTACACGAATCAAAAGTTCGGTTTGACAAACTGAGTTAGCTGGGTTGATATGAAGCACCGACCCTTAGTTCATACTTCTGGACTTTTTCTCTTCGTGTATTGGCAGACCTTTACATTTAGGAGGAAGTGGCAAAATCCAAAGTTACAAAAATTTAAAAATAGAGCCTCAAATGAAAATTGAACGAAAATATCAACCAAAGAATAAAAGGTTACTTAAATTTCGTTAGACTCTCGGCGTAGTGTATTCTAACAGCTTGCTCAACCGTGTTCAGACCTCAACTTTGGTCTTATTCCTATTGGTTCCTCATCTAGCACAGTTTCGACTATACAGCGTCGTCCATAGCTCAATTAAAATCTTCCATCGTACAGATCTTTTTCGTCATTGTTTATGTCCTTGTCACCAACGTGACTTTTATCACCACCATTGTTTACTACAAAGGTGTTAGTACTCCCATCTCTTTCTCTTCTAACTGCCCGGAAATTTCTCAAAGAGCTCGCGAAACTGGCGGAATGACCACAAATATCGAAGATAATAATTAAGAGTACCAATAAAAACACGAAATTGGGCGTTGCCATTCTACACTAGGATAAAACCAGCAATTATGCACACAGATGCTGCTTCGAAGTTACCGACAAAATATTTTCAGTTTTGCATACGTCCGATTCGCTTTGCTAAGGCCGCGTTATTGAAGCTGCGAAGTAAACAATTCTGAATATCGTTGAATCAGGTGTCATGTTTGTGCATGTTTCTCTGTCATCTGTTGTTGGTTTCAGATTTTGTGCAAATAATATTTAGACTACATGTTTCATTTAGGAACATACTATTTCTGACTCGCAATAAAAAAATATATATTCCATTAGGTCCCTCATACAGACAGGTGCTTTTATAGATAAAACAGAAATTGTATGGTTTCGACCATTTCAAAATGCAGTCTAATTCTAGACGGGTGTTTACTGGCTTTCTTCATCTTGGATAGTCTGTTTTTCAATTTTCATCTAAATCCCCTACTTTTTGTAGCAAGTTTTGGATGCTCTTTACAAAACGCATAACTAGTATTTATCTTCAATTTTCTTGATTACTCACAAAATTTATCTTTCTCAATAATAGTTAAATCTAATTTCATTTAATATTGAAAAATTCCTTTTTGTTTTTCATTTTTCTATCAATAACGAAGCATCAATAACGAAGCATCACTAAGCATATACTCTCTGTGCATTATTCTTCACATTGTAACCAAAGGATAATGCCTACTTTTGTGCAAACAATACTCCTGTAAGAACATATTGTTAGTTAGAGATTCTTACTCGTATGATACGTTCATGACGATCGTTAAGAATTGGTTAAATGGTTAGGTACGTATCATTTTAATCAAGCCAACTTACTATATTAACAATAAAAACACGGTTTTAAACAAAGCTAAAATGCAGGGGAAAGCAGGGAGCGAGTATATTAATTAATTCGAAAAAGGCAGAATTTCATTTGATTTCTTGCGTACTTCCTGAAAATATGTGGAACGTTAAGTTCCGCAGCAATGCAGGCCTGTTGCAAGCTTTTGCCGCAGCAAAAATAAGAGTTGTTTTGCATTGGCACAGTTTTCAATGCACTCCTATATCTTCACAATCAGCGCAAGATTACGTTTTTTTGAGCTTCCCGCTTCAAAAACAATACTACGGCACAGGTGAATATTTTGTTAGAGGAAGCGTTCCATTCAACCCTTTCGCAAGAGCAATTTACAGATTACATATTCAGGAATAAAACAACTGAAATGTGTCTTTGGGTGCAAAGAATCCTTTAATAGAAAAAATTATCACAAGGTATTTATATTTCGTTAATACCTTGATTTAGGGTTACTTTCAGTAATTTTCGTCGTTTGAATCGTGTATCACGTAAAATTTTGATGAGAAAATAATTATCGTAATGCTTTAAAGTCGCACCTTATCTGATGGTTCATTGTTTTGAATTATGCCAATTACCCACTTGTTTAAAAACTTGTATGAGCCTATGGAGATAGATAGCTTCGCAGTTGTGGACGAATGTCATTCGTTGAAAGTTAGTAAAAAATCGAAGCGCATCGCCGCACAGTGGATCGAGTCGATAGGAGAGGTCGGACAAAATTTGGAAACTTTAAACGCTTTTAACTCCGTTTTTACAAAACTTTGAGGTTATAAAATTGGTTTCACTGGTTTCCTCGCGAAATTTTCTACTTGAAGCACCCCATGACATGTAAAATGTGACGAACTAAATACCAAAATTTGCAGTTTTAGTCAAAAATTTCATGTCGGACCTCTGTAATTGACTCAATCCATTGTGCGCCGCGGGGGACCCCAAGTATGAGGAAGCTGTTACCTGACAACCACAAGCATGGATGCACGGGGAGCAAAGTGCATTGAAAATGTCAAATGCATCCGTGGAGCATTGACGATCGCACAGTGGAAAAGCACCGGAAACTTACTCTGTGCCAACATTTCTTTTTTTCGATTTTTTTTCCATTCTTCGGTTCAAGCCAGAATCCTAGTGCACCTGCTTCAACTCTCATAACAAAATGCTCAGAATAGGTAAAAGTTCTTTCCCTCACTAATTCAGGCATTGCGTAGTGGATTTACGGATGTGTTGATGAAAGAGCTCAGTCGCGCTGGAAATAATCAAGCCTCTCTAGATTGCTTTTGGAAAAAGGAAGTTTAAAATGTTAATCCTCCGCACTGAAAAAAACTTTCAGGATTTGGAAGCCTTAGGGGGATTGGATTATTCCGGACCCCACCTAAAGTCAGGCTACCACGGTATATATAGCATTGGTTGGATTCAAAATCTCCGCAAAGTTTGACTTTTAAACCTGAACAGACAACAATACTGCCGTGCTAAGGAAGAACGCCGTATGAACATTCGAGAGTTGCCCACTTTCCTCTGATGAAATTTTTGAGGAAGATTATGTATTTTTTCTTGACATTTTCAGGAACTTTAGATCAAAATACGGACAAAATTCTCTGAAAAATTGGAAGAGGAATATTCATAAGTTTACCAGGGAATTCGAGTTTTATGGAAGCAAATTTGGCAACGCCTGAACGTTCCTACGGCGTTTTTCCTTAGCGCGGCAGAATAGTCCCCTGCTTTTCCGTAGCTAAAACCCATATTTTGTCACCTTCCAGCCAAGCGCCATGCGACGTTTCAAAAATCCGCCGTTATTCTATTTCTTAACAGAAAAATTGTTGGTTGAATCTGTTTAAAAATTTCACTGGATTTTATCGGCAGCACCAAAAGAATTCAGTGAAATTTTCGGACAGCTTCGTTGTAAAACTTTTCTGTAAAAAAATGTTTTGAAAGATGAGGCCGTAATGGTAAAATGAGAGTCCAGCTCTTCATGTAGAGATAGCGAGCAAATTTATTAGTACGTAGGGTTGCCATGCTTTCAATTTTGGAGTTCCCAAAGAAAGTGGCAACCCTGTTATTGTATTTACTCCCTATCTTTGTATGAAGAATTTGACTTAATATAAAGATGGATCCTCATGATAGCGAGGGATATTCCCTCCATTACGGTCTCAACTGCTTTGAGAGTTTTTTTTGAGTTTTAGAGTTGATTTTAGAGAAAACCAGTGGTACCATCGTGTTTCTCGCAAAATTTTACACAGAAATCAGTACTTAAATCGCAAAGCCCTCTATACAAACAAGAGCTCCATTGGCCACTAAATTTATCGGTCTATATACTGACATTTTTTCTCAGTGCAGAATTTCTTCAGTCGCAGTGATCTTCCTCAACTGCCATCCCTGCTTTTGTAGGTGAGAGAGCTCTTCACGACAACTCTGTAAACAGCTATTTCATTTTTCCTCGAAACTATTTGATTTCAGAGAACAACATCTAGCTAGCATCGCGACAGCTTTCGATCCTAGAGGAAAAGACAGTGCTCCCTCTCCATGTCTGTCAAAAGTTCCGGGACTCAGAACTTTTTTTGTTCCAATTCCTCTCACTCCAGGACCGTTGAAAGTATAGACGTTTTCAAAATTTCCGAGAAAGTATCAAAAAATGCAAAAGATCATGAACATTTGTGGAATTTTAAAAGTTCCGGGATAAACTCAGGCAATCTCAAAAGTTCCGAAATCCAGTACTAGTTCCTGGAAATTGGAGCACTGGGAAAATAAGGCTCAGATTATTTTGGTAGTAGGAATTCCGGAGAAATTTCACAACGAAGAGAGGTTGGTTTAATTTCAATTCGAGGGCCTCGGAAGGATCCCCGCTTTCGGTTGCGAGTATCTCCTTGAGGGATTGCACCACAGTGCGTCGCTCCGAATTACTTAATAGCAACCACCCAATCGCATCGTTAGAGCGGTTCACGGGGAAATAGGGCACCGGTGAATGGGTTACGGGGGGTTGCGGAGGCCTGGAAGGGGGCGGATCAGGTCGAATGGGGAGGGTAATTTTTTTTATTACGTCTGATCTGATTCGGATGACAACGGGGAAGACGAGGCTCCCAATATCATTGATGCCGGATCGCTGTCGTTAATGGTACAAACATTCATCCTACTTCAGTGCTCCCATTCCGTTTCCGTCAAAAGTTCCGGAATTCGGAACTTTTTTTGTTCCAATTTCTCCCATTTCATGACCGTCAAAAGCAGTGTTCGAAACTCACCTTTGAGTTTCAGGAGCCATGTGGCGCATCAAGCCCGATTTTTAGGCGGCATTGAAGATTTTTTAGGGGCCAAATTGACTTTTCGCCTATATGTTACGGCGCATTTAGTGAAAAGTTAGACGCAAGATGTTTTAGTAACAGAACTAGTAAATAGCTGTAACTTGGGGAAGACAAAAGCGCAAATGATAAAATCGCGAAGAATAGGAAAAGCTTTTACTTGTGATGCTGAAAATTCCGAATAATCACCTACTATGAAAATTCAGATTTTTAGGGGACAATTTTTAGGGGCCACGTTGGCGCAGAGCCTTCATTTTTTAGGCGCCATGGCCGATCTTTTAGGTGCATTTGGCGCGTTGGTGCCTGTGAGTTTCGAACACTGGTCAAAAGTGCCGGGATTCTTTTTAGATTTTTTCAAAAGTTCCAAGAAAGTTCCGGAAAATGCAAAAGCTTCGGGAGAAATTCGGAAAAATCTCAAAAGTTCCGGAATTTGGTACTAGTTCCGGGCAATGGGAATTCTTTTTCCTACTACAGAAGGGAACATACCGTGCGAAGTAGCTGTTTGTGAAAGAGGGAAAAACCTTGGGATGATTCGTCCGGAGTGTTGGGCGTGGTCGGAGTCACGTGCAATGTATATCGCATCAAATGAGTATACAATTTCCACATATTTTGACTTTTTAGCAAATAAAAGTGAAGAAACAATGACGAGAGCCCTTGCGTATGAGGCCAAAGAATCATTCTCAACGGAAGAGTTGCAGAGTCAGAGAAATGGAGACAGGATTCGACTGCGAAAAGATCTTTGCATTCTATACAAAAAATAGTTACAGTTTTTGTGTACAGTGTTTGCAGTATATGAGTGCAAAAAAGAGATATTTCAACGCTCGTTGTTGACGGCGCAGAGATACAACTATTCGTGCTTGATGGATGTCCATGTTGCATGTACAAAATTGAAGGCGCGAAGCACGAGGCGTGAACTCTCAATGCTCCACTTTATGCTGCCACTGAAGTGTCGCTCAAATTCGGAAGAAATGTTTAAAAACAAGGCCGGGTTACGACTCTTTTATCTTCGGCAGTGTTGACACTAGAGTTTTACTTCTTCTTTTTTTGTACAACTCGTACATACCGTCTCCATAAAATCAGCGGGGCACGTTTTTTTAGTGAGTCTTGGTCAATTCGACCCAGTTTTGACATCTGAGGGTAACAGATGAAATACATCGCACGCAGGTTTGGCCACGCCAAGAATCTCCAACAAATCTCTTCAATGATGCGATCATTTTCCAAAGAGTCCCCCCAGAAAAATGATATTTTTTACTCATTTCTGAGAAGCCTGGTAATTTTATCTACCAAACGATTTAAGTGAAACTTAAGGATCATGTGCACCTTTGGTGAAAGTTTTAGCCCGAGTTCAAAGATAGTTGGCTGCAACAAAATTGCAGATTTTACATTGTTCAGCATTAAAATTAAAAGGTAAAATTTTCACATTGGCATTTTTTGATCACATGATCTAACTCAAAAATCAATGAAAGAGGAAAATGTTTGGCTCAAGTATGATGATTCTTGAATTTGCCACCAAGAATGTTATCTTAATTTGATTTGAGCTGAATTTCTCAGGGATTAAAAAGAAAATTCTTGGGATAAGCAAAAACATTCTGACTAAGCAGCGTAATTCGTGATCCAAGACAAAGTATTTCCTAGCGGCAAATTTAAGAAGTATTTTTCTTAACTAGCAAAAATGGGGATCGACGTAAGAGTTGTTTAGCGAGTACGTGATTTTGCCAACGCACGCTCAAAGTTCAATCTAAAACTGAGGTTTCATTATATGTAGAGAAAAAAAGCCCATCCGAGCACAAATTGGACTACATTTTGCAATTTGGAACTAATATTTCTGGCTCAGTATAAAAATAACATATGTTTCGTTACCATTAGTTTCCCTGTGCGCATACGTGTTTTTACAGATAAGCCAGAATTTTTAGTTCCGAATTACAAAATACAGTCCAATTTTCTGTCAAGATAATTATTCTTTTGGTGCAACACTGGTTACGACCAGTCAGGATGGCAACTGCAGACGCGTTTCGAGTCTAATTGAACCCATCATCAGTGCAGCGCAGTCTCCTGACTTTTCTACCATCCAGCTCAGTTTTAGACTGACTTCAAGCGTACGTTGGCAAAGTCACCGACTCTTCATTTTTTCCCCAACGATTTTCAAAATTCCGGCGAATCAGAAAATTGAATAGACCGAAAGACGGTAATTCCAACCCTCAAGGATAAATTCGGAAATGTGTCAACCGCATTCGACGATAAATTTAGATAAGGAGTCATGTATTGAGACGCTTACTCTCTTACCATGTCCATCCCTCAACCGCAGATAAACCGTCGCTTCGCCTCTCTGGTGTACAGACGTATGTCAATTTCTACGTGAGCCCTGTTTTACATACTAATCAAAGCTCTCTAGGGCTCTTGCGGAAATGGAGATACACCTTTACGTCTTAGGGATGACGAAATGCATCAGTGGGGTAAATTCCCTCGTCCAACCTCTCCGGTTGATCATTTGATCAATCCTCTCAGAGTGGACCGAGTCATGAGCGTCATTACCTCCTCTCTCTGATCGACTCCATTTGTCCGATTGTTATTTTTACTCGTTTCGCTCCTCGCGAATGCAATTTTCCACGGACACACGTACACTGATAGAGCGCAGATCCGGATGACCCGAGAGCAATCCTAAGCTCCATATTGGATTCCTGAACACTCTCGCGGACCGATTCTGGGTTGGAAGTCAATCTTGAACCAATATTGTCACGCTATTAGGGGAAGCTCTCGTTTTACTCCTTGAAATCACTCGAAATTGGATCGTGCATCCCCGCAATCTGACATGACTGCTCGGTCATCAGACGCTGGGCAAAGAGCACCGTACTTTCCTGGTTTTTAGTGATTTTGACGACTTCAGCGGAAAGGCACCGAGCACATTGCAATGCTGCCAGGATTTGGCAGCTTGTTCTCTCCTGTAATAGAGCCTGAATTCTCATCTAATTTTCATTTTCAACCCGGAAAAAAAATACTTACATATGAGCCGCTTTTACAGCGCTTTCTGACGCTCCGCAATACCTGGACCGCCCCACCGTGGATCAAGTCAATATGAGAGGTCGGACAAAGTTTGGAAACTTTAAAGGCTTATAATTCCGTGTAAATAAAATTTTGAGACTCTGAAAGTGTTTTTATTGGTCCCCTCGTGAAATTTTCTTTCAGAAACACCTCTCATAATTTGGAATCTGACGAAGTAAACATCTTGCAGTTTTAGTAAAAAATTTCATGTCCGACCACTCTAATTGACTCGATCCACTGTGCGCCCCTTACTTACGAAACGCACTTTTCCGGAATTTTTGAACCCTCGTGTAACGCTTTGGTGACGTGGGTCCCCAACTCCCCATCCTTTAACACCCAAAAACCAAACTGCGTTACGCTCTGCTTAACCCCCCTCCCCCCTAAAGCATTAATTGGACTGCATTTTGCAATTTGGAACTATAAATTCTGGCCCGGTTGCAAAACGACGTATGTGCCATTAGTTTCCCTATGCACATAAGTGTTTTTTCAGATTAGCCCGAATTTATAGTTCCAAATTTCAAAATGCAGTCCAATTTAAGGACGAGCCCGTAACTGCCGTAGTCTTGCCTCCAGAACCTGCCAAACTCCCTAAAAAGGGCATTTAAAGTTGTTTTCTTAATCAAGAGGTGGTACAACTGGCCTCAAAGACACAGCTGGACAACATTTTTGAATAAGAAACTCCAATTTCTAACTCATCCATGAAAACACTTATATCTTCACGGGGAAACCAAGAGTACGTACGTTGTTTCTGAAATGAGCCAGAAAAAGCAGTCCCATACTGCAGAATAAAATCCAGCTGGCCAACCATTAAAAGAGGACAAATAGCATGGATTTGGAGAGCATATGAGTGTCCTGGTTGCCAAGTAGTGCGGCGGAAAGTTACCTTTGCTCAGCAGTAGAGAGGGTGGAAAGATGATACATGTTCAGACTTAATGCAAGCCATCAAATCCGCAACACGTGTTGGAGCATGGGTGGCATCAGAGAATTAACTAAGAAAACATTTGTTGAACTTGGGAGTGGATTTGGGAGTTAACAAATGTGACCAACAAGTCCCTCGCTTTAGGACACTGAAACTAATGGGAGCCAATCAAAAGTCCCACCCGGGCACCGCGTGCACCCGAGTGCAGGGGCGAGCTTAATCTGATGTTGCCTCCAGCTGGTGCAACAATGTTGCCGATCGAAGGAAAGCTCTTTGCAATTCTCATCTGTATGATACCCCCCCTCCCCCTTGATAGGATCATAATATGAGTATGTCTGTGGTCATGGAATCAATCATTGAAATTTATGGTAGAATGCTCCAATTGACAGGGTGTGAATTTAAACGTTATGATAAATGTTTTCCTGTCAAAGTTTCACGTAGAACAATATTTTTACCCACAACAATAATAACTAAAACGCCGGTGAAACTACCAGACCTGTATCTATACGTATCTCGTTTGCTATGTTTCAAAATCTCAGCTCCCGTTTTATTTTTTTGAGCAAGAATAAATCAATATCATTCCTTGAAGCTTTTACAGAGTTTTCCACTAGGATCATAGAATGAGTGTGTCTGTGGTCATGGAATCAATCATTGATATTTATGGAAGAATGCTTCACTAGACAAGTTGTGAATTTAAGCATTGTGATATATGTTATCTCATCAAAACAAGTGGAACGATATTTGTGCCTACCTCAATGTTTACCAAAACGACGGGGAAACTACCAGACCTGTATCTCAGCTCCCGTTTTATTTTTTTGAGCAAGAACAAATCAATATCATTCCTTGAAGTTTTCACAGTTTCCTACGAGCAGAGAAGATAAATCATAGAAGTTTTCAAGAATTTATGCTGAGTAGTTTTGCGATTAAAAAATAAAGTATGATAGGAAGTTTGCAACGTCGCAAACCAAGACACGTGGTCTGGTAGTTTCACCGAAAAGTAGCAAAAATATTGACGCTTCCGTATGCATAAATGTTTAAATCTTCCGCTCATGCATGAAAAAACAAAAGTCTACGTGAGTCAAACGACTGAAAGTTACCGAAACAGTCTCTGCGGAATGAGAATATGGCCACCTGAATCTCGGTGCTGCGACTCAGGTGTTGCACGTTAAGAAATGCTTTAAACAACACTGCGCCGAGCTAAGGAAAAACGCCGTATGAGCCCTCAGGCGTTGCCAAATTTCCTTTGATAAAACACGACTTTCCTGGTGAACTAGTTAATATTTTCCTTCCAATTTTTTTTTTTTTTTAGATAATTTCGTTCCCAATCACACCTAAAGTTCGTGAAAATTTCAAAGAAAAATATTCATAATGTTCCTTATAAATGAACATTTTACCGAAGGAAATTCGGCAACACTCGAATGTCCATACGGCATTTTTCCTCAGCACGGCAGAACACTAAGCGGAGAGGAAAAATCGCTCCATTATGAAGCCTGCCAAAACCGTTGTAGTACTCGATTTGATTCAGGTAGATTCTGCTTTGATTTCTGCGTGGGCAAGAATTTCAAATTTGTGTAGCCAGTGCTAAGTGCAACTGCAGTTAATATTTTGGCTGGAAGTTGATTTCAGTAATTCTCGATTCATAGAACGTGAACTTTTGAAGAGAAAACATGTATCATAATGCTTGAATTCGCATCTCGTCTAGCGGTCCATTGGAGGTCCGTATGACTGAAATCAGGACGACCGGAATTCTGCCGTGCTAAGGAAAAACGCTGTATGAGCCTTTAGATATTGCCACATTTCCTTCACTAAAAACCGAATCTACTGGACAATTTTTGAGTATTTTCCCCCCACTTTCAGGTAATTTTTTTCGCAGCTTGAACATGCATATCCGAAAATTTCACAGAAAAATAAACATAACTTCCGTTAAAAATACATGCTTTATCCGGAAAAATTGGCAACTCTCATATGTTCTTACGGCATTTTTCCTTATCTCGGCAGAATTCTACTGTTAATTTATACAAACTGATTGCGGTGGACGCACGGGTCGTAAGAACAGTATGTTGGAGTTTTTTTAGCGAACGTGCGTTACAAATCAGCATAAAGCTGGAAATCTCAATACAGAGGGAAAAAGCTCATATGAGCACAATATTCCCTCAAGGAGATATGCTGCCCAAAGCTCGGGTTCCGTGGTTTTCACGACCTCTCCGAGCTTAGTAGCAGGAAATTCAGGAGGCAGCACTGCACTGAGGACTGGCCCAACAAGGCCGAAAAGCGTCTGCAGTTGCCTTCCTGAATGGTCATAACTAGTGTTGCACCAAACAGCTTACGTCTTTCAGGTAAGATTGTGCTCATATGAGCTTTTTCCCTCTGTACTGAGATTGTCAGCTTAATGCTGAATTTTGAACGCACGTTGGCTAAAAAAACTCCAACATACTGTTCATTTATTTTTCTCAGTGCGGTGTTCAGCGAGTGGAAAATCTAAACTGCGTTGTACAACGGTATAAGTCAACGAGGAAATAAAGTATAATCAAAAATCTTGACAGCGCTCCCATAAATTTTGACTTTGACACCAAGTTTATCACAGCGAAATCTCAGTCGGGCCGATCGGAAATAAACAGGCGTCACTATTGTTGAACTTCACCGTCTGATAACAAGAAGCGGGACGCTAAACACGGTAAGAAATCAAGCTTTGCGATACGTGTTTTCATAGCCAAATTTAACGATGGACACACTGAAAATGTCCAAGTTCACTTCATAAAATAGAATTTTGAGATTTTTGTAACTATATAGTTGAACATTCCGCTCGACAAAAAACCAACTATTACAGTTATTGGACAGATTTTAAAAGGATTAATGATTAATTCCTCCATAAGGATTGTCGTTAATTTCTCTAGTTTCTGGCGTGTTCGAACTGCCGTGAGATATATCGCATAGATAAAGACAAAAATCTCGGTAGAATTTGAATTTTTAGCCAAATAAAGAACGAAAGCACCTGCGCATGAACCCGACAGAGCCGTTCGAAAAAATTGCAAAATTCAGCGATATGAAAGCAGGATTCTTTTTGGAAAACAAAATCGATTTCTACATCAAATGCGAGATTTTTTTCCCAAAAAAAATCCTGCTTTCATTTCTCTGAATTTTGCCAAATTGTTTGGATTGGAATGATTTTTCAGGCTCAAGTGCGCTACAGATATCTTTTTTGGCGAAAAATTCAAAATCTACCAGGACTCTTACAAGGGCGATAGAGATATCCACCGATAATTTCCGTCCTATTCAAATGTAAATAATTTTATCAACACCATGTAAACAATTATTATATGCACACTCATTTATTTTGTATCACATTAAAACTGAATAAAGTCAGATGGGGAATGTCCCTGAAGAAAAAAAAAAAAAAAAAAAAAAAAAAAAAACCAGGACTCTTAATTGTCTTACTCGATGTGATGTATCGCACGCCAGTTCGAGCACGTGACGAATCCGGTTAAAGGTAAAATTTAGCAACCGTTTTCACGTTCATAATATTGTTTCTCAACGTTGAATTTTTGACAAGAGAAAATTTACGGCTAGTAGAATTCCAAACTCCCGCTATCTCATGTTTCTCCAAAATGTGATTTGGTGCGTTTCTGTTACGGTCAGTTTAATTTAAGGGCGCGTAACGACGAGAAACTTCGTCTTCACGCTAAATTTTCCTCTGCGAATTTACAATTATTGTCGTTTGAAGAAAGAGAGAATTTTTGTAAAACTTAGATGTAGTAATTTTCCAAACGATAATTCTGTCTGCGATGGTCCATTTGGCTCGTGTTCGTTTTGAAGTTTTTCGCAAGAGGGAAATTCGAACTCTCCGATTTTAAAGCACTCTGAAAAAAAAAAAGCTCAATCGTACAATCCGAACTAAGGAGCGCACTAAGGAGTGGATTTCAGACTTTTGTAAACGGTAATAGGACAAAATGTCCGAAAATAAAAGTCCAGAGTACAAAAATGTCCAAAGTTAAAAAAGTCCACATCTAAAACATGTCCATGTCCAACCCTCTATCGAATGCAACAATTTTGGACCTTGCGGATTTCGGGAGACGCAAAGCTACGTTGAAACTTCTATAAAATCCTAAAGTACTAATTTTTTACTTCTCAAAAATTTGGTAGTCGTCGTTTTATTATTTTTTTTAAAAAAAAAGATAAAAAAAACTCGCGTGTCCGAATTAAATTGGATGCTTTTCAATATTTTCAACGTCCTCTAAGTGAAATGTTGATAAGAAATTGGGTTTTCCCGTGTTTTGATTCTTACCTTCTCTAGTGCAATCTATTTCTCTGATACCGTGTTGTGCTTCTCGCAGATTGCAAACATGAAGACATTGGCGATTCTGCTGTTATTCCTCATCGTGCTTGGGTTCTTTGGCTGTTCCATCGGGACACCAAATCCAAACCGTTTGACCGGCAAACAAGCTCATCCAACACCCGAACAGGAACAGGACGAAACTCCTCCTGAGAATTAGATAGCTTAATAGAGATTTTTCGAAACCCACAAGGAAGAGTACTCCGGATAGTAGATTTTCATGGAATTATGAGCAACGCTGTATCATTGGGACTGTCTTGACTGGACGCGAGGTGAATCTATGTCGGGTCTGAGCAAACATCTATAGATCGAAAAAAAAAAATTCTAAATTACTGGTTTCACTTTTTGCACAAAAAGGATCCATTACGCCCAGAGACATATTTCAGTTGTTTCATTCCCGCAAATTGTATCTGTAAACCCTAAAAGTAAGCTGTAAATGCGATAATTAATCGTTGCATATGACGAATCAAATAGAATATTTTGCATTCGGAATCTAACATATTTATTTTATGATTTTCATTATTTTGGGGTTTACCATGGGGGTAAAAATAAATGTTCGTTCGTGTGTTTATTTATACATTTATTTATAGGTGCTTTAACAAAGCTGGGCCATAAGCACCTAGAGAATGTTTTTGGAATGAATGACTGCAATTAGCTTCTATAGGCGCAATGGATATCTGTTGGTTGTAAAACATCGGGTGAAACCAGTAGTCTTAGGAATTTTTTTTTCTTTTTTTTTTGAACAACGAACACCTTGATAATCGATTCTTTACCACGGATTTAAATGGGGATTTACCACGCATTCAAATACCGTTAATCGATTATTCACGCCACGCCACTGTTAGCTCTGTATTATTCAAAGGACACTAATTTTTGGTGTCTATTAAAACCTCTCAATTTAAGTATTTTCAACCTCTGTTTTCATTTGTTTTACTTATTCTTTCATTTGTTTTCTCTTTAGAATAATGTGGACCCAATAATATTCCAACATCCTGCTTTGAACTTAAATGTATAATTCCATTGACTTCATGTAATATATTGGAACCTTATTAATCAGAATTCAGATAAAATCGAACATTTTTTTTTATTTTATTGTATCCAAGTGTCCGTTCGAAAAGAAATACATTTGTAACTCAGCAAGACGCCTAAAATATAGGGCGATCCGAGGTTCAACCGTCAAACTACAGGATCGTGTTCCATGGGTCAAAATAAGACCTCAATCTTTCATGACATTTTTCTCATGTGGATCCCTGAGGGGGCCACAGCCCCACACCCATAATTCTGGTAAATAATTCTGGTGATAATAGTATATATGCATATAGCTCTGGAAAATATTTAGTATTTCCTGCATTTTGGCAAAAGTAATGCACCGAATCTCGTGAGAATTAGTACTCACCCATTCTCTGATGCGCTCAAATCAATAACAGAAAATCAAGACCTCAATTGAAAGTGAGGTTTCAGGGGGTCCGCAAAATACCTCGTTTATTCACAAAAGAACCAAGTCATTGGCCATTTAAAGTCAAACTCCCATGCCCCCCGAAACCTTGGTTTTAACCAAGATTTTACTTTTCCTGATGTCACTAATGAATTCAGCGTACTAAATTGTTGGGGCATACCAATTTTCTTAAGATTTGGTGCATTACCGTTGCCGAGATGGGCGGCACCCGATTCCCTCCCGAGATTCCCTCCCGCTAATGACCGCTGCCCAAGTCCGTTTCCGATTCCCTCCCGCTAATGACCTTTAATATATGTAAAATGAAGCGGCAACGTCGTATTAATCATTCAACTTACCATTTCCAGAGAGATGCGCTGTTTCCCGTGAGTGTTTCAGGAAAATTAGGGTATATTCACAAAATTATGATGATTTGATAAAGAAAGTGGGCTAGGTTGATAGAAAGTTCCCAAAGTCTATTTCATATGTATGCATAAAACAAAATTTGAGAACCCTCCCCCCTTTTGTAACCCTCTTCATGGCTGCCGGATGTTCACAAAAAAACTAAAAGGGGTGTAGAGAGCCCGATGCGTCACACAAAAAATAAAATCACAGTATTAAGTCATGTTCATGGCTGCCGGATGTTCACAGATAAACTACATACAACATGCATATGAACACATACATATGAAATAGACTTTGGGAACTTTCTATCAACCTAGCCCACTTTTTTCATCAAATCATCATAATTTTGTAAATATACACTAATTTTCCTGAAACACTCACGGGAAACAGCGCACCTCTCTGGAAATGGTAAGTTGAATGATTAATGCGACGTTGCCGCTTCATTTTATTAAAGGTCATTAGCGGGAGGGAATCGGAAACGGACTTGGGCAGCGGTCATTAGCGGGAGGGAATTGGATCCGGGAGGGAATCTCGGGAGGGAATCGGGTGCCGCCCGCCGAGATGTGGGAAGAACAATTAAAATCCAAGGACTTTCGGAGAGATGCAACCCAAAAGCACTCGGAAATGTTTTAACAGGAGAAGGAAGTCCTATTTTGATCCACAAAACACACACATATGAGGACTTACATGTAACAATAACGGTCGCTGACATCCATCGTTCTTAGGAAAAACGCTTTTTTTTCGAATTCTGAAGCCCTCAAGAATGCATGTGCAAAGTTTCAGACTTCCAGTGCAATTTTTTGGCGAAATATAAACTGAAAACCATGTTATTTGTAAAATAGCGGACATGAGAATCCACGGTTCTCTCCGGCCGGCGCACAGTGGATCGAGTCAATGGGAGAGGTCGGACATAATTTAGAAACTTTAAAAGCATAAATCTTTATTAATATGCAATTTTGATGTTTTAAAAATAGTTTCATTGGTTTTCTCTTAAAATTGTCTAGAAAAAGCACCCCTTAAAATTAAAATTGTGATGAGATAAACGTAAAATTTTACAATTTTTGTCAAAATTTTCATGTCCGACTTCCTCCATTGACTCGATCCACTGTGCGGCGCGGCAGGACATCGTCGAGATTCAAACGCACTTGCCATAGCTGGCCGCGACACTCTAATGATACGTATCTGAGCTACTGAGTCGCCAGATTAATTGTTGATTTTTTAACCGATTTTATAATTTGTTCCTTATTTTTTTTGTAGAAGTTACGAACGGTTTGGTTTTTTGTTCGATTTAACGCTGTATCATTGGGACTGTCTTGACTCTACGCGGGGTGAATTCATGTCGCATTGGGTTTGAGGAAACATCGATAGAGCGAAAAGAAAATTCTAAATTACTGGTTTCACTTTTGGACTACAACTCGTAGACTCATTTCTGTAGACGCAAAGTCAGTAGACTTTTTGCAGTAGACCTACAAACAATAGACCACATTCCCGTAGACCTACTGACCTCTAACCCCGGAAATATGTTCAAACCGAAAATTTGGTTGTTCTCGGATGGAGAATAACCAATTTGAACACTAATATATCATCGATTTTCCTAAAAAAATCGCGAAAATTTGATAGAACCGGTCGATATGTTGACTCGTCAACATTAAAATTCGATTTTTCTTGTAAAAATACGGTGGAAACGTCGTGTATAACATGTGTTAACAACGATAACAACCCCGTAGACATATCAATTCAACAAGAAAATAGCGAAAAATAAGGCCGGAGTTGACCCCTTTGCCCCCCCCCCCTCCCCGTAACTCGAAAACAGTTCCTACACTCATTTTGAAATTTTTTCTTGAGTTTTCTGTTATTATAAGCTTCCTTTTAAACGTTGGTTTGACGATCGAATCGCATACCGAAAAAGGGGCGAATTTCAGTCCTTATTTGGGGAGGCTATTTCTTTAGATATAAAATCCAAATTTTTAAGAGGATAATGTGAACATTTTTCCTCAAAATTTTCGGACAATTTTGTACTTAATCAAGTTCATTTAAATTATCTGAGAATTTCATGGGTAAATATGCATAACATCCCTTAGAAAAACATATTTCTCCAGGAAAATTTGGGAACTCTTGAATGTTCATGTGGCATTTTTCCTCAGAACGGCAGCATTGTCCATAATAATGCGTCGTTTCCTGAACAAAAGATGGTAACTCCATTTTAAGATTGAAAAAAATTGAGTCCCACAGTTCAACTTTTTACAAGAGTGAACCTGTATAATTTTCGTCGAAAATTTGTCTGATTTTTGCACGAGATCAGAAGAAAAATCAACGAAACTTTCAATCAGAAATGCTCATTGAGCTCAGCGATGCCTCTTGGTAAAACCGCTATTTGCGCGGAAAAATCCGCCAACATTGAAAGGTTGTTACGTTTTTTCGTGAGAAGAAACGGCGGTATCCGCTTCCTTGAAATTTCCAGTCAGAAACCGCGACTGCAGAATTACGAGGGAAATCATTCCGAAACGGAAAATGATTTCGACTCCGATCATGGACGAGGAAAGTGCCGGGGCGCCGTGGCGCATTATCCGGGCAAAAGAGCCGCGTTCTTTGTATTCATTGTCCAAGGAGTGAAAGCGTTGATTACAGCCCTCCCTACCCGCGTCCGACCACCGACGAGAATACTCCCGCGCTGAGGCAGAACGCCATATGAGCCTTCAGGCGCTGCCAAATTTCCTCTCAGAAAATGTCTATTTTCGAAGAAAATTGTCAATATTTCTCCTAAAAATTTTGCACATAATTTTAGATCGAATTACGGACGAAAATCTCTGAAAAATCGGAGGAAAAATATTTACAAACTTTTCCGGGAATCCGAGATTTGTCGAAGGAAATTTGGCAACGTCTGGAGGCTCTTACGGCGTTTTTCCTTAGCTCGGCGGAATAATGCCAAGTTTTCCACCCGCGACCGTTGTCTTTCCGCGCCTCCTCACCCCGGCCGCGACGACGGTCCCGCGTATCCGCCGTTTCCGAATGGAAAGCCAAGTCGGAAGAGGATAAAGAAGAATTAGCATTACAAGCAGCGGCCCCTCCCCCTCTGTTCCCCTCCCCCGCGTGATTATTCTCTCCATCCCCCACCGCCAACTTTTAAGCAGGGGCTAATCTTGCGAGACGGCAACTCTGGCTTCCGTCCATGTAAATACGAATTCTGCCAATGCTCCCATTTCCCGGAAATAGTTCCGAATTCCGGAACTTTTGAGAATTTCCCAATTGTTTCCCGGAACTTCTGAAATTTTTCTGAATTTTTCCCGGAACTTTCGAAGTTCCCGAAATATTCCGGATCTTTTGCATTTCCCGGAACTTTCTCGGAACTTTTGAAAAAGTCTACAAGGAATCCCGGAACTTTTGACGCTCATAAACTGGGAGAAATTGGAACATAAAAGTTTCGAATATCGGAAATTTTGACGGACATGAAATGGGAGCATTGAATTCTGCCTCAGTGATCGGACACGGACAATGGTGGGCAGCCGAATTTTCCAGGGGGTGAGCCCCGCTGAAATGAGGATTGAGTGAATCTTCTGATGAAAGGGACTAGAAAAGGTTCAATAGATGTTCTGAGCGGTATCGATCTGGTTCGAAAATTCATGGGTTCCCGATAATTTTTGGGAACTAACCAATAGTCCTCCTTCATGTGGGGTTTTCAAGTTTTGGAGATCCCTACAGGAGTTCTGAAGGGGCCTCATGAAGCTTCCCGTCAGAATTATGGGATGTTGAAGCACCCTAGTACCCCAGGTCGCAAGAGACGTAGCGAGATTCCTTAAAAAGTGCTAAGCAGGTTCGCAGATAGGTGTTTTTGAGCATGAGCCAGAGATTACAGTTCCTTGTCGCAAAATGCAGTCCAACTGTTTTTGTTGTAAAAAAATCGACCGATCATAATATAAGGATCAAGACTTTGAAGGTTTTCGTGGATTTAAAGATCATATATATGGCCTACATTTTGCAATTAGGAACTGCAGTTTCTGGCTTAGTTTTGGAACACCGTGTGTAGTTGTGTGCCTCCAGTTTCCCTATGCGCATGAGTGTGTAGATATACCCGAAAACATTGGTTTAAATTTCAAGATGAAGTCCATATCGTCACCTTCCAAAGTATCATAAGTGCCATGCGACGTTTCAAAATTTTCGCCGCCATTTTATTTTTTTGCAGGGAAATTGTTGGTTGAATCCGTTCAAAAATTGCACTGAATTTTATCAGCAGCACGAAGAAAATTCAGTGAAACTTTTGGACAGCTTCGATCAGCAATTTCTCTGTAAGAAAATAAAATGGCGGCGGAAATCTTGGAACGTCGCATGGCGCTTGTGATACTTTAGCCGGAAAGTGACGATATCCAATCGGCTCCTCAGGGATCTATTTAAACTCTACATTCCAACCGAATACTTCTCCTGGCGGTCCCATCGTGCTATTCTGCCGTGCTGAGGAAGAACGCCGTATGAACATTCGAGAGTTGCCGAATTTCCTTGGATAAAATGTTTCTGTTTGAGGAAAATTATGAATATGTTTCCTTGAAATTTTGAGACTTTTAAGATCAAATTACAAACAAAACTATCTGATAAATTAGCGGGAAAATATTCAAAAAATTTCCTAAAAAATGGTGATTTGCCAGAGGAAATTCGGCAACGCCTGAAGGCTCATACGGCGTTTTTCCTTAGCACGGCAGTATTATGAGCGCCGATGGCGCAGCTTCCTGAAAAAAGAGAAAATTGTCGGACCAGTAAGTGAAGGTGGGGGATGGCACGGGTAGAAATAGCGGTCCAATAAAATGCCTGTCACCCCCACTCACCCTCCCTCCCGGGCTCGTCGTGAAAATGGCTTCACAATGCGCTTGCTACACGACGCAACGTCGCCTTATCAGGCGTGTAATTCGCCCAGCCCATAACGGAACATATCGAATTACGTCCTAAATGGCAACATAGCCATGGAGTCTCGCCGATCCTACGCGGCCATTTATCATGTACTCGGAATCGAATTCTGTTCACGACATTGCGTCTTTGCCCCATTGATAGCTCCGTCCGATTGAGCTGTGCATCACCCGATCCCGTCAAAGATGCTATGACAGGGGGAGGCTATCCAGATGGGATTTTTCATAGCCGTCCGGTGAAAGGACCTATGTCCACCGGAACGTGAACCTCGGCCAGCATTGAGATACATGCGCAACGGAATCCACGGGCGCCCTGTTGTCGGTAGGGGGTTGCTGCGGGCTGAGCGAGAGGTGGATGACGAGATAACAGGTGAAGGCAATAAACTTAGCTGAAAAGTGTTGGACGATTCTGGGGGTCGGAGTGGATGAGAAATGGTGAATCCTTTCGCTTTGTGGGTGGATTTCGAATTGTTATCCGCGAATCCTAGGCTGGGCATGAGAAGGGTGTGTTGGATTAGGAGCCCCTCTTGTGGAAGGGGCTCTGTGAGATTTTTTTAAAAATTACTCAAATTTTGCTTATGGGGCTCCGGGGAGCCTTTATGGTCAAAGTTACAGGAGGCAATCGCCTCTTTTGATCTCCCCAGCCGGTCCGCCTTGCGGAGAGAAATCATTATTCTTTCAAAGGAAATCATGTTAGAAATAATAAATAACTAACTTAAGTTTGGTAGTAATAATATGTATATTCATATTATAATAATAATATAGTAATGGTATAATAATAATATGTTAATGGTGTTTCCTATTAATAATAGGAACCATTATTTACTCTCCAAAAGTAGTAGCAATTATCAATTGTAATCGAGTAAATCATGGAATGCTGCACCAAGTGCAAAAGTAAATTACTTGAGGAGTCCTTAAGCTCTCGAGGGTCCCCGGTGACTTGGCGAAGGGTCAATGGGACAAATGAACGTATTTATGCCAAAAGGAACTATGTCTCACGCAATCCCTATGTACATAGTTCCTTTTAGCATAAATACGTCCGAATCGTCGTTACCCAGACGGCAGAGCGTGAACGTTGTAAAAGTTCCCTCATCAATCGTTATTTTCGGGGGAACTATTTGGCATTTCTAACTGAAAATGTATTCTAGTGACACACAAAAATTGGAAACATATTAGACTGAGACTAGTGAGACTACTCAGTCATCCTAACAAAAATTGTATTGTTTGAGTCAGTTTTGCGACCTTGAAATGGACGTATTTCTGCCAAACGGATCTAAGCGCCAATTTGAGTTCCTTTGGAAGAATTTAGAATGCCGGATAGCGCGTTCTGTTAAACGGAACTAAGCCCATGGAAAAGCATTGCGAGTATAGGACGGAATGAACCCGACACCCGATTCCGTCGCCAATCGAAGCCCCCCCTACCTTCCTCTCCCTATGGCGCTTAGTTCCGTTTGACAGAAATACGTCCAAATGGTGAATAACGGAATGGTGAATGGTAAGGTCCTTACTTAGCTCTCTCAGACTTTACTTTCTGGCTCTAAATGTCTCTCTACGCTTTGTTTAATGCCTTAACCTGCACTACCTCCAGTCTTCCTACATGCTCTCTAATCATTGGCTGTCTTCATTTAAAGTCTTCTATTTTATCACACTCTTTTGGGCCTGATCTGCTGTCTTAATGTCCTCATGTTTTTCTGCTGTAGAATCTTAAATTTGTCTTAATATCCCTGCCAATTTATTGTCATTTTCGCATGTAATTTTCATTTTGTATACTCTTTGTAAACTCTTTTGTAGAATAAAAAAAAAAAATGGTGAATAGAAAACGGCGGAGTGCAATCAGCGCCCTACAGAGAGACGGAAGCTCAAACAATGTTTTACGTTCAGCCTTAACATGTAAAATTATTGATCACTACATCGAAGAATAATAGTGAAATCCTAATTTATGAACACCACTACGTATATGTACACCACTGCCGTCTTCAGCAACAACGCCGTGACTCAATTCAGGATTTTTTCAGCTTGTTACTGACGAAATGTTTTATTACCGAGAGACCAACGTCAATTCATCCATAATTTTAAAATGAGTGCGACTTACCATTGAGACAAAATGAAGCATCATGGTGATCAGGTTTTCTCGTAATAGAACAGTATGCGTGCAAGAAAAATGTTGAGTCTTGATAGGATTTACGGCATTTTTCCTGTGGACGGTGCAACCTCCTCAACCGCTGCCTATCGTATGTATCCGTGCTCTGACGAATTCGCAGTATGTTGCTAACCGGGTGTCCGGTTATACAGAATGTCCCAAGATTAAATACGAATATTGAAGGAGTCGATTCTTTGGGTCACAAAAAGGCGTTTTTGTGGTATAATTTTTTTATTCCAAAAACGCTTTCCCTGGGCGCCGCGACTCCCCAAAATTGGAGGAAAAAAATCGACTTCTTGACACTGCAGCAATATTTATCAATCAATATTGATGAAAAATGGTAACTTGAAGTAATTTTTAGCGTTCTTTTAATTTTTGACCTCCAAACAAGGTAAAAATCATTGGGGGGGTAGGGGGGGTACTGGACTAAAGGTGCCCAAAATTAATGTTTCTAGCGACAAAAATTGATTTTTGACGGCACCATAAGATTTAGCGTTGAAAAATATTGCGAAAATGTCTTGCGTTTTTTCGCTATAACTCATCGTTTTAGAGATAATAGGGACTAATAGGAGCTGATAATAGAGGGATAATGGACCCCAGCGTTTTTCGAAAAAATTGTATACCACTAACACGTCTTCCTTTGACCCAAAGAATCGACTCCTTCAATATTCGTACTTAATCCTGGGACACCCTGTATATTCATCGAGTCACAAAATATTTCTAATTCAAAGCTTAATGAACATTTTCATTTTTTCATTCGACAAAAATTATCTTTTCACAGGTACTCTAGCGTATGGAAATATTTCTAGCCAGGGCGGATGACGTCGGTGGAGATTTCCCTTCATTCATCGCGGCAGATGAAATCGATCGATAAGTTACATCGCTCTCGGCGACAGATGAAAACGACAGATACTTTCTTTCGTTCATAGAAGAGGCAGACGCTCCAAGTAGTTTCTTACGGGGTCTATCGTCCCCCCCACAAATCCAACAAAATTTGCCTATGCAACAGCATCTGGTTCGCTCCGAAGAAATATTACGAAGACTGACCTCACGACCCATATAGTCCTTAAACTTAAAGCAACCGGCCTCGATAGATTGAGTTCTCCATTTGTGCAAAGGCTCCGCTAGAGGGCACGACCGCATCACGCGTCTTGGGACCCGAAACCGGGGCTGCTCTTCCCAGAAGAGGTAGTTCCAGTACATCTCCTTCGTGCAGCGGTAAAAGTGGTACGGCACGTAGTAACCTACTAGTTGTTTTACTAGCGCTATGCTTCTAGCAGGATCCTTGGCTCTACCGATTTTCCTTACATTGAGTCCCTCGTTCCGCGCGGCAGTCAGAGGGAGCTTAAAAGAGTACCAGACGACGTCATACCTGAAATTGTTTACCCTGTCCGGCATTTTAAACACCTCGTTGTGGCCGATGAGATGGAGGTTATTGTTGATGTCACTGGCGAGGATGTCCCCCGGTTCTAGTTTCTTCTCCTCATGCAGGGTGTTCAATTTTGTGAAATCGCCCTTGTGATGTCCTCTTGAGAGTCTAATCAAGGATATCAGAAAAACCACCCTGAAAACTAGAGGAGATTTATAACTTGGTCAGTTGCATCGTATGAGTTTGAACGAAACTTAAAAGTACCGAAAAAATTCACAGGTGTGTAAAAAAAAAATTCGACTTTTTTTTTATTTTCTTTGTAAGTTTTTGATAGAAAACGATGAGTGTTTTTTTTTTTAAATATTTTGTTCATGCTTTCGCATTTCTTCAGAGATGCACGGGACTCGACAGTTGTAGCACTATCTGATAATAGAGAACCAACACTACCAACAGGGAGAGTATTACGAGTTAGCGACACGAGGCTAGAGTATCCAAGCCAAATAGTTGAAACGGCTATTCTTAAAAAGACTTAAGAACCAGAAATGAAAACACGATAAAAACATTATATATTGTAATCATCGACTCGTTTTTCTTCTTCTTCTTCTAACTTTTGACTAGAGCCGAGACCCTGTTTGTCTAGCCTCTAAATTAGTAAAATGTGATGGCGATGAGAGAGATCACTTAATGGTCCTCCGGGGATGAAAGGCAGCTCGGTGCCCATCTCTTGGGCGGTCGTCCGGGCTGCCTTTGGCTATGAGGTCGTCCTACCATACAAATCTTGACAAGCCTTTCCCCGTCCATCCTCTCAACATGTTCCGACCACATTTTTCGGCGCATCTTGGTCCATTTAGCAGTATCTGTCTCGTTTTTAATCGTAAATTTTCTAGCAATTCTATTAATTAATTCATCGCTTTAATATTTCAGGTATTTAAAATTTAGAGCCTGACGATTAAAACGTGCTTTGCTGTTTTTTTTTTTTTTTTTTTTTTTTTTTTTTGGGGGGGGGGTATAATTTCTAGCGCTTTGGTATTTTTCAAAATGCCCGATTTGAATCGGCGATTATCTCTACCTGCAAAGTATCTTAACCTACGAGGTCTCTTGACCTACGAAGTATCTCTATTTGACCGCGGTTTGTAAAAAAAAATCGTAAATTTGTATTAAAACTCCTGAAATAATATATATTCCTAAAATAATTTTTAAACATTCGGGCCGTTTACGTCATTTTTAATCTTTAGACCGACCAGTCCGCGGGCTGGCTACTTAGTGCATTGACTGGCAAAAACATCGGCCAGTTCGTTGACTTGGCAACGGGAACTGAGAAATTTTGCCAACTTGAAACTTGAAACTTGAAACTTGAAAACTTCGATGGTCCGTTTTCTATAATCAATTTACTCGGTCAACTGAACCTTAAAGTTATTTTTTTAAGTCGTAACTGTTAGCTACTTCGGTGATTATCGTAGCCTCCGCACAGTTAGTGCATTTTTCTTCTTTCTGCCAAGAGTTTTGGTGACACTCTTTTCCTGCTTTAATGAGATTGAAGGCCAAACGAAAATATTTAGGTCGTGAAAATTTAAGTTGGAACTCCGTTTTCATGAACAAGTATTTTTTTTTAGTGTATAAAACCCATATTTGAAGCGATTACGCAATGGAGACAAAATTCACTACACTGATAATTTTTAGTTTAAAAAAGGAAGAAGCAGGCTGAATAAAAAGGTCTCGAAAAACAGTTAAGTTTCATTGAAAATATCTATTTTCGATAATGACTTCTCTATATATATAAAGTCGCTTTATAACGCACTCTGGCGTTCTACGACACCCAAACGCCTTCTTCGTAATGACTTCTCTTCTCGGCTAAAATTGTACTGGAAAGCAACACACGCTCTAATACTTAATTCACTCACTTACCGAGAAGACACATTTCCACGGTTCGTTTCGCCTAGCACGACTAATGCATTCTGTCGTAGGATCTATTCACACCATTCAGAAAAGGACAGATACTGATGCGTCTGCTGTTGTTCAATGTGGAGCTGAAAAAGTGATCGACTCCGTCGATTTTTTTCTTTTCCCTTTTTTGTGAGTATACCCCCCCCCCTTTGACATGCAAAGTTCAAAGTGAAATCGTCTAACAGGGAATGATTCGGCTGATGTAAATGTGGTTTTAAAGCTTCGTGTTGGTTTTTTAATTACGCAGGATTTCAAAAGCTTGCTCCAACTTCTAGAGGTTTTAACGGGACGTATGCTTCTCTTTACGTCATTAGTGGCATTGAAGGAATATCCAGCGCAAAAAGAGATTCCAATACTAAAATACATAAAAGCATGCATAGATTTGGAATATCAAGGAAAACCTACCTATCGTACAGGCGAGAATTACAGCATGCACGCAAAACAATATTTGCGATGGTAATGGCAGCCCAGATGCAGACAAATACAGCGACGAAAATCTACGGTAGCAGAATTTTTCCATGCAATTTTCTCAGAATTTTGAGCATAGAGCACTTTGCCATTTACCGTAACTTTTCCTATTGCGTCAAAGTTCTTTTGGAAAAAAAAGTAGTTATACCCTACTAGCCATGCAGTAAAAAAAAAATCAGCAATTTAAAATGAGCGGCATGTACTCATATGTTGATGGACAGGAACATTTCGGGTGCCTAGAGGGGCCCTCCCTCAGGTGAGGTTAATCAACTGAAGAACTAAACTTCACCTCAAGGACAATACTGCCGTGCTAAGGATGAACCGTCAGACATTGCCTTATTTCCTTCAATATAAATCGAATTTACTGGGAAAATTCTGGATATTTTTCCTCCAATTTTTCAGACACTTTTGTACACAATTTTATCTAAAACATCTGAGAAGTTCAAGGAAAAATAAACATTTTATCGAAGGAAAATTCGGCAACTCTCGAATGTTCATACGGCGTTTCTCCTTAGCACGGCAGTATTCATTGTTGATACCTTACATTAACAATTTAAGCAATGTGATTGGGCGAAGCAAAAGTTAGATTTTGAGGCCCATGCCGAGGTCCACCTATCCATGACATCTCAATAGCAGCACTAAAAGAGGAACATTGCGAGTTCAAGCCTTGCGCCAGCGCCTTCAGTTTTGCAGATGCAACACGAACATCCATCAAGCACGAATAGTTGTATCTCTGCGCCGTAATCAACATTCTTCTTTTCCCTTGCTCTATTTCCATAATGTGAATATTTGATGTGTGTTTGAGCTTTAATGAATAAAAAATTGAATTTAAAGCATTTTGAAGTAAAAAATAATCTTCGTTAGAAGTAATTTTTTTGACCCGGGTTAAAAGTGCGAATACTATATTAATTTTTAGGTATAATAATAGTGCATACTGCGTGCATTTGTGTGTGTGTTATTTTCAAACTCTCGTCTTCTCTCATTGAAAATTGCTTTTCTGAAAAGATCATATTTTTTCATGTTATTTACTTTATCATATTTTACTTGTAACTCACGTGATTAGAAACAAAAACCACGCAAGTTTTTTACAGTTATAACCTCTTGAGAATAAAAATTATGTACGGTGTCAGTCGTACTGATAACAGTCTGGAGCCAAAAGCATTTATGTCTTTTTTTGAAAATTTAGAGGATACAATATTTACTGCAACTATATGCTGTACAAATAAGTTGAATCAAAAGAACATATCAACGCTGAAACTGAAGAAATGCGTACCTCGGTCTGCGGCGTTAATTGTATATATTAATCATTAGCAATAGAGAAGGAGAGGCAGAATAATATATATACTAATCATTATAAGAATTCCTGGCATATGTGCTATTATGCTATTCGGAAAACTACTGAACGTCATTTTTTTTTTAAATTTCAGTGACTTTTCTTCTCCTTAAAAATATTCTGTAAAAATTTCAAGCCAAGATGTTAGCTCGGTCTCCTTTCAAAAAATTAAAATAGTAGCGGAGATATTGAAACACCGCGACTAAGGTACGCAATTTAGCAGTTTCACCATCGATTCACTGCAAAAAAAAAAGAAAGAAAAAAAAGAGAAAAAAAATTACTCACGGAGTATGCTGTTGTCTAGCGCGTCACAATCTTCGAGTTGCGCGAATCAACGTACCCAAAAAAAGGACATAGAAATGAGTGTAATACGTGCTTTACGGTCCTTCGTGAAGAATTACTGAAGTCGTGATGTTGGCTTAGTTTCCTTTTAAAAACAAAATAGGAGCGGATATTTCGAAACACTTCAATCGAGGTACGTATCTCTGCAGTTCCACCATCGGTATGTGCCATCGGTTTCTGAGTTTTGTAATTCCCTTTAATGATATCCTATTGTGCCTCGTCTCATTTAGCATTAATGCATCCAATTTCGACATCACGTCGCGAGTAAGTGTCTTATTAAGCGTTCAATCTCGTCGGACATTCCTTATTCTTCTCTCATTTTTATTTTCGGAGCATCTGAGACATTAAAAGCTCTTTTTAAAAATGAAGGTTCTTTAAGATCTGGAAAAATCGCGGCGCCGCGTCCCGCTTTTCCACTGGAAATGAAAAAAGAGGATTTAAACTTCATTTACGTCGGTAGGACGAAAAGAGGTATTAATTTAGACGTCTTTTTACTTTTTTCCCGGTAATCATCTGAAGTTTTCGGGTCAGCACGTTATCGGAGACCCTTCATTTTGTTTAATCAGCTTGAGTTCTTTCCGCACACTAAATTACACCGTTCTCCCATTTCAAAACTCATCCTTTATTCCGTTTTCCTTTCCTCTTTCCGCCTTAACCCGCCCTTCTTTGCGAGAAGTGGCAGACCCCCATACTCAGTCTTTCCTCGCGATATTTGAGCCGCGTTTGTCATGTTGGTATTAATTGAGCGTTTGACGGACTTGGACGCAGTACCGATTAATTTCGTTCAATTTAGTTTATTTCACGCACGCGTGTCATAAAGGAGGGTGGGCGGGTCAATATTAATTATTGGAACAGAGTGATAACATAAAAAATATCCCCTTAATCTAAATATCGTATGAAGCGACATTTCATCGATTAGTACTCACCATTTAAACGAATTAACCCTGTTCCGATCTCAGTCACCCACCTTTTCATGTCCTATCACCAGTCTGCATATTAAATGCGAGAATGTCATGGTACCTTAACCTCTTTCGCAGGGTAACACAGGAAAAAATGGATTACCCCTTTTTGCACGGGAATACACGAAAAATTGGATTGGATCTTGCAATTAGGAGCTTCTACAAATATGTCAGGCTCAATCATAAAAACACCTCTCTGCACGTGGAATCTGATGACACATGACACATCGATGGCCAAAGTGCGAAGCCACGTATCTCTGTTTGCGACGTTGCAGACTGCCTGTCAACAATTCAATTGCTGTCCGTAATTAGATTATTAGATTCCAGCTAATTGAGGGAAACTTTCAAACAATTCATTAACACTAGGTGGCGATTATGATATTCCGAATTCCCACGCTTCATTAATGAATTTCATTCCCGCTTTTTTATCTCCCCTCTCCTGACGTACCCTCATGCATCCATATTAGGCGCATATAAAGGGGATAAAATTGATAAAAATTGAATTACGAATTTACAGCAGCAAAATCATCAGTAAAGCACGGATAGGGGCACTGGGGTAGGCCACCCGCCAAACGCGTCGTTCTAAACAGCGCCGAACCTGTAATTGAAAATAGAGTTTACGACTCCCTGTATCACGCGCTCACAGCGGCAACTCAAGATTGAAATTCCCCCGGAGGGATTATGAAGGTGTTCAAATCCTGTTATCCCGACTGTTTTCGTTTCTTTTATTGATTCTCAAGCCGTTTCCCTCCGTTTTTCGGAATAGATGTCCTCTTCGCCGAACCATACTTCAACTTGGAGAGGATCTTTGCTAAGGATGTGCTCAGAATTTCATTCATCCTTCCTTCGCCCCGCTAGGCGAGTGGAAGGAGTACACAGCTAATGGATATTTGAGTGACCGGCAATGGCTGTCCGCTAAAATAGCTTCGGAATTGAATGATATATGTTGATGCGCCACTGTTGCAAATCCGCTCGAAAAATTCCCCAATACTTTTACGAGAACACACTGGAAAAAAAACCACATTGGATCTAGAGTATAGACTCTTGAAAACATTGACAAGAAAAAAGACTCTTGATTCAATCAGATTTAAGCTTAAATCAAAAGGAAATCCGCTCAAATTAAGAGGCTTGGTTCTTGATTTAAGCTTAAATCTGATTGAATCAAGAGTATTTTTTCTTGTCGATGTTTTTAAGAGTCTGGACTCTAGATCTAATGTGTTTTTTTTCCAGTGCATTTAAAAAAGTTTGAATGAAAATTTGTGATCGGATCTTTGAGAAACACCTAATCTTCCGGAAGAATTTTTTATCTGACTTTTAATCACTGAAAACACGACTTTCTACAAAAAATACTGTCCTAGAAGTAGGTTCATGACTGATTCACTTCACTTTTTGAGATCTTGGGTCAAACTTGCGCCAAAATGTCCACATTTTCCTCTTCCCGGCATTCGCAAAAAGTTAAAGATTTTCTATCGGTAAAATAACTTTCGAATCGAATGATTTATGTTGATGGGCCACTGTTGCAAATTCGCTCGAAAAATTCCTCAATAATTTACAGGCGATAAAGTGAATGATGAACGTCACTAATTACGGATGCTAGGACTTAGTGAGTTTTTGGACCACTGCTCTCTTTTTGGGCCGTAGTGTCTTTATTTAATTTGCGAGGAAAGCTCCGTACTTTTGATGGATGCCTGCCATTCCTAATATATTAGAGCGCCTTCAGTTTCGTATGATACTGTGCAATACCTCTGGTGTGAAATAGTTGCTTCAAGCGCCGTGGTACGCTGCGGTGCGGCAAGCGGGCAGCCAGCGCGAAACGCGCATTGGCGCCTACAAACCTAACAGGGATACTTCACGCATTGCGCAACGCGTGAAGTATCCCTGTTAGGTTTGTAGGCGCCAGTACGTCACCGCTCCGCTTTGTGTTAGGCTCTACTATTTAATCTGGCGGAGTCAGCGTTATTCAACTCATGATTTTGAAATGTTTGCACATCCTGTATGGATTATTCTCGTTTTAATTGATGAAAATAATATGTATTAAAGGAAAATATAACGTGTGTTTTGTAAATATTAAGGTGGTTCCGTATCAAACTTAATGATTTCCAAAGCACACGAATTTCTACACAATTTCTTGTAGCCTTTTATAATCGATGGCGAAAAAGCAACATCCAAGCGATAAAGTGTAAAGCCCGGCTATAGGAACCGTAGCCCGACTGCATAATTTTTTATCGCTTCGTATAGCCCGGCCGTATGGTTTTCTCCGCATTCTGCAGCCAGCTATATGCTTTTCTGTAGCCTTCTTTAGCCGGCTATGAGAATTCCTATGGTATTTTGAAACGCAGCTCTTATCGCCAATTTTTACGAGGGATCGCGGTTTGCGACATTGCGTTGTAGTGCTTTATTTTTTAATTCGGAAACTACTCAACGTCGATTTTTGTAAATTTCTGTGATTTTTCTTCTCTGTGCAAAAAAAAAAAAAAAAAAAAAAAAAAAAAAAAAAAAAAAAACTCGGTGGTAACTTCAAAAAATAATACAGATTTGTTCTCCATTAAAAAAATAAAATGGGAGTGGAGTTTTTTAAACACCGTAATCGAGACACGTGGTTCCAAATATCGTCGTCCCAAATATCGTCAAGATGGAACTGGAAAAACACAAATCTCGTTTGTGGGGTTTCAAAATTTCCGCCCGAATTTTTCTCTCCAAAGCAAAGGAGAATAAACCAATACTATTTCTCAACAATTTCAAAGAATACTTTCATACGGAAAACAAAAATCGGAGGAGCTTTCAGAAAATAACTTCAAGTATTTTCGTATTTACAAAATAATATCTATTATTAACAGAATGTTCGCAGTGTCGTAACACGAGATTCGCATTTTTGCGGTTTCGCACCCACGGCCTCCTGAGGAATGAAACTTTTAACAGAATGACTATGAATGCTTCCTTAATTTCAGTTCCTCTCTTCCAGCTTAGTCTGAATGATATTTGCCGAGCAACTGGTGCAGAATAAGGCATGCACGACTTAAAAAGTTGACGAAAAGCTGTTTTAGAGAAAGAGTTAGACCTCTTATAACTCAGCATAGTTCGGTTCCTGAGAGGATTCCCTCTGACGCACATTTAGATTTGACAAATAACTTTTCACCCATCACTCGGCACCCTCCAAGAAGCTTGGGTTCCTTTCGCGTAGCTTTCTCCACCGCGTGGCTGTGCTCGTGCAGATAATGGATTGCCGGATCAAAGATAGTTTTCAATCTGTCCGCACAACGGGGAACGATGAAAAATTCGCAACATGCTCCACCTTCCAAGTTGCCGATTTTCAAATATTTTTCAAGCATTATCGCGAAGCGCACCGTCGATTTTTAAATTGGAAGTGAGTAGAGAAGTGTCTTATGGCCTGGTTACACGCTCAAATTCCCGTCAAACTCCGATCAAAATGATGACCAAGATGGTGGTTGAGAGTTATCTAGATTGATGAGTAAAATTAATTAAAACAGCGTGTTGATTGAAATAAGCATGAAATAAGCGCGGTTGTGGGGAAATCAGATGAAGGATGAGCCCCACAGTTCCATCATCTACCATCAAATTTTTGCAGGCATCAGAAATTTGATGGTAGATGGTGCGCACCAGTCACCATTTGATCGGAAATTGATGGGAATTTGAGCGTGTAACCAGCACAATACGGAATCGACGCATCCTAAAGAAAAGTGTGTAGTTGTTCATGAGTTGATGTCAATAATTAGCAAAATTTTCCTTCAAAAACACTCCGAAAAAAGGCGTTAGAGTTTATCCGCTAAAATTGTGCTACTACCCCTATTTGTAGAATGATGTGGGTGTTTCCAATAATTAATTATGGCAGTACCACAACTCAAGTTGGAATAGCACCGCAACATTTTGGTTAGTAACCTAATTCATTGGGGTACTACCACAATTAACTGGAAATACTCATATCATCCAACAACTGGAACCTCTTTTTTTTCCCCATGCACGGATTTTCTATACCTATTCCATCTCCGAACGCGTCCATATTTTGTTGTATTTCCTACTTAAGATCGTATTTATATTCCCTCGTGAGCTATAGGAAACAAGGGAGACACTTCGGAAAAAGAGCGCATCTGAATGTGTAGTAACGTTTATACATCAGAGGAGCTTCAATTTTCAACGCGCGAATTTTCAACCCAAGCCTTGGTGAATCTAACCAAAAGAATGTTGACCAACTTTGGGTTCCTTCTTGCTCTACTCCTCAACTTAATACAAAATTTGCGGATTTTGCAATTGGATTTCATTTCGCAATAAGGAACTATTATTTCCAAGTTATCCGTGATAACACTTATCTGCAAATGGAAACCAATGGCACATACGTTGTTTCTAAAATTAGCCGGCAATAAATAGTAGCTCTATATGTTACACAATGAAGTCCAATTGGGAACTAAAAATTCTGCCTGATCCATCAAAGCGCCTATCTCCATACGGAAACTAATTATTTATATGTTGTTCTTATAATGGACCAAATAAAATATCAGGTCCTTATTACAAATATATACCAAATTTGGTAGTTGATCTAAAAATAATGTAGTTTGAAATATTACTTGTTTAATTTATTTTTGACTTGTAGCTCGATTTGTTTTTAAAAATCAATTAATTATCATGTTCCATACAGCTTAACCAGCCAAATTTGGCATTAAAATGTATATGAGGACTTATATGTAACAATGGCGGATGTGAAAAATTACCTTTTCGAAACAAGTTCAAAAAACTGTTTTGGCATCGAGAACATTTTGAGAAAATACTTGAGATGTGATCTTCGAGATCTGTAGATTATGTCAGAGCCGAACATATTAGATTTTTGTGTGACCAAAACAGTTTTTTAGGCGTGTTTCGGAAAGGCAATTTTTTACATCCGCTATTATTACAAATAAGGCCTCATTTAATCCAAATCTTGGTTAATTTTTCTTGCTGTGTGGAACACTTTTCCTGCGCTAATGGTTGACGTGGGGTTTGAAACAGTTCATTCGGCTGAAAGAGCCGAGCTGTGCTAATATGAAAATGGCACCACTGGTGCGTCCCCTTCCCGTACTCCCATTCATTTTCTTCTCTCTGCATCAGATTAGTCTCTCGCGGTGTCTCTCCTTTCTAGTTTATTTGTTTTTTTTTCCTGAGCCGAGTAAGGTTTAAGCAGTGGTTTCTTTTCTCATTTTCCGATGGAAATTCCGCGAAAAGTTTTCAATTTCCTTTTCTTCGACGTTTTCTTTTCCTCGCCTCAGAGACCCTTTTTTTCCACGGTAGCACCTCTACTTTTGTTACCTTTAGAATCTTTTGTCACCAGTGGGTCGATTGTTGAATCGATATCGAGCGACCTTGATCGATAAAAAGCATTGCTAAGATAGGGGTTTATCGAACCAAGTCATTCGATAACTTCAACAATCGACCCGTAGGAATCCTGCCCAGTTTTCGTCGACCCTCTGACGAAAGGGCGTATCTATTTTCCTCGTGAGCCCTGTGCTTCGTATAACTTTATGCTCCCCGGGGCTCATGGAGGAATCGAGATACGTGCTAACGTCAGGAGAACGACGTTTCGAAAGACCATGAGCCGTAACCGTCTCATTCAAATTGAAAAAGGTAGATTATGATGATTGGACTCTTACACTTTTGCCCTAGAATTACCTTACTCTTGTAACTAACGAAATACAAATGAACCTGGTTCGACAGAAATGCACCGAGTTGCGTCAGACTTAAACCGAGAAAAAGTGGTTTGAAGTTTCATACTTCGATAGGAATTAATGTTAAAGACCGAGTAAAACGATTATTTTTACGTTCAAACTGTTTTTTCTTAGCTTTGGATTTTTTACAGGAGAAAATTTAGAGCCAGTTTAATTCTAAATGGAGGCGTTGGATGAATTTTCTGAAATTTTACATTATCTGGGGGTTTTTGTAAGGGTGTAAAAATTAACCATATTTAAAAAAAAAACAACTCATTTTTGAGGGGAAAAGGAAAGAAAAAAAAACTCGGAAAATGGAGCATATAATAAAGTTTTTGACGTTTTGAAAACATTAATTGTGCATTTTATGAAGGTGCCATAAGTAAACCATAAGCAAGGGCACCAAAGTTTTCTCTTTTTTGGCCTTGGAAAACTAAGCGATAAAAGCTCTAAAGATAAGTATTCTAGGAGTGAACGAAATTTTCCAATTTACCCTCATAAGATGTTAAACAGCACTATTTTTTAAAGAAAGAGGAGGAAGGGATTACGGTTGACTCTAAAACCCATTTTTCTGCACTGGAAAAAAACACATTGGATCTAGAGTCCAGACTCTTAAAAACATCGACAAGAAAAAATACTCTTAATTCAATCAGATTTAATCTTAAATCAAGAACCAAGCCTCTTAATTTGAGCGGATTTCCTTTTGATTTAGGCTTGAATCAAGCGTCCTTTCTCTTTTCAATGTTTTCAAGAGTCTGGACTCTAGATCCAATGTGTTATTTTTTTCCAGTGTGCACCAAAACGAATTTTGAAAATTTACAGTCAAGTAGAGCATTATTTGAAGTGTGCTCTTCAAATATTCATAAGATTTCTCGAAAATGAATGTTTTATCGGGGGAAACCGGGGAACATTCGACGGCTCACACAGCAGTTTTCCTCAGCTCGGTGGTAGGTATCAAGATTGAAACTGGATCTTTTCCCTTTGTCCGGAGGCGACCCGAGAATTCGGCGGTGCGCCCCGTAACCGGAAGTCTCCCTCCGTGGGAGGGTGGATGGAATCGTCACCCCTTGACGTAAAAACGTAACCAAAAATTAAGATGAACCCTGTTGTCCGTGCGGCTCAATGCAACCCAGGGCTCAACTATAAGTATAGTTACGTTTCCACGCCCGTGTAGCAACGAAATTAGAGGCTCCGCGAGTTCGCTTTGAACTTGCTCTCGTCAAAGTTGTTTTGAAGCCGTGGAACGTAATTATGCACGAAAGTTGCCGAGTTACGTCGTGAACGTGTAATTTGGGGGTGGGGTTCTGGTTCTTGGAGCGCGCCGGGATTTGCGTCGGGGCCGGCCTAACCTACGCAAAAGTGAGCGTGGAACACACTCCCGGTTAGCCGAAACCCCGAATCAACTCCCAAAACTCATAGAAGATGCGCGAAGTTGAGGTCGTAATTTGAGGCGCACGGAATCAAAGTGCGCCAGATAGGCGCCATGACACTCGCGATTCAAGGGCTGAACCGAGGTATTTCATTATTAAAATTCTTTGAAAATGTACAGAAAACCGAAAGGTTTCACGTTGTTGATGTTCTGCAATGAGGGGAATCAACAACAGGTACGCGTGAAATATTATTGAGGCTGTCGATATTTCCCACAAGTGCATGTGGGACATAGCGATGGTAAACCTGCAAAAAAACGCGTTCCTTGGTTTACGGTGTGGTAGACTTCCTGTCATACTTTATTTTCTACATGGATGTTCCACAGTGAGGGAAATCAACAACAGGTACGCGTGAAATATTATTAAGGCTGACGATATTTCCCACCGGTGCATGTGGGGCGCAACGATGGTGAACCTTCAGAAATGCGTTTCTCGGTTTACGGTGTTGTAGACTTCCTGTCATACTTTATTTTCTACATGGAAAACTACTGAACGTCGTTTTTTAAAATTTCAGTGAATTTTCTTCTCATTACAAATATTCTGTAAAAGTTTCAAGCTATGATGTCGGTTTGGTTTCCTTTTTAAAAAATACAATTGTAGTAGAGATATCGAAACACCGCAATGAAGATACGCATGTTTGCAGTATCATCGTCCTTATAAAGCCAAAAAAATATATTTTTTTGCTTTGAGATTATGCTGTTGTCTAGCGTCATATTCTGGGAAAACATTCTCAGACATCATACTCAAGCTGCGCGAATCACGCAACTAAAATCAAGGCAGAGATTTGAATGTATGCGTTACCTCACAAAACCAAGCGAGGAGGAAAGCCAGTCAAATAATATGATCTATATGTAAAATTAATGGTTTGTGAAATTCAAAATGTACCAAAATACTACTCGAAAGCTCGAAGTTCATAAAATGTACTGTTTTGCCCCCGTCGAATGGTTACTGGGGGGGTTTTCTTTCGAGCCCCCACAACACGATTAAAGTATTCCAGGTAAAGTTTTGATGGAAATCGTATTTTGTGATGATTTAATTTTTATTCTGTCAAGTGGTCCATTGGGAAGGGCAAGGGCTGAAACTTTATCTATTTCAAGAGGGTCTATGTCAATTTATGGCATTTCTATAGGCCTTTCTGAGTTTTTGCTCTCCTCAAGCAAATTTTGGTCCCCAATCATACAGAAACTATTGGTGCCTTTTCTAAGACTCAGCTAAAATATCTATTACGAATCAGAGTAACACAGTGTATACGTTTCTTTAAGAGTCACATGGTCCTATTTTTCATGAAACACCGGTACACTAGAAATAATAAATAATGATAACAAATGCTCCATTTTAGTAGGATGCCGCTGTATATCACCAGGCAAAAACCACGTTCCTGCGCGAAATTACGCTATTTTTCATTAAAAGTCCCTGCTGTACCGTGCCATGCTATGAAAAAACCGCGCATAGGGTTTCTATCACATATGCGCCGCTAAACTTGGCGGGATACCGCGCTGTTTTGTGTCGCGCTAGGATAAAACCGCATGCCCATGAATAATTTATACTGGAAAATACGCGGTTCTTTAATCGGAGAACATCACTGTTCAGTACTGCCGTAGTAAGGAAGAACGCCGTATGAGCTTTTAGACGTCGCTAGATTTATTTCAATAAAGCTAGGATTTTCTTGGAAAATTGCGAATATGTTTCCGCAAAATTTTCAGACAATTTTGTTCGCATTTTTATCTAAAATTTCTGAACACTTCAAGTGGAAATAAGAATAACTTTCCTCAAAAATACTTGTTTGATCCGGAGAAATTTTGTAACTCTCGAATGTTCATACGGCGCTCTTCCTTAGCGCAGCAGAGTACCGATCAAAAACCGCATTCCTGCACAACAGTTCTATAAAACAATACGCGATTCTTCTTAAAGAGACGTTCCTGTGTCAGTCTAAACAAAAACAACTTACATGCGGAGGGTTTCTATTGGAGTTAGGCGGTTTAACTTGGCGGAACAGGACTCCGGAGTGGAGAAAAAGTTTCCTGCGGCGCGGTGATACGAAATCCGGTGCTCCATCATGCCCGTCGGCCCAAATTGATTCAAGATTTCGTCGCTCCTCTAACGTACAGGCGTAGCTCGATTTCCACATGAGCCTTGAGAAGAACTGATTTATACGGAGAACAGGGCTCACGTGTAAATCGAGCTACGCCTTTGCGTCAGAGGAGCGACGATTTGACCGCCTAGCGCGAGCAAACGTCAACATTCAGATGCGGCTTAGCAAGTTGAGTTTCGGTCCCAGCTGCCGGGGACCCATCTCATGATTTATCCCTTCAGATTCGCCTAAAGCTCTGCCAACCCCGAGAGCTAAGCTAGGAAAACATACAGGGCTGTCTCGCAATATGTTTTCTGTGCATGACGATGTCCACGGAAGGAGGATCCTTAGTACTGAAAAACTAAGGATCGGGCATATTTATGTTAAGAGGGACTATGTGAAAATAAATGAAATCAAAAGGATTTATGTACTCAGAGTTTGATCACAAAATCAACTTAAATATAGGTGAAATATGTGTTCAAAATGTTGCCTGTATGTGAGGAAATAATTATGCCAGCCGGAGTGCAAAGGGTTTTGAGTTTCGTTAAGTTGTCGTAGAAATATCTCAAAATAACGCAAAAGTTGAACGGGTTCGTGTAAGATACAGTATCGGCTCCCCATTATTGGTTGAAGATCTCTATAGGCTTGACGAGGTCGCTACCGCTCCTAGTAATGAAAGCAAGAAGATTTATGTACCTAGAGTTTGATCACAAAATCAACTCTAAAAGGGGACGAAGGCCGAAAAAATAAAAACATAAAAAAAGCCCGGGATCTTTCGCTGTATCACAACTGCACTTTCAACCAGAAAAAAGGAAAATTAAAAAGAAAAAAAATTGAGCCTCATCGCTGTTATTCTGAGACTGATAATGCAATCAAAATAAAAGAACAAGTTCACCGAAAACAAAACTCATCACCTACATCAGTATGTTATGCACATTTTGGATTTAGAAACTCTCAAAAATGTGATACCAAATTGAACTTTTCACGATTCATAAATTTGGTGTTCAAAAATAGATTCTAAGAAAATGTCAATGAAATCAAGAAAAATGAGCTTGCAAAAGAAGACAAATAATTACACAAGTTACTAATAACTACAAAGGTTGTGCAGAAAAAACCCGTAAAAAACTGTGAGTCGGCCTTGTTGCAAGCACGCTATGGATGATACGGTTGTCGGATGGTTTGCAGGAATTTGTAGCTTATTTTTTTGGCTTTTCAATACATTTTGGTTGAGCCAATGTGGTGCAAAATTTGAATTTCTGTGGCGACTTCTTGTTGACGTGCGGAAAAATACCTGTATTTTTGTAGTAATTTTTTTGACATTTTTTGAGTAATTTTTCGAATCGTTTTTTGAGTCATTTCCAACTCCACCCTAAATTGACACAGTAATACTAGGAATAGATTTGGGAACCATTTAGTTGCAGAAATTTGCTAAATTCTCAACAATTTTTCTCCTTTTTAAGCTCCGCTATTCCAAAATTGTCAAACACTGACGACTTATTCTAAGTTTTTTAGTTCATACTCGTAGCTGCTGAAAAGCTGACTTTCTGAGCCTCGTCGAAGCTAATCATGGTGCCTCCACTACCAAATCAATTTAATCCATCGGAAATTAGCATCTCTATCAAAGTTTCAGAGGCAGGTAGCGCATCAAATGACGGTAAGGGTGAAACAGTGAAACCTACCATCGTTTGATTATCTCAGGAAAACTCGTTACAGAAAATGCTCATCCACAAACACGCGTCGGCGCCGACGTACGGAGCTTTTGACTCCACAAACTTTGACAGTATTCATGATAACTTCATTAACAAAGTCGTATCATCGAGGTTAAAGGTCACAAATATATTTCCGATGTTGCTGTGTCTTCACAGAGTGGAATTGGGAATAGTGATTAATATGACTAAAAATTCTGGAAATTATTCTCCGGAATTATTTGTTTTTTCCCCGTCGCCGAGAAATTGCAGATAAACTGCGACTTTCACCAAATGAGCTTAAAAATAAAGGGCCGTTTGAAAGCTAGTGGAATAGGTCACAAATTTCTGCAAACATGACAAACGGAACCAACGCGATCTGGAAATAGAGCATGGGGAAGAATGCGCGTTGATTACGGCGCAGAGATACAACTATTCGTGCTTGATGGATGTCCGTGTTGTATCTGCAAAATTGAAGGCGCTATGGCGTGAAGAGGGAACTGCCGATTTATGAATACGGATTGTTTGACGTACGTTTAAAAGCACACAACTCATTGTTGCAAGCTAGCAAGAGTTTTGTTCTCCTTGTAACTTGTTATGAGCACGCAAATAGCGTTTTGTTGGTTCAGTTGTGTTGTTTTTAATTTGTTTATTTCTTATAATTATAACTTAATTTTTATTTTGCTCTTTAGTTTTAATCCTTAGATTTCCAAGCCGCTTCAATTTGACCCGAGGCTTTGCTTAAGCCATGAGCCCCTCCAGTTGTATTGTGCAGTTACATACGAGCTTTAGATATAGGCCTATCAATACATCATAAAAAAGAATCAGACACCAAAATTGAAGAAAAGAAAAAAACCGTTAACTTTCTTCGTAAATATGAGCAACACCTAATTAAAGCCCGTTTCAGATTACTTTCCACTTTTGCTGTACGCGCGGGATAAGGTTTTACATCCAACAAAAGTGGAAAAGTAAGCTGAAACGGGCTTTAGCAGCCTAGAGCGGAGCATCGCCAGTTCACGCCTCCGTCATAGCGCCTTCCATTTTGCAGATGCAACACTGATATTCATCAAGTACGTATAGTTGTATTTCTGCTCCGTGATTGATGAGCGTCCTTTTACATTTAGTACCTTTAATTTGAATTATCTGTCGCTGGCTCTCATAAAAGGTACTAACAAGGAGATAAAAGAATTTGTTTTGATCGATGATAATGCAATATAAATATGTATTGAAATTAGCTTTTTTGTTACAGTTGGACAATTTTTTACGAAGCAAAGAATTACATCGAGGCAATACAAATTCTACTGAAAGTGCGGAGAGCATTTGTCAGACATTCCTATTGACTCTTAAGGTGGATCTTCAAATTGTGCGCGATGCATTCTGGGTATGATCGACTAATCTCAAATTTTAACCCTCAGGTGAATCATTTTGGAAAAATCTAAATCTCAGTCTGTAGATAAATTATTGAAGGATGTTTGTGCCGAAAATCATCAATCGACATCGATACATTGAAATTGGTTGCAAAATGGAAACAGTGCTTCTGACTTTAGTTTAAGATCTTGGAGGATGATTTTCGGCGGGAACATTCTTCAATGATTTATCTACAGACCTCCTCCAAGATATTTATCCTCCAAAATCTTAAACTAAAGTCAGAAGTACTGTTTCAATTTAGCAACCAATTTCAATGTATTGATATCGATTGATGATTTTCGGCAGCCACATTCTTCAATGATTTATCTATACAGACCGAAACTTAGATTTTGCCAAAATAATTCACCTGAAGGTTAAAGTTTGAGATGTGTCGATCGTATCCAGAATACACATACACAAAGCCGCTTTTATAGCGCAGCCTCGCGCTCTGCGACGCCCAATCGCCATTGCCCCCTATCCTCCCAGAGATCATCAGGCAATTGGCACCTCCTGATCTCCTCCTCCACCCCTTGTCGCCAACCTTTCACAGGACGTCCACGCCGTCGCCTTCCGGGAGGAACCCAATCGAAAACCGGAAATTGTCACGGATTTGATGTCGCAGTATTAACGGAAACCAAGAAAAAAGGACAAGGCTCTGTAAGTGTGCATGACTACGATTTGTTTTATAGTGGCGTAGAAAAAGATCAGCGAGCGCAGCAGGGTGTTGCAATTCTTATTCGTAAGAGCCTACGGAAGTGCATCGTATCCAGAATACATTGCGAAAAAAATCCACCTTAAGCTAAACGGACTGCTTAAGCCTCATGAGCATTCAACAAAAAGTGTTCGCCTCATGCACAGAGCAACTCTAAAGGAATTCTGCTGTTGAATAAGTGTCACCAACTTCCGCCAGAATGCGCAGTTAGTGTTGACGAATGTGCACCGAGGAACGCTCGAATCCGCGGGCGGTATTCGCAACAGGAGATCCTTCCCAACGCCAGCGGAGCGGGGACTCCTCACAATGGAGCCCGGAAATAACCGGCGCTTAAACTACACTCTCATCGTCGAAAGTAAATTCCGCGGAAAAGCGGGAAATATCAACGACACTGGGATCGGAGGTATCTCATTTGATTAATGTACTCACTACTCGAACCTGCGACTCAGCGATCGCATGATCGAGGGCTTCGCTAGAACATGACCTCCCCGCGGGACATCAATCATCCTATCAACATTTCTTGTCAGCCCGCGGGGAAATATTTAGATGCGCATCCTCTCATTCGAAGCCCGCGGGTGGAGATTGTAGGAATCTCAGCTCGGGATCCGAAAATACTTCCGTTGATACGAAGAGTGTTCGTGAAATGTTCCTGGTGATGGGCTCGAACTTTATTTTCTTGAAACTACCATTTTATTTCTTTGGCCGTATTCAAAGTCGTTCTTTAATTCTAGTTCGATCACTGACTAAGACCCGAAGCGGTCAGGTCATAATTGAGTAGAGAGAGCTACCCGTAGGGTCATGCCTATATGAGATATTTTGGAAAGGGGGCTTGAGCACTTGTGTGCAAAAGTTCAGGATTCCTAATGTATAACAGATGAGAATACTTTAGAAATCAGAGGAGGACTAAGAGGAAGCAGAGGAGGAGGAGAAAGAAGAAGAATAAGAAGAAGACAAAGAAAGGAGAATCGAAGGAGAAACAGAAGAAGAAAAGAAAAAGGAGTAGAGAAAATTGAAGGAAAAACGAAAGAAGAAGAAGAAGAAGAAGAAAGTAAATTTGAAGGAGGAACGGAGGGAGAGTGAGATGATGAAAAGTAAGAGATAGAGGAAACTGAAGAAGAAGAAGGAGAGGAAAACAGAAAATCGGAGTCAAGAGGAAGCAAAAGAAGTAGAAGAAGGAGGAGGAGGTGAGAAGGAGAACGGATGGAGGAAGATGAGAGGAATGAGAATTCTTACTCGTTCTGTACCTTTTGCCGTAGCAAAGCATTTCAGTCTCTTGTGGATGCCTGATCTCAAAGTTATAACGTTCAATTTTACGAGTGAAATTGAACATTATTGTAAACATTGTTCTTGTTTTGATGCTCTGATGAAGGCTTCCTGAAGTCTCCCGTGGCGGACCCTCAGCACTTACGAGAAAGTTTCCACAGTCAATTAAATTAATTGATAATTTTTAGATGTTATGCATTTTTGTTTTAAAAAAATCCCCAAAAGTCATATCAGGGTGCATCCCGTCTGTTATTTTTACACAAGATTCAATCGGCAAAGATTCTTAAATAACTTCATAAGCGTGTCCCGAATGAACATTCCACCGACCTCCTACACTCGTCCCGTACTTCCGAGTAATTGTATAAAATGCTTCGATCGACCAAGATCTTTCGATAATGATGCATAATCCTCCTCCTCCTGATTTGGAAGTATTTAAATCAAAACGAAAGTATGTTCATTCTGACATGAGACTTTCTTTCCATAAAAATACATGCTTTATGGGACTCATCGACGGTGAAACTACCAAACCACGTATCTCGTTTGCGGTGTTTAAAAATCTACGCTCGCATTTTATTTTTTTGAAGTGGACCAAATCAATATCATTCCTTGAAATTTTCACGGAATTTTCTTCGCACGAAGAGGAAAAATCACAGAAATTTTCAAGACTGGACGTTGAGTAGTTTTTCGTTTAAAAAATAAAGTATGACAGGAAGTCTGCGACGTCGCAAACCGAGATCCGTGGTTTGGTAGTTTCACCGTCGTCATGTAAGAATACATATAGTTCTTTTTGATTTAAATACGTCCATTTCTCCACCAGGACGAGGTAAAGCGGCCTACATCCAGCAGGCCGATTCTCTCATCATGCTGGAATCCATGTGTCGGGAACTCAATTCACTTACCCACTCACTCGAGGAGGGAAGGAGCGGGCAGAGAGAGCAGGTCAATGGGTCAGTTTGCCGCTCGATATCCATTTCACGCACTATCTACCCCCTCCTAATCTCATAATTTAAAAGCCCGCGCCAAACACCCGAACCAAGGGTTGCAATTTTCATCCCCTGGAAAGCAACCTCTGATGAAAGTAGTTCCACCTTTCTTGCTCTGTTCGTGTGAGAGGTTTTTCAAATGAGGTCTGATTGACACGAGAGATTCAGGTGGAACAAGTAGAATTCTAGGATGTAAAGTTGCCCAGAAACCACGGAGAGTCTGGCAAAAAAATGTACGATCTTTGACGCAATATTTAAAAAAAAAATGAAATAAGATTATCGGTAGTAGAAAATTTTTTTCTGAATTTTACCCTAGTTTTTAAGAGAACGTTATGAGGACCGCGTGAAGCAGAAAGGAACCGAGCCACATCAGCTTTTGCCACAGTCGGGCAATTTAATTTTATGCATGGATGTTTTTTTGAAAATTTCTTAAACTTTCAAGAAAAATCCGCACAAATGTTCTCTTGTAAAAAATTAAATTGCTCCGTGAAATTTGGCAATAGCTGATGTAGTTTGTTTCTTCTCAGCAGAACGGAGACCAATATGATTGTAATTATGCCCTTAAAAAGGAAAGCCAACAACGTAGGCTCAGCTTTGTTCAGGTAGTTTAAATTTGAGGCAGTCATCGGGTTTTTTTTTTTTTTTTTTTTTTTTTTTTTTTTTTTTTTTTTTTAAGAGAAATATCGCGATTTACTCTATGTTTGGGCATAATGATAACCCAAGTAGCAGTGATCGCGATAAATAGCGATTTTATCGGTGGCAATTTATTGCAATATTATCGAATAAAAAATTGCGATTTATGGCAATTAAATCACTATGCATCGCAATTTTGTTCAATAAAATCGCGATCAATTTTCGCCGACAAAATCGCAACAAATCGCGATTTTCCCGTCGAAAAATGCTGCTTGGGAATAGGGTTTACGGAAGGGCGGAAGACGCTGGAAGGAGTCCAGTTTTCCTAGAGTGGAAGGGCCTCAAAAAATCTGGGCCCCAGTTTGTCAAACTCGACCCCAATTATCCCATACCAAAAGATGAAAGTAAAAATGTAGAGAGATTGTCCTTAAGATCAACGTTTCCAGGGAAAGATAGAAGTTTGAGGTTCGGGTGCGCTTGAACGGGGGTGATAAAAAAGGAAGAAGAATGTGCACTATAGAGAATCGAACGCTCTTGGGGCGGCATTAATTCACTTAGAACGCAGACACAAATTTAGATAAAGCCCCTTGCGTTTTTGAGAAATTTAAGCATTTCCATTTAAGTAACTCCTAAATCACTGATTTTCAAAGTATTTTTTCCGGAGTATTTTATACTTTGACACTGGAAAAATATTGACACTTAGCGTGGCTGGTATGCACGCTTGACAATGACACACGACTACATCCGTTTTCTCCAACACGAATGCTCAAGTAGTGCACTTCGCCAAAATTAAAACTTCAAATTGATAAATTCTCCGCGACTCCGTTCGTAAACACCGTTCCAGAAAATGCCAAATCTCACGGAAAAGATACTACAAATAGTATTATCCGTTAAAACCATAGTCGATTTCTAGAGAAAAAAAATTCAGTTTCAAAAACAAAAAATTTCAAATTCAGTCCTAGTTTCGCAACAACAGCGAGTCGACGACTCATTTTTTCGTCTTTTTCGGTCCGGTTAAAAATGAAATCGTCACGTATTTCGAAACATTCCGGTTATTTATTATTTATCTTTTGTGTTGTCGTAGAAGGCATCCTCCAAAAGTTGTTATCTTATCATTGTGCTTTGGCTGATTAAGTTGTTCTTCATTTCGGAGAAACGCGTCAAAAAAAGGTTTTTGTGTAACTAGGCGCATCGTTACTCTCTGAATTTATTTCATTAACCACTCGCAGAGGCTAGTTTCTCCGTATTGTAAATATTGTCTCTTATCCTGGACGTCAATCGTAACTACATTTCGACGTTGCAAAATTTTCACTCGTGACTTTCATTTATAAACTGAAACTATAAAACGTCTCTAACTAATAATTTCGACGATCTCTGACAAAAATACACTACTCGACCATCATGCAAAACTTGCACCGTTCGTGTTTGTTTGCTTGTAAAAAAAAAAAAAAAAAAAAAAAAAAAAAAAAAAAAAAAAAAGGAATTTATTGAGTAAATATTGCAACTTTGAAGTGGAGTTACGTTCCTTTTTCGGGGAAACGGCCATAAAGTTTGAATGCTTTAATATATAATGGATCACTAGACAAGGTACGAATTTAAGCGATCTGATACATGTTTCTTAACCAGAATTTCACGTAAAAAACGATTCACACAACGAAAATTACGGAAACCAACTCCTAACGAAGATATTAACGTTTTTATTTCACATTGGTTACGAGAAATTTGAACTGCCCGCTCAAAAGAAACTCAAAGCTCTACGTGAGTCAAATCGCCCACTACAACGGTTTCAGCAAGCTTCTCAATCGAGCAATGTTCATTTCCCATCATGTGTTGTTCAAACTATTAGCAATTTGCTATAACTGAGCCAAAGTGTCAAGATTGAAATTGCTAGATTTTTATATCGCAGAGACTGTCATGATAACGTTTAGCGCGCGATGTGAATCACGTAGAGCATTGAGTTTTCATGAGCGGGTGGTTTGAATTCACGCATTAAGAATCATTAAATATCTTCGTAAGGAGTTAATTTCGGTAATTTTCGTTGTGTGCATCGTGTTTTACGTAAAATTTTTGTTAAGAAACATGTATCAGAATGCTGAAATTCGTACCTTATCTAGTGGTCCATTCAGCCCTGCAAAAATAATGGAGAAGGCAAAAGAAGGGCAATTTTCATTGCTATACACTATGAAAGAGATAAGTTCAAGGAGACCTTCAAATCAGCTCCAGAAAGCAGACATTAACGAACGTCCAAAAAAATGCAACAAATTATTTTGTGAATGGATTCTTAGGAAAAAATTCCATGATTTCCTACTTTTCCTACCTTTCCTACTTAGAATCCAAATATGGCATATGAGGAGGATTGGGGTTTCAGGATATTTGAATATAGGTTTATTGCGTACTTGAAGTCAGTGAATATTGAGAGAATTTATATCCCGTATTTTGTTGTGATATCGGACCTATATCCTCGCTCTAGCATATTTAAAAATCGACAACAATTTTTTAAAAGAAAGATGACAACACTGGCCCCATCGACAAAAACGGAATCAAAAGAATGACTATGGGTCATGCTAAAAATTCAAAAATAAAATAAGACAGGAAGTACATCCCAAACCATAACACGTGCTTTCTTATTTCCATTTATATGAGGCCCCCATAGAAAAAGCGGTGGTCTAAAGAACGACTTTGAATACGCCCAAGAAAGGCCGACTCCACACATTCCACGGTTTTTATGGCAATTTTTAAAGTTCGAAGTTACGTGACAGTAATGGGTTTTCCGCTGCAGGGATACGAGCCCGCGCCGCTTACGGAGCTCTCGAGTGGCTGAAATCGGGAGTTCGTCGTTATGAAATCCCGAAATATTTTGAATATTCATCGCAAGATGACGTCCAAATAAAACTCGCGGGGGGCCGTTATTACCCCCGCCGATATCCCGCGGAATAAAAAGACGGAGGGAGGAAGGAATGGGGTTCTATATTCGCCCAGGCATATTGAGGAAAAACGTGAGCTGGGTCGCGGACTACCTACTTATCGTGGATACGCCGACGTAAGATCGTAACTGTAATCCGAGATGAGCCCTGATATCCGCACAACCCCATGCTTTCCAGGACTCATGAAATAATGAAGTCGCGGGCTTACGCTAGTGGGGTAGCGTTATGCGACGATTCCCGAGGGGTCGACTTAGATCTTTACAGTGTTGTCAAGCAGACGAAAAAATACCCGTCGTTTTCACGGATTCTGATGCAGCTCGAGGTTATTGCGGGAAAATTTGCCTGCCTCGCGCACCTTGACTCACGGATTTCTTCGTGTGATTTCGAATTAGAGGCCTGGTTTCGAAGGGTCAGTTTTTCTAGTCACGGAATCGCGTTTTGATGGAAGGATTAGCCGGAAAGGATGAGATACCTCCGGATACTAGGCTCCTGTGCTTAGTACGATAATAAATGGAAATCTCAGAATTACGTGGGTGAAACCAGTACAAATACTTGCAACACTGATTGGTATCGTCAAGACAAGAAAAATTCAACTACATTTTGCAATGAGAAACCCATATTCCTGGCTCATTCGTAGAGCACACATTAAGAAGGAAAACTAACATCCACTTTCACTATCTCTAAATGAGTTGGGCCCGCATTCGAAAATGTAGTTAAGTTATGATACGTGCTTCTTTGTCAGATGTAGAGATGGAAAATTTTAGGACATTAATTCGAATGACCATGCGTAAAATTTTATGAAATTGCTTGAAATTTTTGGGGGTGCATTTAGGAAGCCAGGAAACGCCTGGTAACAGTGATTCTAGATTTTGAACTTTTTCATCTAAAGCCTAAAACATCCACACATTTCAAATGTGTTTATTTGATTTATTGGTTAGGTTAGGATTTTCTTCTGTAAACTCTACTTTGTACCCTTAATATATGGCACCTCAGTAGAGTAGCAAAATACTGCCATAACAACAGGAAGACCATCTGAAACGCTCTCGGACCTCCGAAGGTTTAATTAATAATTCCGGGAAAAAATGAGTAAATTTCGAATTTTGTGTAATTTCAAAACGCGAAATTTCACCTTTCATTTCTGGGTGGATGACGTCAATTATCGTATAATTTGAAGGGCTTTAAGTAAAAAAGCTTTAATGCTCTATTTTGCCGCAAAGGGAAATTAATTTTTTTGCGATTTTTTCGGGCGTGGAAGTAAAAATGTGAAAACTTAAAATGAACTCAGGATGTGACTGAAGTCCCATAAAAATCGTGAAATTTCCAGGTCTTAGGAGGATATCGCTGTTTGTATTGAGCCAGATAAATGATTAAATACATGCTTAACCCATCAATTAATTTTGGAGATGTTTATACGGAGTACCGTGAAATTTCGACATCGCAACTTGGTTTCTGATGTTTCTTTCTAATAGAAGACAAACGGTGAGACATTTCTATTCTGAAAAAACGTTGAGCAAAATGAGCAATGTTCGAATCTCTTGAGCGGTATATTCAATTGGAATCCTCAGCCTTTTTTTTAAGGGAGGAGAAAAACTCTTTGCTTTTGTCTGTAGTGCGTCTGCCTCAAGTGTCCAAAAGAGGTTCTCAACCTCTTATCAAAGGCTCTTTCAAGGCTCCTCATTTACACGATCTCAAGATTCAGGCCTGCAGGTCAAACGGAGAGAAATCCTTAAAAGGGTGGAAATAAACTGTGAATCCCTCCCTTTGATTAAAATTACCCATTAAAAGTTATTCCGTGGAAGGTGAACTTATTTAAAAGTTTTAAAATTTGTCGGTTCTTTTCATATCTCTCATTTCCAATATTTAAAATCAGGTTACAATTTATAAAAGCCTCAACTCCTTTTACAAAATCATTTTTTACGGAAATGTATTACTTTTTTATCCCGATGAGTTGAGTTGATGAGTGATTAGACTATGATCATTTCGGAAATTAATTCATCTTCAGGTCTTCTTGAAACACTATGAAGATTTTATCGCGGGAAGATTTTTATTTAATCATTTTTGTCTTGTAAATGTAACATCATAAAATAGCACCAACAATCAATGGAAAATTGTGAGAGTTTTGGGAAGTATGTTTTCTTTGAAACTTTTGATGGTGAGGAAGTTGAACTGGCGAGGAATTAATAAATTGCGTGCTCCTGGAAATGTGATATTTTCTCATTGGCGATGACACTGTAATTTTCACCAAATGGCCAAGGATCAGTAGTCTGTCAAACTAGATGTAGTTTGACAAATAGCTTGCTAAATGCGAATCAACAGACATAAGGACTTCGTCGTAATTCCTTAAAAGAGTCTTTTACATCAGTCATCAACCTGAGCTAGCGGTTCTATAATCTAGTAAGTTCGCCTTCGCTCAACAAGATAGGCAAAAACGGTCACTCAAGTGCCACAATAATATATGTAGTATTCCAATAAAGCACTAACCAGGCATCCTACAGTATCGGCTAGGAATGTAAAATTAAATTCCTAAGAAAAATTTCTAAAAAATTGTTTTACAATTTAATTGAATTTTTAAGGGTTGCCTATGCAACTCGCAAAAAAATTAACCAAGAACAGAAATTAGGGGCATGGGTTTTTCCCAAAATTTGAAAATGAAGAGTCTAATATATTTCTGAGCATTTTATGTTCTCCTAAATCTATTAACCAATTTTCTAAAGATTTCATTCCATAAAATTTTGCATAATTATCTCTATGCGGAAATAATGTATTTCGATGACCAATGTACTAAACCATGTTTCTCCATTGCGGTTTTCAGGATTTTCGTTCTATTTTATTTTTTCGAGGAAAATCAAGCCAACTTAATAGCTTGAAATTTATACAGAATTTTCTGCTAAGAGAGGAGAAGAGTCAAGGAGGTTTCCAATAAATTATATTGACTAGTTTTCCGACGGAAAGATAAAGTATATGTATGACAGGAAGTCTGTTACGTCGCCAACAGAAGTACGTGGTTTCGCACTTTCGTTATCGATGAGTAGATTCAATTCCCAAAACAAATTACATTCGATCGTAAAAATCTCCTCATTAGCATCGTCGCGTCACTACTAATAGCCGTGAAGTGCTGAGCCCCTGAGATATTTCGCTCCTGATAACGAAAAAGTTTCGTATCGTCCGACTTGGAACGCAAGCCGAACTTGGCCCCAAAGTGCTGGGCCGTGTCGGCGCGGAGGGGAGGGGGCGGAGAGTTTTTGGCCCACCCCGCCTTTGCGTGATCACCCATTAGGGCAACACGCTGTCCTGTTGAAGTGCCGAAACCACCCTTGGGGGTTCGATCCCCGCTCTAGTTTTCAAATTTTCATCTGAGGTCTTAATACGCCGTTTACTATGGCGATGAGTGCAGATCCAGCTGCTCGGTTGCGTTGGGGGTTTTCTCCCGGGCCCACCCCCTCCCCCTTCTCCCATGCTCCCACCCCTTTGTCCGACTCCCCGAAGACTCGCTGCCGTAATGAGCCACTCGCTTCACAGCCGCCTTTACGGCAATAACTCCTGGGTTGCCGGATTTACGAGGATTTCCGTTTCGCTCCGCCTGTGTAAAATTTGAATGCAACACGGCACACGGTGGCCGAAGGGGATGAGGAAGGGGTACCGTCTCTCTCGTTCCCTAAGTGAGGATTTTTCGTTTCCTAAACAACAAATCTTCCCGTTTCCCTGGGGCAATAAATATCTTCCCTTCTAACTTGTTTCCGGCGCTGTTTCAATTGGTGCATACTAAGAAAAATTGCGATTTTCTGTATGGAAAATGAGAATTTCACGGAAGAGTTTAACATATTTATGTGGGCTGACTCATTTCTGTGGAGTTAAATTGGGCGTTTCCTTTCATACATGGGTACTTCAAATGGATCTTGTTAAACAGAAAGGAACCAAGCAACATCAGATATTGCTAGATTTAATTGGGCAATTTAATTTTTTACGTGAAAACGGTTGTGCGGATTTTCGTGCAAATTTCAGTGAAAATTCTCCATGGTACGAAGCATATTCCTTGAAATTTTCAAAGAAATCCGAAAAAACGTTCTCTCGTAAAAAAATTAACTGCCCAGTTAAACTTGGCAAAAGCTGATGTGGCTTGGTTCATTTCTGTTAAACTCGGTCCAAATACCCCCGGAGATTGATCATGCGCTTGGAACCCTATCTCCCCATCCCTACGGCTCAGCAGCTGTACAACCATTATTTGAGACCATCTACGTCCAGCCGGGAATTGAACCTGAGGCCTCTTGATCACAGAGTCAGCGTTATATCCACCTGACCACAGAAGACCTGTTCATGAAATTTCATGAAAAATTTCATGTCCGACCTTTCCGATTGACTCGATTCTGCAAAAGCAGAGCCAAGCTAGAACTTTCCTGATTGTTGATTAACTTCTTGATCAACGTTGGCAACATTCAGAGCGGGTTTCCTAGAAATTGAGGCCGGCATTTACGGGCTGTCGTATAGCGTTTAAATTCACTACCTTTGAGACTAAATATACATTAACTAGCCGTTGTCGCCTCGAGGGTCTCGGAAAATTTGACAACGTTGATATAAGCGCAAGGAGCTTTTCTAGCTCTGCCCTATTTAAATTTAATTGGCCTCCTCGGACTTAATTGAACCCCATCAAAGCTGCGCATCGCGGGCGAAATTGGGATGAAATTGAAAAACGAGAGAGGGAAATTCTTTGAGATTTCCACCCGGGATCAATTTTGATGTACTCTTATTTAATTCAAAATGCGCAAATCCGCTTTTCATTTGGGCGAAATGGACGTATTTCTGTCAAACGGAACTGTGTGCATTATTTCGTGAGCCCTGTCATGCATATATTCTTATGGGTCTCAGGGCTCATGTCTTAATGCACATAGTTCCGTTTGGCAGAGACACGTCCAAATGATTTTCGAGGCATACTGAAGTTCCATCTTCGGTTATTTTCCCAGCAAGGAGGGAAAGCTAGTCTCTTATATTCTGCCGTGCCAGGGAAAAACGCCGTAAGAACCTTCAGGCGTAGCCAAATTCCCTTCGACGAAATGCTAATTTACGGTGAAAGTTGTGGCTATTATACTTTCAATTTTTCAGACAATTTTGTTCGCAGTTCAATCTAAAATGTCTGAACTTTTCAAAGAGAAATATGCATAACTTTCCTTAAAAATACATGTTTTGTCCGTAGAAATTTGATGACTCTCGAATGTTCATACCTACGACGTTCTTCCAGGCACGGCAGTATTGAGCTCATGAGCTCGGCTCTCACCTTGTTGATTTTTACTTCCCGGTAAAAGGAGAAAGTATCCGACTTAAAGGATATAAAAGTTAGAGGGGGTTTGTGAAAAGGAGGTTAAACCATGTTTTTGAGCCACTTTCGTAAAACGTTGCAGTTCTTTCGAGCTATCTCTTTTTTTAAGCATTTTAGAGACATGACATTTTTAATCACCTGTTCCTACAGAAAAATTGAGAAGAAAAAAGAAAGAGACATCTTGCTGGTGTCGTTCAAAAATGTCTGTTCTGATTATGTTCCAAGAAAATTTTGCCTATAATTTCTTTCAAGAAGAAAAAAATAAAACAGGATTTTTTTCATCAACCATTATACGAGATAGTGTATGATGGACCTCTGAAAGATATTACTCGTAACAAGAAATCTCTACTACGTCACAAAATAGATTGTGTTTTTTTTCAGCTCATACTTTATTCAGAACATATGTTTCCCAACTTTGTCGAGTAGAGGAGAAAAATATGTGCAAGTATCTTTGACGAACATTTTGCTCATGTTAAATTATAGCCGATGGCGACTATAAGCAACAGCCTGGCGATAAAGTGTATGCTAAACGTTACTAATTACTGATGCTAGGACTTAGTGAGTTTTTGGACTATCGCTCTCTTTTTGGGCCGTAGTATCTTGATTTATTTTGCAAGGAAAGCTCCGTACTTTTGAAGGATGCCTGCCATTCCTAATATATTAGAGCGCCTTGATTTTCGTATTATACTGTGCAATACCTCTGGTGTGAAATAGTTGCTTCAAGCGCCGTGGTACGCTGCGGTGCGGCGCGGCGGGCGGGCAGCCAGCGCGAAATGCGCATTGGCGCCTACAAACCTAACAGGGATACTTCACACATTGCGCAATGCGTGAAGTATCCCTGTTAGGTTTGTAGGCGCCAGTGCGCCGCCGCTCCGCTATGTGTTAGGCTCCAATATTTAATCTCGTGGCGTCAGCGTGTTCAACTCATGACTTTGAAATGTTAGCACACTCTGTATGGTTTATTCTCATTTTAATTGATGAAACAAATATGTAGTTAAGGAAAATATAATGTGCGTTTTGTAAATATATTAAGATGATTCCGTAAAAACTTAAGGATTTACAAAGCACACGAATTTCTACACAATTTCTTATAGCTTTTTATAGCCGATGGCTTAAAAGCAACAGCCAGGCGATAAAGCGTAAAGCCCGGCGATAGGAACTATAGCCCGGCTGTATAATTTTTTATCGCTTCGTGTAGCCCGGTCGTATGATTTTTTCCACTTTCTACAGCCAGCTATATGATTTTCTATAGCTTTCTTCAGTGGGCCATAAGAACTCCTATAGTATTTTGAAACGCAGCAACTATCGCCAATTTTTATCAGGGCGGATTTGTATCAAATCTATTCGAATAGTTCAGAAAAATTCGACATTATCCGTTGGTCACTGAGCCTTGTTGCTGAATTTCGCACGACACGCGCAAAATTCAGGCATCAGGCCGATGACTTCCACATTCAAGCCACGTTCAGCTCCCACATTCAGCGTGTGATTCCGGTGTGAGAATTCCAAATAAAACCGAAATTATGACGGTTTAAAGTTTCCATTCGAAGACCAAATTCTCGCTTATAGCTATTTAATATTTCAATCTGTAATTTTTGGGAGGGGGTCCCAGATACCGTAGCATTAAAATGAAACTTTTGCCCCTGGCACAAACATGAACCAAACCGCTCGCAACTTCTCGTGTCAGACAGTTGACAATCTTTTCTTAGAAAATTTTATTTTGATTTCTCCAGCCAGGATGGCAAATAAAATCGCTCATATAAACAAATCCCTTCTCGCATCAAAGGTACGGTGAATGCTCACAACACCGCACCAATCGGAAATGAAAATCCATTTTTCATTTTGTTTTTCTTGATTGAAAATTCTGACACATTTTTCAACTAAAAATCATACGAACACAGTTTAGTCAGTCACGCGCCGCTGAAGAGATACATTAATGACTGAATTACGTCAGAGCGATTCGGCGTGCAGTCTGATAGATGAGTCAACATCAGTGGCGAGGCGCGAATGAACGATTATCGCTATATCCCCATTTGAAGCTGTGGTAAGAATCGATTATTGAGGTGTTCGTTGCGAACACCCTGTTTATCGATCCTTTTCCGTAGGTTTATATGGCATAACAATCGATATATCGCAAAGTACACCATGTCACTGGTAAACATAGGACCGCTGAGCGCCTATCTGAATTTTGTTCCATTTCATCCTGTCAACACTGTTATTGATCGAATCCCTCTACAGGGTGAGTCGAATATTCATTATGTCATTTTCAAACTAACTCACCGTGGCATGTCTCAATTATTTGCTCAAGCTGTCAACTATAAACGGAGGGACGGCAGTGCCTCTTTAACCGCTGTTTGATGGGTGAAAATTCAGATCTAATAGGACCAAAACTTCACTTACCTGAAGGCTTCAAACTCAATGGTGCAACGAATCCAGGAGATGAGTAAGTTGGTGATTTAAAGTTAAGGGCGTTTAAACTTAGCGGTAATGGATGCTATATATAAACGTGGAACTTCTAAAAAGGTAGTTTGAAAGTAACTTGCGGCATTTCTTCACTTAAGAATGGAAAAGCCGAAATTGTACCATTTGGAAGGTTATAAGTTCAACTTTTGACCTGCCTTGCTGTTGTTTTTTTGTAAGGAAATGTTGTTGATAAACGCAATCTTTCAACGGTTACTCTTCATTATAATGCCACTGTATCATCATCAAACGTAATTTGAATTTCTTCCAAAAAATAGATCAGACAAATACTGTCTGTTATCTCTGAAAAGAACTTTTGTTGTTAAGTTTATTTTAAGCGGCCTAATTCCACGCCACGGTAAAACAGTCATCGGCGAGACAGGGTCCACCAAAATGACAACAACAAAAAATCAAAAGCCACATTTGATTATTCATAAATAGTGACAATTTGTCCGTAGCCCTCCATTTTTTCTGGTTTACTTTAAACCTCGAACATCTATCCGTATACACAAAAATTTTCATTTTTTAGTTCAGCTATAATTGAATCAGCGAAAACAAAAACACACCATGCAACTACCAACTTGGTACCTCGAAAATGCTCACTTTTCACTATGGACAGACAATTTTCATAAAGGTCATTGAAGTTACCGTATCTGTTCCAACTTGGACATTTAAAGTTTCCTTAAGTACTTGCTTTTAGGCATCAAAAATATTTTTCTTAAACTAACTTCTTCACCTAATATGCAGTTGTGTGTGTATCTTGATTACTTTCATTTTTTCGAGTTTGTGTGTTTTCATTCTCACTGATTCAATTACCTTCCTGTTTACTGCAACGGAGCAAAATTTAATTTTCGATTAATGTTTAGCTCCACCTAAATCCATTCAACATAGGTAGGCACGACGAAAGTCAAATTTCCGCGCGCGTGGCTTTGGTCGACTTTTTCAACCAGATCGGCAGGGTTGCAAACCAAAGGCCAAAAACGCTCCGCTAAAGTCAAGACCTAAACTCAGTTGTTTGATGCATTTTGGACAACATTTGAATCCATCCACTTCTCAACACAGCTCGAGAGGTGCGTCGAGATTTTGGATGTGATCGTCATTGCAGTCATTGCTGCCAACATAAAAATCGAATATTGTATTAAACTGAAAAAATAGTATCACAATACCAACTATACTCCTGGCTGATTTTAACGCCAAATATAAGAGTAGTTGGACTGGCCAGCAAGGTATGGTTGATCGAACCACACTTTCAGCCGACTTAACCGTATAGAGATTGGTGCAAATACTCTTATATCTGTCGCCAAAATTAGCCAGAAGTATACTTAGGATCGTGATACTTTCTTTTCCCGTATATGCGCACCGTTGTCGCCCAGAGGGAATTCCGTCATGTTATGACAGAGGTTGGCAATTAATTCAAAAACCCAACTGAATCCAGTCGCGGAAATTCGCCTGCGGGCCGATTATTGAAAATGATAGACAAAACTATAGACAAAGAAGACAAAAGAGATATGGAGGGATCCTCTTGGTGGAAGCGGATGATTGCAATGGACACAGGAGGTAGATTATAGACTAATTAACGGCAACCCACGAGAGACCCTATAGTTACTCCATCATTTTCTCCCTTAGTCTACAGGAGCCGCCCATTTCAACTAACAGGATCGCTCCATACTCCCCATGTCTTCTTTATCTATCGCTTTGCTTATCATTTCAATGATCAGCCCGCGGAGAGAGGACGATGACGACATCGACCAATCATACTACTCCATTCCTCCTCCGTATTGTCTCGTATAGTAGACAAACACAAAATCCCAGCAATGAGGCTGCAGGTATAAGTCACTTCGATCCTTTTCAATTCACGCTGCGCAGACGGTTTAATCACGAACTCCTCACTCCTCCGGGAGCTCCGTATGTAAACGTTTGACTCCGCGAATCGAGAAGCTCGGGGAATTGATTTGCACGGATGACCGAGGAAGCGGGCTTTTCGGCTGTATTCAACCATCTGTGTAACTTTCGAAAGAGGCCGTTCTCACTTCCACCCCGCGGCGGCCCGAGGGTGAGATACACCCCTGCTTGATTTAATTCGATTACACTCGCTCAATCGGATGAAAGTCAACACATTGTAACAGAAAGGGTGCGTTCTCCCCCGTTCGCTTTATTTCGTAGCCCCGACAGAAGGGCGTAACTCCACTCTACAATGACCCCTGTCGTCCATACAATTTCATACTTTTCCGGGTTCATCCCTTGAGGAGTTACGTCCTTTTATCAGCCTGGCGACAAATGCTCGGGTCGACGGACTCGCAGGATTCGGCCTTCCTCATTGGCGGATCCAGCGAATCGGCAACATTGTTTTTCCCCATTTAAATCTATGAAAATGTATCGATTCTCGGAGGGGCCAGGTGCTCCGAAAAGAATCGATTACTTAGCATAGAGTTAAATGGAGGGAATCCGGTGTTGCAAAATTTCTGGACCCGCCTCTGACCTCCTTACTGTTGTGTCAAGGAACATAATGGTAACTTTTATAATTATTGATTTTTAGATCGACGCTTTCAAATTTCAGTCTGATACAGAAAGTAGAACCGGAGGAATACAAAAACTTTCTGACCAACGGGTTCATTGTTAGATCCATATCGAATATTTTAATCGACAAAACTATTTCACACCAGTGCTTTTTATTGATCAAGTTCACTCGATTACGACCAGCAAGCTAATTTTTTTATTGTTAGACAAACCTACGGACTAAGAAGAAAATGAGAAAATGAAGCGATCCGATTGGTGGAAACGAGAGGTTTCAATTGAAAATGGAAGTAGGTAATAGACTTACTAACGGTAACCCCATAGTTTATGACAAACACCCATTTCGCCAATTACATCGCTTCATTTTACCGTCGTCCTCTTTGCCTATCGCTTTGCCTATAAAAGTCAATAATCAGCCCGCAGTTCTTTTATCATGCAACCATACACTTTTCTTTAAAATGACGCAAAGCTGACACCTCACCCCTTCATTCGTAAAATTAAGTCAGAAAACAGTAAAGTTAAGAACTGGAGAGGACACAGGTGCTTATAAAATTGACTAAGGATGTAAGTAATGGAAGTAAGCAGTTCACTAGGGTGCTTATAGTTGTTGTACCATCATTTTCTCTCTAAGTCTGTGACAGCCACCCGTTTCAACCAATAGAATCGCTTCAATTTCAATCGTCGTCTTCTATGTGTATCACTTTGCTTATAAATTTCAATAATCAGCCTGTATCTGAATGTAGACGGTGCATGGATAGCGCACTTGGGCACTTAGTGAAACTGAACTGCTGATGAAATCTGTCGAGGTAGAATTTCCCAAAAGTTGGCATCTAGCCATTTTTTTTTGTGGATGTCATCTATCCAGCGCTCACCTGGATTCCCTCTGCGGCCAAGTGACCTATGCGACCCGGTCACAAAAAATGGAGGAACTTATCAGATTGGTTGAATTGCTCGGGTTAATGGAATTTTTCGAGTGGAAAAGTCAAATTTTGAGGGAGACTTGTTTCATGTCTTAGTTCTTTTTTTAAATTCATCAAATATGTCGGTCCAAAATGAGTAAGGTCTAGTAAATTTGGAGTTTGGTAAAAGTTATAAAACGAGGCTCGATTACGCCCTCTTATCTTCGGCTGAGTTGTTCACGTAATCCTTGAAGCACCACTACAAAAATAAGACCAACGGAAGCAACACAACATGAAAATAAAGCAAGGGAGAGGACGCGCATTGATGACGGCGCAGAGATACAACTATTCGTACTTGATGGATGTCCGTGTTGCGTCTGCAAAATTGAAGGCGCTCAGGCGCGAGGCGTGAACTCGCAACGCTCCGCTCTATGCTACCAGTGAAGTGCCGTTTGTATTCGGGCGAAGAGTTAAGAAAAGAGGCCCGAATACGTCTCTCCTACACATCCAGAAGTGTTGACACTCTATTTTTTTCTTCTTTTTTCATCGCAGTTTCAACAATTCGCAAAGCCGCGGGTCTGTTGGACGTATTTATGCTAAAAGAAACCATGTTATACGCAAACCCTATGCACATAGTTCTTTTTAGCATAAATACGTTCAGTTTTACCCGGCTTGGGCATAGTGAGGGTTACAACACGATTCTGTAAACAGCGCAAATGTCCAATCGCGAAAATTCACGTCAGTTTGCAAACTCATCAGCACGTAAAAAGGCACCAATCTAGGTGGCAATAGAATATTCAGCTGACAGGACTTTTATTTTTCAATTTTGATTATTCTCTCGTAAAATTTGTCAATTTCTGCAACATGGCAAGAGCTTAGGAATCGATTTTACCTTTTATTCATGAGCGCAAGCCATGAAGATGAACGTCCACGACACTTCCATGACTTTTTTCATCGGTTTAAATCTGGATCTGAATCTAGTAATAAATCATACCGTTTTAAAAAATTGGCAACAACTAATAGCAATTTCACGGTTTCAGGGCTCAGTGCGCTAATACGCTGGCTGAGAGCCAAGTTTTATTCCCCTCACATCGGTGTTTACCTATCGAAAAATCCGAGTTCCCTATATCTGAGCTAGCCGGAAAGGTGCATAGAGAGATTAAAATATACGAAACCAAAGACTGCATGCATGTTTGGTTTTCACTGAACTGTTTGCATGTTTAATTAGTACATGAAACTAAAGAATAATGATTTGAACCAGACGCCTCATTGATGTTGGTGCTGACAGGAAAATACAGTTGAATCGTTTATATGGACTACATTTTGCAATTTGGAACTATACATTTTGGCTCTTCTGGAAAAACACTTATGTGCATAGGGAAACTAATGACACATACGTTGTTTTTAGACCGGGCTAGACTTTATAGTTCCAAATTGCAAAATTTAGTCCATATTATAGTCTATCTTTAGGAGAAATTCAGTCGATTCAATGGTCACCGACTAGTTTTGATTTGCTCCAATTAATTATCAATATCAGTACCCCAAAGGCGAAATGTATCTAACTCACATGTTTGGAAAAAGCTAGTCACTGGCGTTTGCAAAATAGCCATTAACAGTTCCGTGTGTGTGGAAAATTTGGTAGCCCTACCTTACGCCGGTTATGAGATACGGAGTTACAAAATCTTCAGTTACATTGGAATTGGGATCAATGGGGCCGGCGCGTAGTTTTCCCCTAATATCTCGAATATAATAAATTGGAGTTATGCAACTTTTGGTTCTGGTGTACTGATATGGTAAAAAAGAATTGATTCCGTGTTTCATTAATTAAGGAATATTGTACATTGGCTCGACTTTAATAAAATGGAAGAATAGCCCTGCGGCTTTCCTGCGCTGTGAAAGCGGCTTTATGTATGTAAGAATAGCTCTGCGCTTTATCGAGTGATGAAGCTATTATAGACAGAAACAATGTAAATCAAACTTGAAAGAAGGGGTCTGCACGGATAAAAAAGAATATTAGTGGATACTATATTATTAGTAGGACTTATTGATGCCACAAGGAACTATGTTGCCCGCAAACCCTTTGCGCATGATTCCTTTTAACAACAATACGTCCAATTAGGTATAAGTGATTTCTAGGATTGAAAGTAGCCAGTGCTTCATTTCTGACTGCACCTAAAACATGGCTGGTAACCTTAACAAGCCACATGATGAACACTGACAAATTCCTGGAAAAACCGGGGAACTTATCTCTGGAGTAAAAGGCCGAAGAACCGTAACCACATTTTCACCGATTCAAAAAACTATTAGTGGAAAACTTCGCGACATTTTCATTGCCTGCAGTGTATTTCGCAGATTTAAACATCTTGTATCTTGAGCTTAGTATTAGATTCTAGTAATTTGTTTTTTCACACATAAAATGTATGTTGAGAATGCAAATAACTCGATTTTTCCAACAGTCTTAGTCACGTTTCTTTGGCCTCTCGCCTGAGATATTTTTTCAGAATCTGGCGACCACTAACATTCTTCCTTGTCCGTGTGGGTTTAAAATAAAAATATTCGAAGTATAGGTTAGATTCGATTTTAATAAATGAAAGACAAAGTATAGAACTTGCATTGCCAGCATGCATTAGACTATCAGCCTCGACTCATCGAAAAATTCATCACGTGCGGCATTAGGTTGATTAGTATCCTTTACAATGATTTTAGAGTATTATATGAATGTATACGACGTTTTTCGTGGGTTAGTTCGTTGGAAAAAATGTGGGTATTTAAGACGCAATATGGGTGGCATATCATTGCCTATCAGACATGAGGGCGTATCGTGATTTCCGTATGAGCCCCCGAAAACGTGAATTTATATGTAAAACAGGGCTCACGTAGAAATTGAGGTACGTTCTCACGACAGAAAGGCGCCGATATAGCAGAAAAAACCAACTTTAAGGCGAGGTGGTACTTGCTTGTTGAAGAAGTAACTGGCAAAATTCGTATATTTCATTCTGATATAAAACATTCTGATACTCAAAGTCTCAATCAATGAGCCAAACTAATTTTTCTGTTTATTCTTGGCAGAAAATTATATTTCGGTATTGATAATTTTAACCGGATCTTTTAACCAAAATAGGGGTCAATTGAAAAACGGAGGGATCAAAGCAGGGACCAAGAGTCATAAGTACCACTTTAGATTTTAAAATAGAAGCAATGGTGAACGGAGAAAGGGAGCCAAGTGTCCATTGATTAAAATTGAATTTTATGGAGTATAGTGTCAATCAGAAGCAATAGGTGGACCTCTCGTTTCCGTAAAGTTTGGTTCTCTATAGCCCATCTGCGAATTTTTGATTGGTCAGTGCACGCTCATTAATCATGTCAGCTTTTTAAGGTGGAACATTTCATAAAATATTTGAGAAACCAAATGCAAAATATTCATTTACACAAGACCAAGAATGGCAAGTAGTTTTTGAGAAGTGCTTTGCCTCTAAATCATTATTCGATTCGATCATGTTTCATCTAATAATCTTTTTGTTAACGACACAGGTATTCTGAGAAATTTGGCAGTATTTTTTTGTAGAATTTCACCCCCGAATAAAAATAAAATTACAGGCCTCCAATCAAATTTTGCTCGAGTAATTAAAATGTCTAATGTTACTGTAATATCATACAGTTTTTGCTCGGAGGCGAATATAAATAGATCCTGCACCTTTTTTCAATCTCTGGACTTAAGGTAAAACTGGTAGACAAAATTTTCGCTGTAAATTGTTTTCCTGAATCGTTTATCTCACATTCTTGTATTTTCTTTCACAATAACAAACAAGTAGCTTTTTACCGCAAGAATATCACTATATTTTGATCAACATAACATTATTTCAAGTACATATTTCAACATATTATTAATAATTATCTCTAAAACAATATTCGAACGATATATTTACACGCTACTATAAAAAGAAAAACAGGCTAATAAAAGATTCCTATGTCACTAAGTAAATGATAATTTTTCAGTTATACGTTAATATCACTTTAAAACAAGTAATCGAAATAAATTCCTTACTTTCAAGAAAGTTCCAATTGATAAATACCTTAGTCTTAAGTGAAGCAATCAGCAAAAAAAAAAAAAAAAAAAAAAAAAAAAAAAAAAAAAAGAGAGAGAGAGAGAGAGAATGAAACAAAAAGAATTATTAAAAATCGACGAGTAAACATAAAGTGGAGGAGACAGATGAATTATAATATCTACAATAAAGATTCGTCGGATTTAGAGCCTTAAAAGAGAAATTAAATGGCGATTCTTGCTGATTATTGCTTCAGTTGTCAGTCAATACAAACACACCTCAAGCAGTGTGTCAATTCTTCCGATTTGTCTTTTTGCAAGAAACAGAAAAGAAAATGTTCAAATTATATCAAAAGGAGGATAGGTAACTTTAGAAGAAAGCTCGATTTTTGTCCAAAAGTAATCAGACTTAAAAACAATAACATTAACAGGAGTGGTGTAGTGACATTCTTGGAAAGTTTGCTTCAACTTTCAATTTTCTTTATTTTTAAGTGCATTGGTAGGAGGAACGTTTCTAATTTTGTTTCTGCCTTTATTATACTGTGCAGAGGAAACTTGGAATCATGATACTGCTAGACCTAATAAAAGTGAAAAACAACGGCTCACCCAAACAAGGCTGCCGTCAAGTTTCTATTATTTATTTCGAAACAAGAGTTGTTTAAATCATTACATAAATCATCATAATTATTCCGGGAAGAAATAATAATAATCTCTTGGTAAAAATGATAAAGGCAGAGGAGGGACTTTTAAGATTTTAATTTTTTTTAAAATTTATCGACTATTTAGAGCACCGAAAAAAATAGACTATAGAACCATAGAGTTTAGGCAGAACCTCAAGAGACTATACCTAAACTCTGCAGATCTACCTATGTTTTTCTCTCATTGGAGTAGATTTTTTATACTACATATTTAGTAACATAAATATGCCTTACAATCTGCAATATATTGCAGAGAACGATGTCCAATAATCGAAGAATTTTTATTCAGCCAGTCAGATCTTCATCTAGGTCACCATACTACAACAAGTACATTAATTTGATCGACGTAATAAAAGTCGGGTGATTCGGGCACCTTTCTTCCGAAATCCTTAAAGTGTCAAAATGTGTTGTTGTTAAAGTATTTGCAGCTAAAATGGTTTATTTACTCTCCACAACTTTCCCTCAAAATATTCCTCAACATCAAGGGAGGAAGAATCAATTTTGAAACTTAATTTAATAAATGCAACAGGAAGGGAGATTCAAATTCAAATTCCTAAACGAGGGGGAATTTTTTTTTAAACATTAAATGCTCTGAAACGAAAAAAGAAAAATCTGATAAATTAAAAAAGAACATAGCCCACCCGTATCAGTTTAAAAGTAATCTTCTTGTTTTTATTGGTGATGAAAATTAAAAAAATTAAAGAAAAAAGAGAGAGACTCTTTTCCGGCATGTTTCTTCGCTCTCTCTATGAATATCATGTTCTCACAATGATGCAAAATCGTTTTTCTAAACCAGGGTTCGTCCTGAAAAGATGAGCTCTAAATAGTTCCAACCAATTTTCCGCGCGATTCTTATATGCTCTGTCTGCAACCATTTTATGCCGATCATCATTTTTGGCATAGTTTATCATTTGTTACGGATCGAAGTTCTTGGAAGCCACTTTTACCTCTAACGACACTGCTCTCTTTAAAAATCTTTAACCCATTATCGAATTAAAATGCTGATTTCAAACTCACAGCATAATTGAAGCAGTCACTTCGACAAGTACGGATCTTCACGCCACCCTTGTGATTTTTCAGAAATTTTAGGGTGAATGCGCCATCTCATGGCAATCTTATTTCCTTTCAAAAGTAAATTCCAAACTAATGGAGGAGATTTTCCCTTTTCAAAATTAATACCTGACTAGAGTCGAGATAAGCATGGAGTAACCAAGCCACAAACATGTTGCAATCGAGCTTCGAAATTTTATTTCTCCTTCAGATTCACTGCTAAAGATGCAGTATAATCCTTGTTTTACTATTCAGAATGGATATTCTAGACGCTGAATTGAACATTTTGAAAAAGGAAAACTTATTGTCAGTTAAACTTATGGAAGCCCTCCAAAATTATTTTTTTCACCGTAAATGTGGCTTGCTTCCTCTCGACTTAATCCAGTCAAATTATCGGACAGTAAGATCGCATGGCTTAGAGCTTAAAACACTGACTTATACGGTAGTTAGTCGGGTTTTCTAAAACTTTCAAGGGTTTTCTAGGAGCCGATACATTTTTTCAGTATGTATTTTCAATTCTTTTTTAAAGTTTATTTGTCTAGAGGGTCTAGAGGCTCTGGAGACTATTCGAATTCACAGATTCAAGTGCATCAATGTATAACAGTTTCCAATGCAACGTCCTTTCTTCTAACTAGAGATGATGCAATACTGACACCACATAGGATGACTCAATTCACCAACAGGTTCACAGGGACACGATGAGAAGATTTTGGTAACTTGCTTGGCTGTAGACGTACACCTACCTTTTATACACACATTGGAGAACTTTCAATAGAATGTTATCCAAGAAGTCAGTTCTCGTGGCGACACACGGGCAGTGAATAGAGGCAGAATCCACGGCACTTTAATCACTCGGATTTTCAAAATCAGGAGGTGCGATAAAAGCACTTCTTCTCACCGTTAAATAACTCGTCGGTATTTAAGCTTACATAGAAACCGGGTGTTTTAATTCCAGCTCACACACTCACGATCGGAGAGAAAATATTATAGGAACCTCCAAATTCAGCGTTCTTTTTCTCTACTGGAAATGATATAACACTGGCACCGCACACTGAGACGGTATTCATCGACCGTATCACAGAAAAATGATGTGACGAGTTGGAGAACCTACTCGGCTGCAAATTTACACATCCTTGCAAAAAAAACGAGCCATCCCAAGAATGATTCACGGCTTCGGGCAGAGGTTACGGAGGGGAAAAAACTATATCTCTGGATTCCATGCTTAGTTTTTACCTTTCGCGGCTGTTAATGTGCACATCCTCCCATTCAAAAGAACGATCCACATAATGTTATCCTTCATAACAACAGGACGAGTTGGATGGGGGGAAAAACTTCGTCTTTGGATTCGTGAAGTTTGACGTTTAATCCCGGCAGAAGACAAACTCGTTGTAGTGGTTCCAGCGGCTCTCCTCAGCATCAACACCAGGCTTGAGATCCTGGGCGGAGGTCCCACCGGCGGTGCCCGAGCCACAGCTACCGGTGAGGTAGAAGCCCTGCTCCTGGAGCATGTCGAAGGCCTGTTCGATGGAGGAGTGCTTGAGGAAGAAGCGGGCCGTGTAGCGGTCGGTCAACCCATGGTCCGGGTCCCGAGACTCATTGAGCGTCTCTCCGAAGACGTCCCGACAGAGGGTCACGCGGCCGCAGACGAGGATCCGCGTGATCTTCCGGAACTTGACGTCGGCGAGCCCGTCGCGGCCGAAGGCGAAGCTCCCGCGGTAGCCGATCGTGATGTAGCCGGACGACTTCTTCCGGCTCTGGACGGCGTCGACGAGAGCGGGCAGGTTGTAGAAGGCCGCCTCCTGGGCGAGCCGGTCCTTCTCGCGGAAGTTCTCCGGAAGCACCAGTTTCCGATTGCGCAGGAAGTCTAAGACATAGCGGAAGAGCACACCGTCGCGGTCGACGAAGACGCGGTTCTTGGAGTCGCGCGGGGCCGTCGGCGACTGGACGAGTTGGGCGAGCGTGGATTCCGGGTCCTGGGCGAGCGTGGACGCGGACACAGTGTAGTACACTCCGCCTACGTTTAGCTCGAGCGTCTCCATGGCTGGGTGCGCCTGCTGGCCATGTGATACGACAAGCTCGACGTGGCGCGGCGCGACGAGTGCGAGTGCATCCGGAGCGCTCCCGACGAGCACCCCCGCCCCGACCCTCCCTGGCGCCCCTCCCGCGGCTGCTGCGCCGCCGTTGTGCCATTCCTGCTCTCCGCCACCGCGCCGCGCAGTGAGAGTCACGCCGCCCGAAATCTGAACATCCGCGCGCGCCCCCCTCACCGCCTCCGGTCCGTTGGGAACTTGGTCGCGGTTGTTTCTTCTCGCGGCTCATTTTGGGGCCCCACGTCGGGTTTTTGAGAAATTGGATCGCATTTTGCAAAAATGAACCAAGAGCATTTCAATGTTGCTAAGATTGTGCAACTCTTTTTATCTTGGAAATATAGACTGATAATCTAAACAAGTTATAATTTTACTCCCAATCAACTACAAAGTCAATAGAAAAATTATCTTGGTCAATTTAATTTTTTGCACGATTCCGGTAATTTTATTGCAAAGATTGTAAGTTGCACAATCCTAGCAACATTGGAATGCTCTTGGTTCCTTTTTGCAAAATGCCATCCAATTAGCGTGAAATCTGAAAATCTAGCTGAAAAATTTCCAAAGGTCAAAATTTTTTAGTGTAAATGTAAGATTTTGCGTCTGTTTAGGAGAAAAATTCAGTGGAAATGCAGCTCTTCCATAAGGCTCCCCCTAGGGTGTGCCTTATTTTTGAGTTTTGCGAAAATCAAGTTGGTCAACCCCTAAAAAGTTTCTATGTAGTCTCTAAATGAACCCCCTAAAAGGAAAAAATTTTAAAACAATTTTAACCCGTGCCTCAAAGGGCCTAAAGGGCCTAAACCCAAAATTCAAAAATTTTGGCAAGCGACACATCAATTCTGAAGGAAAATGGCAAGTTACGGCCCTTTTAGGGCAGAAATTTCGTCCGTTTTGCCGTATCTTGAAGCGTAAGGTCACAAACGGCCCAATGACGACGTGAGGCTATGGGCTGGCGGGGCGCGCCGCGGCCGGCCCGCCGCTGAGCGTGCGCGCGCGGCAGGGTTGCG